>WEKX01011124.1:9715-36662 GCA_013390025.1 Pitta sordida
TGGGTCAGCTAAGATGAAGTATGAATTAAATTTAGAAATACTTGAATAATATATATGGAGAGAAATAAGAACTTTACTGCGAGAAAGGAACAAAATCTAATATTACAAATATATATATATATATGTTTGAACAACAACAAGAAAAAAAAAACGGTATCAAAAAAACCCAAAACAAAACAATGGGACAATGGCAACTGTAGAGAAATGGGAAATAAACAAGCACAAGGGGGGTGCCCAGTTCAAGGGAAAAACTCCAGGATTCCCAGTTCAAGGGCACCTCCAGGATTCCAGGGGCAGGGCAATAGGGTTCAGGGTAGGGAGACCAGTGGAGTAACAGCCAGTGATCCTTTCCTGAAATGTCCAAGGGGCTGCAGGGAGATCCAGCAGGGGAAAAGCTGTGCTGAGATGAGGAGTCAAAGGTCCATGTGGTCCTGGGCAAAATGGCAGCAGTGGAGATCAGAGGTGAAAACAAGGTTCCCTCAGCCCCGAAGGTCCATGAACCTCCTCCTGTGAGCCCAGGAGCTGCATTTATAGGGCCTCAGGCCCCTCCCATGTCACATGCCTTGTGGGCGTGTCCTCACATGCCATTGGCTGTCACTCAGCCCGCCCTGGCCCTCAGGCCCCTCCCATGTCACATGCTCCATGCCCCTCCCATGTCACATGCACAGGATCCTCCATTGTTTGTCAGGGGAAAAGGAGAAATCCCCTCCCCTGGCCACATTCCTTTCAGGGGAGGGAAAGGGAGATAAGAAGAGAAACCTGTTGTCTGTTCCAGTAAAGAGGAGAAATGTTTTACGATAGAACAGAAAGGCCTCTCCCCATGACAGAATACCTTCAACCTGCATGGAAAAGTGGAATTAGAGGGAATTTGGGCTTGGGTATCGGGAATCAGGCAGGGATCAGGCACAGGTGGGATGTTGGATCCCACTGGATGCCGATCACAGCCATGGGAATTCCCTCTGGAACTGCTCTAATCCATTAATGTTCCATTTCGGATCAGGGCCCTTCGATCCCTCTGGATCGTTCATTCTAGCCCTCCGTGGGTTGGCAGAACTCTGCCAAGCTTGGGAATGTTCCCATTAGGTGCTCCCTGAATCCCAGCAGTGGCATGGGGGTGTCAGGGTTCCCTCTGGATCTGCTCCCTGATCCCGTTGGTCCTGGCAGAGCATCGCCACAGCCAAGGCCTTGGATCAAAAACACCCTGGAGCCCCCAACCCCAGGGAGCCCAAATCCCATTGCCCGAGGATGCTGAGCCAGCAGGACACATCCCTGCAATGCTCACGCTCCGTTTTCCTCAGGAAAATTGAAGCTGGGAGAAGATCCTGCAGATTTATGGAATGACAAGTCCTATTTTCTTGTTTCTCTTCCCCAAAAAAACCTAAATTTCCAGCAAAATTCCTCCTCTCCTGCTTTTCCACACCGTGTTAACCCCATCCCTTCCTTCCCAGCTCCGGGTGGATCATCCCACTCCAACCCATCCCACAACAGGCTCTAAACTGGTGAAACCTTCCCAAAATTCCAGCATTTCAGCTGCTCCCTGGGAATTCTGGAGCTTCCCATCTTCACAGCACCTCCTTTTTCCCATGGGTAAAGCAATTCCCACCTTCTCAAGAAACAAGGATATCCCTGCAATGCTCGCACTCAGTTTTCCTCAGGAAAATTGAAGTTGTGAGAAGATACTGCAGATTTATGGAATTGTGAGTCCTGCTTTCTTCTTTGTCTTCCCATAAAAACCTAAATTTCCAGCAAAATTCCTCCTCTCCTGCTTTTCCACACCCTGTTAACCCCATCCCTTCCTTCCCAGCCCCGGATGGATCATCCCACTCCAACCCCATCCCACAAAAGGCCCTAAAATGGAAAATTCCCCTTGAAATTCCTGACTCGCAGCATTCCAGCTGCTCCCCGCCGTGTCCAGGAGCTTCCCACTCCCACAGCAGCTCCTTCTCCCTGTGGATGAAGCGATTCCCACCTTCTCCAGCACTTCGGCACACGAGGCATGACGTGATCCCACGCCGCTTCTTCCAGCCTCCGTAAAATCCCTAAAAATAAAACCAGAGGGGGAAGAGAATCCCAGCGGATCAACCCACCCCCTGCACCCACAGGCAGCTGAAATTCCCAGGGGGAAAAGGGAAAGGAAAAAAAAAAGACCACATTCTGCTGGAATTCTGCCCAGTCCCTAAAAAAATACCCCCAAAATACCCCCCCAAAAAACGGATCCCGGAAGGATTTCAGCCCCGGGGGTTGGAGAAGGAGCAGCTCCCAAAAATCTCCTGAAGGAGCTGTAAATCATCCCGTTCCCAGCTGCTCCAAAAAGTGGGAAGACTGATGGAATTCTTGGTTAAACATTGCAGAAATTCACTCGGGGAGCGTTGGAGTCGCTTCCTCGGTTTCCCACCGGTCCCTTCCCGGCGATCCAAAGGCAGGGAGGGAAGATGGATGGCCGGAATCACGCTCCTAATTGTCCCCTTTTTCCCTGTCTTTGGCCAATTCCCAGGTTTAATGATGATGGATAAGGACGGGATGGAGCGCGTGGGGAGGAGGCAGGATTGGGATCATCCCCCTGTATCCCAATTTCCTGCATTTCCATCAATTCCCGACGTCGTTTATCCCATTCCAGCGTTTCCCTCTGGATTTTTAGCCCCTGGGAAGGCAAGGATTTCCTGGGATGAGCCTGGAAATGCCTTTCCAGACTGAAAATCCCCATTTTTTATTTATTAAATCTTGGATGTTCAGCCAAGGAAGAGTCGGGAAGGAAATGGGAATTATCTCCATCCTCAGTTTTCCCATGGAGCCAAAATCCCAGTTTCTCCTTGGGGTAATTTTGGGTAAAACACAACATTCTACAGATTCTCAGGAGCTAAAGCTTATTTTTATTACTATTTAATTCTATTTATATTTAACTCCGTGCTTTATATCCATCTCTGTTTATATCCATAATCCATATTTTTATCCCTGGCAACAAAAAGGTGGAAGGAGAAAAAAACACCCACAAAGTTCAGGAATGAGCCAGAATCCTACAAATCAGGGGGAAATAAAGTGAATTTTGGGATGCATTTCCCAGTTTTCAGCTCTTTCCTCCTTGTTTTCTGTGTCTGGGTTTAAAAGGATTTTTTTCCCCCATCTTTTCTTTTTTTTTTTCCCCCATCCCATGGGATTCTCCTCTGGAGAAGTCAAGGGGGATGTTTCTCTAAAAATCTCATTTTCTCCCTGTCAGCACCTCTGTGGATGTGATTCCACAGGGAAAAGTGAACTCAATTCCAGATAAAAATGGGGGGGAAAAAATCTTTGTAGGGAAGGGAAAGGGAAATTTGGGGCTAAATCCCTTTTTTTCTCACATTGGCCCTGTGGGAAAAAAAAGAGGGAATTTAGGGATTTTTGAGGAGGATGGGATGGGAAGGATGATCCTCTCCCGGTTTGGATTGAGCAGGAATGGAGCAACTGGGAGGGAAAAGGACCATCTCCAGCTTTTCATCCCTCCAAATCCACTGGGAAAAGGAGCTTTTCCTCCAATTCCCGCCTGGATTTGGCTCCGTGCTCCTTTCCAAGGGGTCCCTGGGTGGGTTTGGAGCGTCCTGGGACATTCCCAACATTTCCATGGCGGGAAATAACCATGTTTAAATGTGAAGTTTCTTCTGACTTGAGCAATACGTAAATAAATAAATACAAAAATAAATAAAGACATAAATAAATAAACACATAAATGTGGTTTTTTTAAGGGATTTGGTCCCTTTTCCAAATGGATTCTCCTCCAGGCAATGACGTCCCATTCCAGCCCAGGTATCCCACCTTTTCCTGCACTTCCATGGGAAGGGAAGGCACATGGGAACATCCTCCCCCCCCCAATAATCGCAGCTCGTTTTAAAACAAGGTAGGAACAAATTTAATTAAACCCTTTGACAAGGAAAACAAACCTCCTCCTTCCCCCAGAACAATCAGGAATTCCAGCCCCTCCTTTGCTCTGGTTCCTCCTTCCTTTATTATCCCTGGCTGGGAACAGGCGCACGCTCGATTTCCATAAATTTGCATATTGAATTGGGGAGGGGGAGGGAGGAGAAAAGGAGGGGGGGAAAGAGCCGGGAAAAAATGGTATTTTCAAGGAATTAACTTGTTCCAGAGACAGAAACCTCGAGGAGGAAGAAGAGGGAGGTGGGAAAACGATCCTTGTTTTTTAAAGTTCCCCCATTCCCTGGAGTTCCTGGGGAAATAAGAGTTTTCCCAACCTCGGCACGGAGCCAGAATTCCGTGTTTATCTGAGCACAAAACATGGGAAATTCGCTCGGCATCGCAGCCTTTCCTTCCTTACTCTGGGTTTGTGGCTTTCTCCGGCTTTTCCGCACCTGGGAAATGTCACCTCGGAGCTCCCAAGGGAGGAAAAAAAATCCGCTGGAAAACGGGAGGCTGAGCTTGGAGGATGGGATGGAATAAAAACTGGGGTTTGGAAGCTCGTTTTGTTTTGGGATTGGCTTATTTTGGGGTGTTGTGGAGAGCTCCGTCATGGGAGTGTGGAAAGAAGGAATCTGAGCACCGAGGGATGATCCCAACTCTCAGATGGGAAATTGATCCACATGTTGGATAAAAATAACTGAATTCCCAGAAATTAGGACACATTTGGAAGGTGAGGAATGAGGGATACAGGGATGGACAAGGCCAGGATGATCCCAAAACTAAGGAGCTGTTGGTTTCTGGAACCTTTGGTTGGGTTTTACTGGTTCCCATTGGGTTCAAATGCCCCGTTCCCAAGGGATGACGGAGAGGAGGGAAACATTCCAACTGAGAGGCTTAAAAATTCCCCCAACCCCCAATTATTTTAATCCTTGCCACAGTTTCTCAACTCTCTGCTCCCAGTTTGGTGACGGAAAACCTCGGGAATGAAGGGCTTTGGATGATGGGAATTCCCCAGGACTCGGGTGAAGAACAGCAAAGCCAGTCACCATTAATTTCATCTCTATTTTTTAAAGTATGAAAAATGAAATTAAGCTCAAATTTGCCCAGAACCGGGAGCTCTCCACGCTTGTAATGATTCCTTTAATGTGCCACTTGACGACTTTCCCGATGACTGGAATTTTAAACTCCAGGCCACGAGCGGCTCTGGGAAGAGAAATGCCAATTTCTGCCCCCTTGTCATTGCACAGAAAAACTTGGGAATTCGAGCAGAAGCTGGAATATAAATAGGGAGACCCTCCACGTGCTGTGGTTCCTCCTGGTTATCTCCCAGCCCGGCTGATTCCCGCCAACCTCCTGCTAAACCGTTTATTCTGGAGTCCGGATGGACTGTTTAGTCCTTTTCCCTGTAACAGGATTAGGGAAAGAAGCTCTTGGCCGCTCCAGGAATCCCAGCTGGGGCTCTCCAGGGCCATGGGAATGGGGACGCTCCGGGGAGGATCTACTCGGGTTTGGGGATGGGATGTTTCAGGTTAGGAATGAAAATATTCGTCCCCTGAGCGTCAAAGCCAAGAGGAGGTTGGTGGTGCTTCCACAATCCACTTCCAGAGCCTTCCCAGAGCTCAGGGTCCCCATCCAGGTGGGCAGAGACAGGGAAAGGAGACAGGGAAAGGAGACCAGGAAAGGAGACCAGGACACGAGGACTCCACCATCAACCCCTCCAGGCCCTTCAATCCCCAATTCCTTTTTCTAATCCAGAAGGACACGAGACCAAGGAATTGCATCCACCACTTGAGGTCCAACGCTTCCAGACCCTTTAATTCCTTGTTCCATTTCCCAATCCAGATGGACAAAAGACCAAGACATGGTGTCCAGCACTTGGTCCAACCCCTCCAAACCCTTTAACCCTTTATTCCATTTCCCAATCCACACGGGCACAAGACAAAGATGTGAAGGGTCCACCATCAACCCCTCCAAACCCTTTAATTCCTAATTCCTTCCCCTCATCCAGATGGACACAACGCCAAGACACGGTGAGTCCACCACTCAATCCCTCCAAACCTTTTAATTCCTTATTCCATTTCCCAGTCAAAGCCCTTCAATCCCTTATTCAGTTTCCCAATCCAGAAGGACCCCAGGCCAAGACCCTCCATCCACCACTTGGGTTCAACCCTTCCCAACCCTTCGATCCCTTGTTCCTTTATTCCTTAAAACCCCGCTGGGACGATCCATCGAGGCCGAGCCTACGGAAACCTTTCCCAAACTTCTCCAAAGTCTTTTCCAACCTTAATCATCCCATAACACACCCCCCAGCAGGACCATCAACGGCTTCATCTGCTGCAATTCCCATTTCCCAGCTCCAGGCACGTGCAGACTTCCAGAGAAAGCCGTTTTCCCACTTCAAAGTCTCCTTGGCTGCGCTTTCCGCGCTGATAATGAAAATTTATTTACATTGGGGGAATTTAATTTAATGAAACGACTCTTCCTTCCCCCTCCTCCCTCCTCTCCCCTTCCCTTAAAAGCTCCACGTTTATTCCCTGCCTGGTAACACTTAAAAACGAGCAAATCAACCCTGGATTTGAGGACATTTAAATAAAACACTTCAACGGGAGCTTGGGAAGGGCAGGGGAAAAAAAGGGGGGGAAACAAGGGGAAATAACAGAGGATTGCAAAGGATAAGGAGGGAGAAAGGAATGCTCAGGGGCAAGGACGAGGTGGGAGAGTCTGGCGGGAAATATTCCAGCAGAGGAGAGGACGTTCCAAGGAAATGGGAGAGGAGGGAGGGGGAGGAAAGTGGAGGAGGGTTGGAACGGGATAAATGGGATGGAAACGTCCCTTTCCCAGCGTCTCCCAACTTGTACAAGGGTGGGAAATGGGGAGAGGGAAATGTGGGGGGAAATTAATGTTATAATTGAAATTTGTGGGAGCGGCTTTGGCAGGTGGGGGAGAAGGGAAAGGTTCTGGCAGGAGATTTCCCGGAGAATCCATCCCTGTTTCCCTTGCACGGCCTAAATTTGGGATTTGCAGGTCCCAAACCTCCCAGGCTGGGAGCTTGGAAGTTCAAACATTCCTAGGAGGAGGAAAATTGCGCCCAAATCCACGTTGGGACGGGCTGGAGTGGGAGGTCAAGGAAAGACATCCCAAATATTTCATCCCCAAATATCCCCCCCTCTCATCCAGGATCTGGATTTGGGAACAGGTTTCCCAGTTTGCCCAGTTCCTCCTGCTGTTCCAGCAGGAATTTTAGGGGGGAAAAAAAAAAAGACTCCGGTTTCACTCAAGCCCTAAAAAAACCCATCACACCGTCACCCGTCCATTATCCGGCTCCCAGATCCCTCCAACGATCCCATTAATTACTCGTCCCTCCCCACTTAGAGAAGCTTTTACCCGGCAAAACCCATTAAGTCGCTTCCCCATTTACCTCCAGGCTCATTTGCATAATGAATTAAGGCTCTAAATGGCCCGAGCGCTCCCTCTCCGTCTATTCCCGCCCATGTTTTGCCTTTAAAAGGTACCGAATTCCACGGGAAAAAAATAAAAAAGGCGGCGTTTTCCTCCTTTTTCCAGAGGGATTTAAGGTTTTAGTTAAAAACCGGGAGGTTCCATGGAATATTTGGGAGGGTTTTTAGGGGAAAACTCACCCGCCCTCGGTGTTTCAGCCACGAGAAATGGGGTGGAAAAGGCTGATTTTGATTTTTTTTTTAATTTTTTCCACTCAGATCTGGGTGTTTTGCATCAGTTGTTGGTGCAATGCAGCGCTGGGAGCGGGATGGGATGGGATGGGATGGGATTTGTGGAGCGGCACTTCCAGAGGTGTCCTAATTCCAGGCCCTGCTAATTATATTCCAAAAAAGAAAAGAAAATTTTAAAAAATGGGACATTGGTGTCGTGGAGGGGACCCCAAAAATCAGGTTTGGACGTCAAAAGTGCCCTTCAGGGAGGTGTCCCCCATTCCAGGAGCTTGGAAAAGCTCCAGGCCAGGCTGGGAAATGTGGGACAGCGGAAATTCCACCTCGGGAGGGACATGAAACCCATCAGAGCAAGGGGAAAAAAATGGGATAAGGGTAAAAAAAAACTTTCCTGGAGCTCCCCCTAAAAACCCTTCCTGGATCCCCCAACAAACCATTCCTGGGACAGATCTTCTTATCCAGGTTGGAAGGTTCTCCAGCCCCTCCTCATCCTCACTGGTCCCATTTTGGGATGTTCTGACCCCTCCTCATCCTCGCTGGTCCCATTTTGGGATGTTCTGACCCCTCCTCATCCTCACTCGTCCCATTTTGGGATGCCTTGTCTGGGAGGTGATAAATCCNCGGGATGTTCTGACCCCTCCTCATCTTCACTGGTCCCATTTCGGGATGTTCTGACCCCTCCTCATCTTCACTGGTCCCATTTTGGGATGCCTTGTCTGGGAGGTGATAAATCCCAGGCCAGGCAGTGAGACAGGGATTTTTGGGAACACTGGGATGAGGTTATTCCACAGGGATCCTCCAAGCCCTTCCTCCAGCCGCTCCCATAAAAATCCCCGTTTATTTTACATCCCTTTTTCCAAGGGAACAACCAGGTTTTCACCTTTCCTTGGGGAAACGGCTGGAAATCCCACAAGGAGCAAAATCCTGGGAAAGAGCAGGAAAAAAAATCCAAGGGAAACAGGGAATTTGGGATCCCCTTCTCCTCCCGGTGACACTTTTCCCAAGTCTCCCATGGGAACCACTGGTTTTTTATGGTGGAACTCACTTGTCTCCCTGTTGTCGGAGTGATTTTAATTAACTGGGAAGAAAAGTAATTAATTTTAATTCCTGGCGATAACTCGCCGTCGGATACGATCCTAATAATTGTATTTTTAAAATCTTAATGCCCGGTAACTGCCCCATAATGTCCTAATTAAACTCTCATCTAAGGAAACGTTTAATTGGAACCCTTGGGAAATCGCTCCTGGTCTCCCCGGAGCCGGAATTCCCAAGGAGAGGGAAGGGAGGTGGGAAGGAAGGAGCACATCCCAAACCCACCTTTGGGATCAGTAACAACACCTGGAAATCCCTTTTTTTTTCCCGGGATTTTTGGCTCCCAGCCCACGCTGAGCTTTGCGGGGTGGGAAAGGCTCTTTTCCATGTTTTCCATTATATTCCTAAATGCTCCAATATCCAATTTCCATCGAGGAATTACAGGTTCCTGGCAGCCTTTTCAAGCAGGGAATCCCAATATTTCCCCATCCCCAAACCTGAATGCTCAGATCCCTTAATCCCAATATGCCACCATCCCGAAAACTGGATGCTCAGATCCCTTAATCCCAATATCCCACCATCCCGAAAACTGGATGCTCAGACCCTCCAGGCCCCATTTCCCCCATCCCAGCACATGGATTCTCAGACCTCCTAATCCCAACATTCCCCCATCCCAGGATTTGGATGTTCAGACCCTCCAGGTCCCCGTTTCTCCCTCTCATCCCAGTAAAGGGACGTTCAGGCCCCTCAGATCCCGATATTCCCTCATGTCCCAATTTCCCCCCAATCCAAGATTTGGACCCTTGGACTCATCACCTGGTCCACAACCCTCCGATTTTGGGGGCAAAAATCAGCCCCCAAAGTAACCCCCAACAGCCTGTGGGACCCCCTTGGACCAGCTCCCCCCACTCCTCATCCTCATCCCGAGGCTCAGGACACCCCAGTCCCAGCAGGACAGACCCCAAACCCACTGAGATCCTTCCCAAAGACCAGCACCACCACCCAACTGGGGACAAGAAGCAGCAGATCCCCGAATCCAGCTGGAATTCCCAAGACACCCTTGGTGCAGGATCGTGGAGGGGGGAAGGATTTGCTGCTCTTGGCGAAGCCGTTTCTCCCCGCAACCTCAATTAACCCCTCCCTGGAAGTGGCAATAAAAACCATCTCCCTCCTCCCCAACGCTGCCCAAACCCCATTTTCAGGGACGAGACCTCAACCCCCTTTAATTTAATTTATTTTACCCACAAAGGGCCCGGATTTCCGAACATTCCCCCCCACCCCCCGAAGAAAAACGAGCCTCGGGAAGAGAGAGAGAGAGAGAAGAAGAGACAATTGCTTGCTCTCCCGGTGCTGTTGGGAGTCGTGAAGCCTCTGCTAAAAATACCTCAGCCTGCCTTGATGAGCCAGAGGCTCCGTCATTATCCCCTCACATCTGCCTGGCAGCTCCTTCGCCAGGCAGAGGTGCTAAAAAAAAAATAAAGGGGAAAAAAAAAAAGGATAAAATAATAATAAACGAGGAAGGAGAAATAAATAAACTCCCCCTGGTTTGTTTTCCTCGAGGAGCACCTGGGCTGGCGCTTTCCCAGGTGGGTTTGGAGGAGTTTGGGAGGGAGGGAGAGGGGAGAGGTGGGTTTGGGGAGGAGGGGAGGGGAGGGGAAATCCTTTGAGAGGCNAGGGAATGGAGAGAATTCCAGGTGCCCCCTGAGCCTCCTTTTCTCCAGGCTGAGCCCCCCCAGCTCCCTCAGCCCCTGCCTGCCCTCCCTTGTCCCCAAAAAACCTCCTGGAACGGGGACTCTGCCTCGGATCCATTGGTATCTCCCCTGGGACAAGGATTCCATCGCCCTCACCGCACCCTCCATTCCTTAGGGAATTTCGCCCTTGGGGTTGGTAGAAGAGGATCCTCCAGGGGACGCCTCCAAAAACCAGTTGCCCCCTGAACCACCTCCCCCCCCCCCAGCAGCTCACTGGGAAGCAGCAATTAGCCCCAGAATAAACAAGCTCACCCTAATTAGCGTCATTTCCTTAAAAACACTTGACCTTGAGGAGGGTTTGGATCGATCCCAGCTCAGGCACCGGGGATTTGGTAACAACAAACCCCCCCAAGAAAACCACCCTGAGTTTGGGCTCTGGATTAATCCAGGGGGGGTTGTTTGACCTGGAGAAGGGCAGAAAAGTGGGAATAGGAATAGAAATGGGAATAGGAAAGTGGGAATAGCTTTGGGATCCCAGCTTTGGGAGCCTTCCTTGCTCTTTCCCCACCGTCCCCAGTTGCAGGTTGACGTGTCGGCAGGGGAGGGGTTGGTGATTCCCCCTCCCCTGGCACATCCTGGTTCATGTGGGATTCAGGAGCTGCTCCCAGCCCTGGGGAATTCAGCACCGGACTCTGGGAATCGCTCAGGAAACTCCTCCAAGCCTTGACAACCCCCCGGCCACTAAAACTGAACCCCTCGACATCCAAATGGAGTCAACAAAGATCCAGGCAGGGGTTGGAAAAGGGGGAAAAGCAGCCCCACAAGGCCTTTGTTTGCCTGGTTCAGTCCTGAAAACATCCCAAAGCCCAGCAGAGCCCGACCTTTCCCAGCTGCTTTCCCAGAGCCAACCAAGCCAAGGATCTGGGCTCGGCTGCCCCGGGAGGAAGGAGAGGAGAGGAGAGGGGGGTTATTTTAAATCCCTTTCCTCCCAGAATCCACCTGACACTAATCAGGGCTCCAGCCCCCTGGGAATCAGTGATTAATGATGTTAAATATAGCGGGAGATTGCGAGGGGGAAATCAGGCTCCATGCATAAAACATCCCGGCGCTTCGTTAGGCTAATTACACCCACGGCTCCCTGGGCACGGGGGCTCCGGCCCTGGGATCATCAATGGACTGGACAAACTCCTTCCAAACCTCCTTCNAACCCCCCCAAGAAAACCACCCTGAGTTTGAGCTCTGGATTAATCCAGGGGGGGGTTGTTTGACCTGGAGAAGGGCAGAAAAGTGGGAATAGGAATAGAAATGGGAATAGGAAAGTGGGAATAGCTTTGGGATCCCAGCTTTGGGAGCCTTCCTTGCTCTTTCCCCACCGTCCCCAGTTGCAGGTTGAGGTGTTGGCAGGGGAGGGGTTGGTGATTCCCCCTCCCCTGGCACATCCTGGTTCATGTGGGATTCAGGAGCTGCTCCCAGCCCTGGGGAATTCAGCACCGGACTCTGGGAATCGCTCAGGAAACTCCTCCAAGCCTTGACAACCCCCCGGCCACTAAAACTGAACCCCTCGACATCCAAATGGAGTCAACAAAGATCCAGGCAGGGGTTGGAAAAGGGGGAAAAGCAGCCCCACAAGGCCTTTGTTTGCCTGGTTCAGTCCTGAAAACATCCCAAAGCCCAGCAGAGCCCGACCTTTCCCAGCTGCTTTCCCAGAGCCAACCAAGCCAAGGATCTGGGCTCGGCTGCCCCGGGAGGAAGGAGAGGAGAGGAGAGGGGGGTTATTTTAAATCCCTTTCCTCCCAGAATCCACCTGACACTAATCAGGGCTCCAGCCCCCTGGGAATCAGTGATTAATGATGTTAAATATAGCGGGAGATTGCGAGGGGGAAATCAGGCTCCATGCATAAAACATCCCGGCGCTTCGTTAGGCTAATTACACCCACGGCTCCCTGGGCACGGGGGCTCCGGCCCTGGGATCATCAATGGACTGGACAAACTCCTTCCAAACCTCCTTCTCAACCTCCTTCTTGACCTCCTTCCAAACCTCCTTTTCAACCTCCTTCCTGACCTCTTCCCATCCTCTTTCCAACCTCCTTCCACCCGTATTCCAACCTCCTCCTTGACCTCCTTCTTGACCTCCTTCCCACCCTCTACCCAATCTCCTTCCAAACATCCTTCTCAACATCCTTCTCAACCTTCCCAACCTCCTTTCCAAATCTCCTTCCCAACCCTCCTTCCCAAACCTCCTTCCCAACCTCCTCAATCTTTTTCCAACCTTCTTCCCACCCTCCTTCCAAACATCCTTCCAAACTTCTTCCCAACCTCCTGCCTGACCTCCCCATCCTCCTTCCCAACATCTTCCCACCCTCCTTCCCATTTCCCAGCGGAGGAGGAGGAGCAGCAGCTCCATCCCCCACCTCGGGGGGGTCAGTGCAGCTTCCAGGAGGGTTTTTCCGGCCCATTAAGGTCTTCCAGCTTTCAATGAGAAGAGGCAAAGCCCTGGGATCACATTTCCATTAATACTGGGATCAACATTCCCATTAACCCTGGGATCACATTCCCATTAACCCCTGGGATCACATTCCCATTAACCCTGGGATCGACATTCCCATTAACCCTGGGATCACATTCCCATTAACCCCTGGGATCACATTCCCATTAACCCCTGGAATCAACATTCCCATTAACCCTGGGATCACATTCCCACTAACCCCTGGAATCAACATTCCCATTAACCCTGGGATCACATTCTCATTCCTGTGGGTAGGAGCCAAAATTCAGGATCAACCCAACCCCATTTCCCACCCAAACATGGGCACAGCCCTGAAGGGCCAAGGACCTTTTCCCTGGTTTTTTGAGCAGGATTTGACATTCCCAACCTTCCCAATCACGGCCTGTCCCGCTCCATCCCGACTCCCAGTGGACAAATCCTCACCCTGAGCTCTCCACCTTCCCCTGGGGGTTGTTTTTTGTCCCTTCCCCCCCTTTTTAAACCCTTTTTATCCCCCCCAAAAATAACTCCCCAGTGCCTGGAGGGAGCCGGCAGGATTTCGCTCCGGCTCCGGCTCAGCGCGGCTTTGTCACGGAACGTGGGAAGGGACGTGTCCAAGTGACAGATTTGGGTTTATCGCGGGGGGGGATTTGGGCTGAACAAGCTGAAAATTGTCATTTCTTGTGACAAGGCCTCGGGAAAAGCTCCGGCACAAAAAGTGTCGAAGCCTCCAAGGTTCCTCTTCCCAATCCTGTTTTTCCATCCCTGAGCCGGGAGGAGAAGCCGGGACATCCCTCCCTGGAGAACCTGAGGGGGGAATTCCCAACCCCAGCCCCATCCCATCCTCCTCCAGAGGGAGAATTCCCAACTTTTGCTTTTCCCAACCCTCCCTCCCCCCGCAAAAAATCTCTGCTTTCCCACATGGAAAACCAAATCCACCACCGGCATTCCCAGGGGATAATTACCTCCAACCCCACAAGGAGTGGGAATAGATCGACTCCCATTAAGATTCCAGGATGGAGGAATGGGAATAGATCGACTCCCATTAAGATTCCAGAATGGAGGAATGGGAATAGACCGACTCCCATTAAGATTCCAGGATGGCTGGAGATTCCAGCTTGGATAAGCTCGGCCAAGGCACCAATTGCATCCGGAAAAGTCGTTAAGACTCCTGAATTCCCGAGTTTTTTCCTCCTCCTGTCTCATGGATCAGGAGCTCCCTGAGCCTCTTTTTCCAGGGAAGTTCCAGGATTCTGTTGGAAGTTCTCCCTCTTTTCTCCCCTTCCCGTTCCCGAATTTCCGCTCTCCCCAAATCCGCGGCTTCTCCTCGGCTCTCCCGAATTCCCTCTGCTGGCAGAGCCCTTTTCCCGGGAATAGCGGCGGGAGGAGGGGATCCAGCTCCTGGGAACAATGACTCCTGATTGAGGCAGCTGCCTCCGGAAGGGAAAATTCCCGGCGGCTCCAGCTCCCGTTGTTGAGCGGGATGAGCAGGATTCCACGTCCAACCTTCCCGTGTTCCCATGGTGCTGCATCCAGGAGAAAGAAAATTCACGGATTTCACTCCGAATCCCTGATTTCCAGCCCGCAATTCCTGGGAGGATGTGGCAGGACAGGGATTGGGAATTCCCTGGGACAGGAACACTTGGCTCCTGGTTTGGAGGAACGGCTGGATCAAGATAAAAACGATGGGAATGGGGAGAACGCCACCGTTCAGGGAATTCCCAGAATTCCAAATGCCAAGTCTTGCCTCGAAGAAACTCTGGGAATGTCCCAGGAAGGGTTGGGGCAGGATCTGGGTGCCAGGAGCACCTGGAATTCCAAAGAAATCCCTGCCAGGGGCTCCGGGTGGGAATGTGGTTTCCAAACGTTCCCGGTGTTTATTATCCCTTTTTCCCCATTTTTCCCAGACCTCCCTTTGGGTTAAACCCCAGAATTCCTCACATTTTTCCTACCCGTCTCACCCAGGAATCAACATTCCCAGTGGGATTTTACCCCCCCCAGGATTTAGGGAACGGGAATCCCAGAATTCCAGCCTGGTTTGGGTCAGGAAGAGCTTAAAGCTCATCCCATTCCAAGACCAGGGATCCCTTCCCCTTTCCCAGATTGTTCCACCCTGGCCTTGGGCACTTCCAGGGAATTGGATCCCTGGGGATGTTCCCACCAGACTGCGACTTGCACCCGAAATTCCAACTGGGAAACACGTCGATTCCTTCAGGATTTATTTCCACACTCCCCCCTTTCCTCGCCCGGGAAGCCAAGCTCAGCTCCCAATCCCAGAGGGATTTTATCCCAAAAATTCCTCCTTTCAGTCATTCCAGGCCCAGCCCCTTCTGGGAGCCGGGAGCTGCCCCCGACATTCCCGCGATTCCCGATATATACAGATTCCAGCTTTTTACAGGGAATAATGTACAAGGTATTTATAGTTCCAGAGAAACCCGGAGAACCCGGATCCCGACGATCCACACGGACACACCTCGGCAAAGATCCGGCCCCTCCAAAGCCCGCAGGGAGGGCGCCGGAAATTCCCGCTTTTCCATGCAAACAGCTGGGCTTGAGGGAAGAAATTCCCTCTTTTTTTTTGTGGGTGTGTTTGGGGTTGGGTTTGGTTTTTTTTTTCCAGGGTTTTTTTTTTNAGGGAATTCTGCACCATGAGGGGCACCTGCCAGACGCCCAGGATGGCCGTAGAATCCCAGGAATGCCGCAGATTCCCGGGAATGCCATAGCACGAGTGGCACCTGCCAGATCAGTAGGGTGGCTGTAGAATCCCAGGAATAGCACAGATTCCCAGGAATGCTATAGCATCAGCAGGACTTGCTGGATGAGCAGGGTGGCTGTAGAATCCCAGGAATCCCGTGGAATTCCAAGAATACTGTACCATGAGCGGCACCTGCCAGATGACCAGGATGGCCGTAGAATCCCGGGNACCAGGATGGCTGTAGAATCCCAGGAATGCCGCAGATTCCCAGGAATGCCATAGCACGAGCGGCACCTGCCAGATCAGCACCTGCCAGAATCCCAGGAATCCCGAGGAATCCCAGGAATGGCACAGATTCCCGGGAATGCTATAGCATCAGCAGGACTTGCTGGATGAGCAGGGTGGCTGTAGAATCCCAGGAATCCTGTGAAATCCCGGGAATACTGTACCATGAGTGGCACCTGCCAGATGACCAGGATGGCTGTAGAATCCCAGGAATGCCGCAGATTCCCAGGAATGCCATAGCACGAGCGGCACCTGCCAGATCAGCACCTGCCAGAATCCCAGGAATCCCGAGGAATCCCAGGAATGGCACAGATTCCCGGGAATGCTATAGCACGAGCGGCACCTGCCAGATGAGCAGGGTGCTGTCGCCGCCGTCCCCGCCGTGGCGCGGAGATTCCAGGTGGAAATTCCGGTACCCGCGGCCTCCAGAGACGATGGCGACGGAGGAGATCTCCTTCCTGGGGGGATCCCGGGAGCAGGGCCGGCTCCGCACCCACCCATCAGGATCGTCGGGATCGTCCCCCAGCTCGTAGATGGATCCGTCCTCCTCGGCGTGCGCCGGAATTCCGGGCGGCGCTTCCCGCACGGAGAGCAGCTGCCCGGGGAGGTGGGAGGTGGAGCGGAGCCGGTACTGGAGCCAAATCCCTTTTTTCCTCATTTCCCGAGGCTCCGGCTCCGGGGGTTTCTCCTCCTCTCCTTCCTCCTCTTCGTTGTCCCGCTCGCCCTTGAGGACGTCGGGAGCCAAAGTGCTCATGGCCAGCGCCAGGAATTCCACGGGCCCGCCGTGCCCGTTCAGGGACACCATGCCCTTCCCTGCCGGGGAAAACAGGGATTGGTGGGACGGGGGGGGCGGGGAAGGAGCGGGATCTATGGGAAGAGGGAGTGTGGGGGGCTCACCGGTGATTTTGGGAATCCCCTCCAGGCGCGGCACGGGAAGCAGGACGATGATTCCCAGGTCGGTGCCAACCCACAGGGAGCCCTGGCACAGCAGGAGGCTGGTGACGAGGACGTGCTTCTGGCCTGGGGAAGAGGGACGAAAATCTGGGATCAGGGAGAATTCCCCATTGGATTCCCAAATATTTTCATGTGGAGCATCCTCTGGAAGCCCCAAAATCCCAGTAATTCCTTCCCAGAGGAAGTCCTGGCAGAGAAGGAGAAGGGGACAAGGATGTGCTTCTGGCCTGGGGAAGAGGGACAAAAATCCGGGATCAGGGAGAATTCCCCATCGGATTCCCAAGTATTTTCATGTGGAGTATGGAAGGATGGGATTCATGGATACACCGACGGGATCCATGGATGCACCAGATGGGATTCATGGATAGGATCCATGGATGCACAGATGGATTCCATGGATGCACAGATGGGATTCATGGATGGGGTACACAGATACACAGATGGGATCCATGGATTCACAGACGGGATCCATGGATTCACTCACTTCCCAAGACTCCAGCAGCTCCATCTCCACCATCCAGGAGCAGAGACCCCGGAGCTCNAGGAGGTACCCGGGAGCACGAAGGTGGTCCTGGTGGCCACGTTGATCTCCTGCAGGTGCTCCAGGGTCTCCGTGTGGAAAAGGCGGATGGAGGATCCCGAGGAAAAGGCCATCCAGACGCCGCTTCCCGCCTTCACCATGTGGGTCACGGCCGCCTCTGGATCCGGGTGCGCCTCGAAAGTTTGCTGGAATAGCCCAGGAAAGGAAGGGGATCAAAGGGAAGCTTCCCAAAATTCCTGTGGCTCAGGATCCCTCCAGGATCCACAGGGAAGGAGCGGAGTGGGTCCGATCCCTCCTCCCCCAGCTCCAGCTTTGGAATATCCCAGGAAGGAAATCAAAGGGAAGCAGGGATGATGTTCAGCGGGGATCAAACCTCCCGGGGTGTTCCCAAGGGACGGGGATCCAGGGCTTCCCTCCCGGGGTGTTCCCAAGGGACGGGGATCCAGGGACTCTTTCCCAAGGTGTTCCCAAGGGATGTGGATCCAGGGTTTTGGTTTCTCTCCCGGGATATTCCCCAGGGTCGCTTCCAAGGGCTGTTCCAAGGGCCATTCCCGTGGGACGCCATTCCCACAGACTGTTCCCAAGGGCCATTCCCGAGGGCCATTCCTGTGGGATGCTCCCAGGGCTGTTCCCAAGGGCCGCCATTCCCAAGGGCAGTTCCCAAGGGCTGCTATTCCTGAGGGCCACCATTCCCAAGGGCCCTTCCCAAAGGATGCCATTCCTGAGGGCCATTCCCAAGGGCCGTCCCCAAGGGCTGCCATTCCCAAAGGTTGTTCCCAGGGCCATTCCCAAGGAACGCCATTCCCATGGACTGTTCCCAGGGCCATTCCCAAGGGCTGCTATTCCCGAGGGCCCTTCCCAAAGGATGCCATTCCCAAGGGCTGTTCCCAAGGGCTGCCATTCCCATGGACTGTTCCCAGGGCCATTCCCGAGGGCCGCCATTCCTGCTGGCCGTTCCCGCTGGCCGTTCCCGCGGGATGCTCCGTACCTGTGCCCGCAGTTGTGTCCCCGCCAGGACGGTGACGTGGTTGGCGCAGGATCCCCACAGCGCCTCCTCCAGGCCCAGCAGCGCCCGCACGGGGCTGGAGCCCAAGGAAAGGCAGGTGGGCGGCATTCCCGGATCCCAGAGACCCCCTGGAGCGCACGGGATGGGACGGGGAGGACAAGGAGATGCTCAGCATGAAGGGGAAGATGGAGCAGAATTCCCACCAGAACAGGAGCCTGGGATCCCTTGGGATCCCTTGGAACAACTCCCACCCCCCCCCAGGGATTGTAACTGTGGGATCCCTTGGGATCCCTTGGAACAACTCCCACCCCCAGGGATTGTAACTGTGGGATCCCTTGGGATCCCTTGGAACAACTCCCACCCCCAGGGATTGTAACTGTGGGATCCCTTGGGACAATTCCTGTCCCTTAAGGATTGTAACTGTGGGATCCCTTAGGATCCCTTGGGACAATTCTTGTCATAACTGTGCGATCCCTTGGGATCCCTTCCCATCCCCTACGATGCTCCAAGGATCTTAATTGTAGGAACCCTTGGGATCCCTTGGAATACTCTCCATCCCTCAAAGATCGTAACTGCGGGATCCCTTGGAACACTTCCCACCTCCCAAGGATCGTAACTGTGGGATCCCTTGGAAACCCTTCCCAAGCCCCACGATGCTCCAAGGATCTTAATTGTAGGAACCCTTGGAATCCCTTGGGATTCCTTGGAATACTTCCCATTTCCCAAGGATTGTAATTGTGAGATCCCTTGGAACATTTGGGACACTTCCCAACCTCCAAACCCCGTAACTGTGGGATCCCTTGGGATTCCTTGGAATACTTCCCATTTTCCAAGGATTGTAATTGTGGGATCCCTTGGAACATTTGGGACACTTCCCAACCTCCAAACCCCGTAACTGTGGGATCCCTTGGGATCCCTTGGAAATCCTTCCCATCCCTCATGATGCTTCAAGGGTCTTAAAATGTAGGAACCCTTGGGATCCCTTGGGATTCCTTGGAATACTTCCCATTTCCCAAGGATTGTAACTGTGGGATCCTTTGGAACATTTGGGACACTTCCCATCCCCCAGGGATCGTAATTCCACAATTAACAGGACTCACAGGAGGGATATTCCCTCATTCCAAACCCTCCCCTCCTTCCCCCCAAATCCCATTTTCCCGGTGCGAGGAGCTTTGGAGCCGGGAACAACGTCCCACCCGCAGATCTCAGGCACATTCCTGCTTGGAAAAGCCACAAATCCCATTTTTTTTCCTCCCCCCTTCATGTCCTTTAGGCCATTCCAGAGTGTCCCTCTGATCAGGATCCAACTGGATTCGGATCAATCCGTCACCAGCAGCTTCAGTCCATAATTAATTTCCTTTTTTTTTCCCTTTCCAATGTTGGGGGTTTTTTCCCTATCCCTAAGATCTGATGGATGAAATAACCCTTTGGACTCTCCAACCTCTGCTCCCACCAGCAGGAATTTGGAACTGATTCCCAGAAAATTCTTCTTTTCCACCTGAAAATCAGCAATTTCTGGGAAGTTTTGGCCTCCCCCCCAAGAAATATGGGATGGGATGAAAACTTCCACAATCCAAACGAAATTAAAAGGGATTTTAATCTGTTTTGGGAATGAAATTTAAGGAAATAAATTAAATTGGGAGATAAATTTAGGATTAAACTCCTAAAAATGGGATTTAAGGAGGGTTTTTTTCCTGGCTCTGGGTTGATGTGGGTGCTGCTCTCTGCAGGTTCTGGGAGGAAATAAAGGGTTTGGGTGGTTTTTTTCCCAAAATAGGCCAAATTCCAGATGATTTGAGGCTCTTTCCCACCCTCTAGTGAGGAAAAGCAGGAATTTCTCCAGGCCAGGATTCCCCGGGGAGGGACGAAACCCAAAAAACAGGGGGCAATTTGGGGATGGCAAAAGCTCCAAATCCTTGAGTCTCCCATCACCAATCCCTCACCAGGATCATTTCCCATGTTTTCCCCGCTCTGGAATTCCATGAAAACCCATCTTTTCCTTCCCTCAGGTTGCAAAGGAAACTTCGGATGGAAAAAAAAACCCAAACCAGGGATTTATCCCCATTTTAACACCCTTATTCCACAAAAACTTCTTATTCCAGAGGGGTTTGGGGAGGTTTCATCCCCAAAAAAACCCCTCTGGAAGCAAATCCTCACCGTTATTCCTGGGATAGGCGGCCACGGTGCCATCCTGCAATCCTGCCAACAGGAATTCCTGGCTGTGCCTCAGGCACAGCACCGGCAGCATTCCCGGGCTCTTACAGCTCAGCAGGCACGGGGTCCCGGAGTCCACGCTGCCATAAACCAGGATGCTGCAAACAGGGAATGTTGGGATGGATGGGGGACACAGGGAATGGAATTCCAGAGTCCACACTGCCATAAATGAGGGTGCTGCAGACAGGGAATGTTGGGATGGGTGTGGGACACAGGGAATGGTGTTTCAGTGTCCTGAATTCCATAAACCAGGATGCTGGAGAAGGAATTTGGTGGGATGGATGTGGGACACAGGGAATGGTGTCCTCACTGCCATAAATGAGGATGCTGGAGACAGGGAATATTGGGATGGATGGGGGAGACAGGGAATGGTGTTCCAGTGTCCTCACTGCCATAAACCAGGATGCTGGAGAGAGGGAATATTGGGATGGGTGTGGGAAACAGGGAACAGTGTCCTCACTGCCATAAACTGGGATGCTGGAAACAGGGAATGTTGAGATGGATGTGGGATACAGGGAACAGCATTCCAGGGAACAGCATTCCCTCTTCCTTCCATAAACCAGGATGCTGGAGGAGGAATTTGGTGGGAAATGAGGGAGTTGATCCCAGTGGTGGTTGGGATGGATGTGGGACACAGGGAACAGCCATCCCTTCCCAACCTCCCAGCTCCACCATCCCTCATCCCAGTGGGGTGGACAGGAGCCGTGGACAAAGGGCTGGATAACGGATCCATCCTTTCCCACACTCCCAGCTCCACCATTCCCCATCCCAGGACTCACCTGCCGTCCTGCAGCCCCAGGCAGAGGGTGGGGTGGGGGTGTGGGGAGCAGGGGGGCTGCTCGCTGCCCCGGCATTCCTGGCCTGCCGGGATCCCAGGCTCATCCTGCTGGGGCTCCGGGATGAATTCCATGCACAGCACCGGCGCCGGCACCGGGAAGGATTTGACGGTCCTGGGCACGGCGCGGCTCAGGGAGAAGATTTCCACGTGGCCCCCAGAACCCGCCCGGCCACCCCCGACCTGGGGGGCACAGATGGGGAGAGGGGGAGTCAGGGACAAAGACCCCAAACCTGGGGGNTGGTCCCTTTTTTTGGGGGGAGGGCCCGTTTTGGGAGGATTTGGCCCATTTGGGGGGGGCTGGTCCTGTTTTGAGGGGGTTTGGCCCCATTTTGGGAAGGCCTGGCTCCATTTTGAGGGGGTTCGGTTCTATTTGAGGGGGTTTGACTCCATTTTCAAGGGGGGGGCCATTTTAAGGGGGGGGTTGGCCCCATTTTGGGAGGGGTTTGGCCCATTTCTGGGGGGATTTTGGCTCACCCACAGGTAGCCCTGAGGCAGCGACGTGCTGACGGCCGAGAAGCCCAGGAGAGACGAGTGAACCGGGTTGTGAACAGCAGCTCCGAGCTGGGACATGGGAACAGCCCAAAATTACCCCAAAATCTGGGATCCAGCCCCAGCCCAGCTGCTTTTCCCCATTCCCAGGCTGGATTGCACCAAGTTCTGCCCTCACGACCACCATGGCCGACACATCCATTATGGANTCCAGCCTGGATTTCACCAAGTCCTGCCCTCATGACCACCATGGCCGACACATCCATTACGGAATTCCCTCCTTCCTTCCCCAAAATGAAGGATGAGAAGGGGGGATGGAGAACCCAAAATGACCCCAACACAGGCAGGGGATACCCCAAAATTTGGGATCCAGCCCGAATCCAGCTGCTATTCCCCATTTCCAGGCCGGATTACACCAAGTTCTGCCCTCATGAGCACCTTGGCCAACACATCCATGACGGAATTCCTGCCCTTCTCCTCCAAAATGAAGGATGGGAAGGGGGAACAAGTGATGGAGAACCCAAACTACCCCACCACAGACCCCAAAATTTGGGATCCAGCCCAGCTGCTATTCCCCATTTCCAGGCCGGATTACACCAAGTTCTGCCCTTGTGACCACCATGGCCCACACATCCATTATGGAATTCCCGCCTTTCTTCCCCAAAATGATGGGGAAAAAAGGGAAGGGGGGATGGAGAACCCAAAGTGATCCCAACAGAGACCCCAATATTTGGGATCCAGCCCCAGCCCAGCTGCTTTTCCCCATTCCCAGGCTGGACTGCACCAAGTTCTGCCCTCACGACCACCATGGCCGACACATCCATGACGGAATTCCCGCCTTCCTTCCCCCCAGAATCACGGATCTAAGGGACAAGGGAGCTGGAGAAGGGGCTGTTCCCAGTGCCCACCTGCAGGTCCAGGGCTCTGGAGGAGAANGTGATCCCAACAGAGACCCCAATATTTGGGATCCAGCCCCAGCCCAGCTGCTTTTCCCCATTCCCAGCCTGGACTGCACCAAGTTCTCCCCTCACGACCACCTTGGCCAACGTATCCATGACGGAATTCCCACCATCCTTCCCCTCAAAATCCTGGATCTAAGGGACAAAGGGGCTGGAGAAGGGGCTGTTCCCGGTGCCCACCTGCAGGTCCAGGGCTCTGTCTGCCCTTGTGACCACCATGGCCCACACATCCATTATGGAATTCCCGCCTTTCTTCCCCAAAATGATGGGGAAAAAAGGGAAGGGGGGATGGAGAACCCAAAGTGATCCCAACAGAGACCCCAATATTTGGGATCCAGCCCCAGCCCAGCTGCTTTTCCCCATTCCCAGGCTGGACTGCACCAAGTTCTGCCCTCACGACCACCATGGCCGACACATCCATGACGGAATTCCCGCCTTCCTTCCCCCCAGAATCACGGATCTAAGGGACAAGGGAGCTGGAGAAGGGGCTGTTCCCAGTGCCCACCTGCAGGTCCAGGGCTCTGGAGGAGAAGGCTGGCATGTGGCACGACAGGATGGGGCACCAGAAGGGAGCTTTGCTCTTCTTGTCCTCCTCGGGACAGAGCCAGCCCGGCTGGTTCTCCTCCCCTGTGGAAAAGCAGGAATTCCAGGAATTCCCAGTTCCTCATTGGAGGTGCAGGGCTCCGACCCCAAACCCCCAGAATCCCAAAATGGATTTGGGAGAGACCTCAGCACATCTCTCAAATCGTTGCAGAGCACGGCCAAGGAAGCGCCCGGCAAAAATATCCCAAAAATCAGGTTTTTGAGGGGAAAAAACCCCCACCCCTTGATGTGTTTGTGCACATCAGGGTTTGATTTGTCTTCAGTTCTAACTCGTGGATACAGGATTATCCCTCAGGATATTAACAAAAAAATAATAAAATAGGAAAACAAAACACGAAGTGTTAAAAAAACAAGAGACTCCGAAATGATTCCGGCCCCGGGGGATCCCAGAACTCCAAGGGAATTTTAAGTTATTTTTATTTTCTTCTTGTTTTTTTGTCGTGGCTGCAGTGGCTGAGGGAGTTGGGTGGGAACAGGGATGGGGAAGAGGTGGGGAAGGATCTCGTCCCCATGGAAAATGGGGGATGTTGGCACCTGAGCCGAGGGAAATCCATGAGGGAGATTCCACCCCAAAAATCCCCCAAAATCTGGGGACAGAATTCCCAGCCAAGGGGAATCCATCATGGACATTCCACCCCAAAAACCAGTAAATCCCATCTGGGGCCAGAATTCCTGATCAAGGGAAATCCATCACAGAGATTCCACCCCAGAATTTGGGGCCAGAATTGCCAATGAAGGGAAATCCATGAGGGAGATTCCACCCCAAAAATCCCAAACCATTTTGGGTCAGAATTCTCAGCTCAGGAAAATCCATCCTGGACATTCCACCCCAAACCAGCAAATCCCATTTTGGGGCCAGAATTCCCAGCCAAGGCAAATCAATCCATCACTGAGATTCCACTTCAAAAGTCTCCTAAAATTTAGGGCCAGAATTCCCAACCCAGGGAAATCCATCATGGACATTCCATCCCAAAAATCCCCAAAACATTTTTGGGCCAGAATTCCCAGTCATGGGAAATCCACAGAAATTCCACCCAAAAAAAAACCCCTCAGTAAATCCCATTTTGGGGACACAATTCCCAGTCAAGGCCAACCAACCCATCACTGAGATTCCACCCAAAAACCCAACAAATCCCATTTTGGGACACAATTCCCAGTCAAGCCAAACCAACCCATCACTGAGATTCCACCCAAAAAACCAGTAAATCCCATTTGGGACCACAATTCCCAGTCAAGGCCAACCAACCCATCCTGGACATTCCACCCAACAAACCAACAAATCCCATTTTGGGATTTCCCAGCGCAAGGAAACCCATCATGGACATTCCATGCCCAAAGCAGCACTCTGGGATACAATTCCCACCTCCATCTCCCTCCCCTCGCTCCCGGTGTTCCCCCTCCCCGTTCCCGGCGCGATTCCGGGGTCGGTTTTTCCCCAGGAATTCCGCGGGTGACTCACGGAGGCCGATCTTGGCCAGGTGCAGGCGGTTCACCCACGAGATCTTGCTCAGGGGGTTGGGGGTGATGAACACGACCATGACGCTGATGGGGCGCCCGGACCTGCGTGGGCACAGCACCAGGGGGGCTTTGCCTTCCTCCTCCTCCTCCTCCTCCTCCCGGGATGGGAAGGGCCGGAATTCCACCCCCAACCCACTCACTTGTCGGGTTTGCCGGGCAGCAGGAGGCGCAGGCGGCACTTGTTGGCCGAGTGGATCTGCTCCTCCTTCACCTTCATCATCCTCTGCAGGGCCAGGCACCAATCCTGCGCCACCGTCATGTTCAGGTTCTGGGGAGGGGGGCACAGAGGGGGGCAGCTGCTGCCCAAACTCGCTCCTGGAGCATCTCGGGGGAGCAGCTCCGCGGGGAGTGAGCCCAGGGAGTGCCCAGTGAGCCCAAGGAGCGCCCAACGAGCCCCGGGAGTGCCCAACAAGCCCCAAGGAGTNTGCCCAACGAGCCCCAAGGAGTGCCCAGTGAGCCCAGGGAGCGCCCAGTGAGCCCAAGGAGCGCCCAACGAGCCCCGGGAGTGCCCAACAAGCCCCAAGGAGTGCCCAGTGACCTCCTTCAAAGGTGCCCAGTGATCCCTGAGGAAGTGCCCAGAGACCCCAAGGAGGGGCCCAGTGATCCCAAGGAAAGGTCCAGTGTCCCCAGGAAAGGGTCCAGTGACCTCCTCCCAAGGAGGTGCCCAGTGACCCCCAGGATGTTCCCAAGGACCCCAAGGAGGTTCCCACGTGGTTCCTGGGCAGTGCCCGGGGTCGGCCATGCCCCGGAGGCGCCGGTACCTGGTAGGTGCCGTGCAAGGTGCTGATGAGGAGGGTGATCTGCTCCACCACTGCCAGGTCCTTCTGCAGGTCCTGCAGCTCCTGGAAGAGCCGGGGTGGCCCCAGGTAGACTTTGTCTTGGGGGGGAAAAACGGGGAACTGAGGTCACTGGAGGATCCCAGAACCTCGAAGGTTGGAAAAGATCTCCGGGATCAGCGAGTCCAAGCCATGACCCAACCCCACCACACCAACTGGACCATGGCACTAAACACCTCCAGGCCTCCAGGGGGTGGTGACCCCACCAACTCCCTGGGCAGCCCTTGGTGTGTTTCGGGGGGAAAAATGGGGAATTGAGGTCCGTGGAGGATCGCAGAACCACAAAGGTTGGAAAAGCCCATGAACCCATGACCCAACCCCACCACACCAACTGGAACACGGCAGTGGGTGCGGTTGATGTGGTGGTGGTCACCTCCAGGGATTGGCGACTCCACCACCTCCCTGGGCAGCCCCTGGCGTGCAGAAATGCCCCCTGCCAGCCCCACCCACAGTCCCCCCACCCCTGGCAGCCCCCAGGGACGAGGGAAGGCTCGCTCACTGTGGGAGGCCTGCCCGGCCGGCGCGTGTTTCTTGGCGCCGGCGTTGTGGATGACGACGTTGTCCTTGTCGTAGGCGCCGCTCTCCTGCCCCACCTCCACCACCTGCACCTGCGGGAGGGCCGTGCTCCACTTCAACACGTATTTGGGCCCCAGGGGCACCAGGCTGCTGATTTCCAGTTGGCCTCTGCCAAGGGAGGAGGGAAAAACGGGGTGTGAACCAGGAGCAGAGACTCGGCTCGCCCCGAAAAAATGGAGTCTGTGCAAGACAAGCCCCGCTGGTGACCTCCCCCCGCTCACACCGTGCACCAGTCCATGCCTGAACCCCCAGTTTGGGGCACACCAACACAGCAGGTCGTGTTTGGGACCTACCCGTCAGTCACCGGCCTGGAAAAGGGGGGAAAGGATTAATCAGGAGGTTTTGTTTGGGAATTCGAGGAAGGTTTTCCCCCGGGGTGAAGGCCTGAGGTCCCAGCAGGTTCCTGGACCCCACACGGGGTGTTGGTATGGACCAGACAAAAGTGGGGCAGAGACCCCAAACCAGGTGAGTTCTCCCAAAAAAACCAGTATGGGGTGATTTTCAAATGTTCTTGAGGCAGAGCCACAAAATCCATTAAGCCCAAAAATCCAGGTGGGGAAAGGGATTTCGGGGTGTGGGGGGGAATCAGCACTTCCCAAAGTGATTCTGGGGTCTGGGGGGGGAATCAACATTTCCCAAAGTGATTTGGGGATC
>WEKX01011124.1:36707-47927 GCA_013390025.1 Pitta sordida
TTTCCCAAAGTGATTTGGGGATCGGGGGGGGGGGATCAACAATTCCCAAAGTGATTTGGGGCTCTTGGAGTGAATTAACAATTCCCAAAGTGATTCTGGGGTCTGGGGGTGGGACCAGCACGTACTTGAAGTTGATGTTGGCACAGACCAACATGTCATTGAGCAGGAACACCTTCCTCTCCTTGGATTTGATGAGCTGCCCCCGGTCCCCGTACACCGTCTCGGTGAGCGTCTCGCAGAGCAGGAGCTGCCTCTGCCCCGAGCTCAGCAGCTGCAAAGGGGGGGGAGCAGGTGGGGGGGGCTCAGCCTGGGGGCCCTTGGAATCCTCCTGACTCGAAATTCCCGTTGTTATCCCGTTATTAACACGGATTTTCCTCCAAACAGGAGCACGATTCCCGCCCAGCCACGTGGTGCAAACCAACCCCTGGACGTCCCACCACCCTGGATGTCCAACAGGGCCCTTTTTAGGGGTCTCTTTTCACCCCCTGGATCCAAATCCTGCTCCCGGGGCCAAGCCAACGGGTTCCTCTCCGCGGTTTTTTGCCGTCCCCCAGCCCAGGACGTGTCGCAACGACTCGGTTCTTATTTTTAACCACAAACAGTTGCAAAACCACCACCGTGGCGAGACCCAGCAGCTCCTCCTGGGGAGGAATTTCCCTCATCCACAGCGACCCTCAAGGCTGGCCCTTCACCAACATCCGTGGGGGGAAAAACAAGGATCCCGTTTTTCCCAAAAACCGCCGACGTGGAGAGAAAAGGCGCAGGCTGGAGATCTCCAGAACCTGCCCGTGGTGAGGATGAGGACGAGGGAGGAAGGACCCACCTTGTTGAGGCTGCTCCTGTCACTGATGCTCTTGCTGAGCTGTTGGATTTCGGCGACTTGGTCGGCCAAGCGCTTCTGCTCGTTGAGTTTCTCCGCCAACGTCTCCAGCTCGGTGAGGGCCAACTGGAGGGACAGACGGTCTGCGTGGCCCTTGGGGGTGTTCTTCAGCATGTCCTGGAGCAGGGAAAGGAAGGGGGACAAAAACTCACCTTGGAAAAACCAACCCCGCTGGGACACAAAGGGTGGAAGCGACGTCAAAATCAACGTTGGGAAGACGAGCCTTGGGATGGTCTTTGAAGGCACGGCCAAGACGTGACCAACCCTCCGCCAAGGCCAAAAATTGGGGGTAGAAACACATCCCAAGATGCCAAAATTGGGTTGCAAAGGGGTTGGAAGCGCTTCCAAAAATCAAAGCTGGAATTGGAAGCGCTTCCAAAATCAAAGCGCGGAAGACGAGACTTGCGATGGTCTTCGAGGATGCAACCAAGATGTGACCAACCCCAAAGCCAAAAACTGGGTGGAAAAACATGTCCCAAGAGGCTAAAATTGGGTGCAAAGGGGTTGGAAGCGCTTCCAAAATTGAAGCTTGGAAGACGAGACTTGGGATGGTCTTCAAAGACACCACCAAGACATGACCAACCCCAAAGCCAAAGAACGGGTGTAAAAACATGTCCCAGGGTGCCAAACTCGGGTGCAAAGGTGGGTGCAGATGTCCCCTCATCCCTACCTGCAGGAGAAGGATGAACTGAGGGAACCTCTGGATGGGCTTCACCATGAGCCCGTAGAGCGTGACGCGGTCGGCGCTGGCCATCTGCCTCTTCTGCGGGATCAGGGAGCGGGAGAAAGGCCAAAAAAAGGGGATTTTCAGCCCAAGCGGCGGCCGGCGGCGCCGGGAAGCCCCAGGTGGGCCCTGCTGACCTTGAGGAAGTCGAGGAAGGCGGGTTTGGTGAGACAGGCCTTCTTGATGAGGGACATGGCCGTGGTGAAGTTGTTGACGTAGTCGCTGTAGACATCCAGCACCATGGATTTGGAAAACTGGGAAGAGGACAGGAGAGCTGGGATGGTGGGGGAGGATCTCCCAGGAATGGGGGGGTGTGGGGCTGAGGGTGCTGGTGGGACCCCAAGGTGGAGTTTGTGGGGGGGCGGAGGGGAACCTTTCCCCCACAGCCTGATTCCAGTGGGAGGATCCGGGCGGGAATTCGGCGGCGGATGGGAAGGACGGGGATGAGTCCAAGGCCGAAGAGCCCGGGAGGGTTGTGGGGAGACTCTGAGGGGCTGCTCTGGGCTGGAGTTGTCCCAGTTCCTAATTTGCTCATGGAATTCCAAGCATTAGGATTAGGGAACCAGGATTGGAGGGAATTTGGGACTGGAAAGACATTCCCGAGCTCTGCTCTGGGGGAGTCACGTCAGCCTCTAATTAATGATTGGCTCTTTAGCTGCCTCTAATTTAATTGCTTCAGTAATTGGTTTAATGTCACTCCCTGTCCTGTCCCAGGGACGGAGGAAAGAATTCCCGTGGAGAACTTTTGGCTGCTCATTTCAATAATAAATACTTATTGATTTTACAGAAATATTTAATAAAAATCTTTATTTTTATATAATTTCTATAGATCCTTTCAGCTTTATTTATCTGTAATATAAGAATTCATTATCCCCTAAACCTTCCATTCCTGAATTTAGAAAACCAACGGGAATCCTCCAATCCCTAAACCTTCCCCTCCCAAATTTGGAAAACCAATAAAATCCTTTAATGCCTAAACCCTCCATTCCCATATTTGCAAGACTAATGGGAATCCTTCAATCCCCAAACATTCCATTCCCAAATCTGGAAAACCAACGGGAATCCTTCCAACCCTAAAACTTCCCCTCCCAAATTTGGAAAACCAATGGGAATCCTTCAATCCCTAAACCTTCCATTCCCAATGGGAATTCTTTAATACCTTCCATTCCCAAATCTGGAAAACCAACAGGAGTCCTTCCATCCCTAAAACTTGCCCTCCCAAATTTGGGAAACCAAGGGGAATCCTCCCCTCCCTCACTCCTCGGTTCCCGCCCCCCCCGGCGGCTCCTTCCCGAATTCCGCCATACCGATGCCACGAACAGATCCCCGATTTTCTCGGCCGAATCCCACTCGGCCACGCGGGATGCCAGGGCGATCTGGAACATGGAATGGCACTGCAGGATTTCCTTCAGCCGGAAAAACACCACCTGGCACTTCCGGGCACTCAGCACCTTGGGCTCCAGCTCCAGCAGCGGGTTCCGGTAATCCTGCGGGATAACGGGAACGTCGGCATCGCTGGGATTGGGGAAGCGGCCGCGGGGCCGGGAAAGGGGGAAGGGGATGTCCCACCTGCAGGATGCGCTTCAGGGAATCCACGTAGCTCCGCTCGCTCTGCACGATGGAGCCCAGGATGTGGCGCCGGACAACCTGCGGGAACGGCGGGAATCAGCTGGGAGGGAGCTGGATACTGGGATGGGGGGCTGGGCCTGGACCCAAACCCCAGATACTGGGATGAGGGGCTCAGCCACGATCCCAACCCTCAAATATTGGGAGGGTCCCAAACCCCAAATATTGGGATGAGGGGCTCAGCTATGGTCCCAAACCCTAAACCCTGGGATGGGGGGGCTCAGCCATGATCCCAAACCCCTGGATGGGGGGCTCAGCCATGATCCCAAACCCTGGGATGGGGGGCGCTCAGCCATGATCCTAAACCCTGGGATGGGGGGCGCTCAGCTATGATCCCAAACCCCTGGATGGGGGGCTCAGCCATGATCCCAAACCCTGGGATGGGGGGTTCAGCCATGATCCCAAAACCTGGGATGGGGGGGCTTAGCCACGATCCCCCCGAGCAGCGGGAAATCCCGGCTGAGGTGCTGACACAGCAGCTTTGCTTTGTGCTGAGTCGCCCTTTCCCCTGTTGCTCAATCCCGGGGCCGAGGCGGAGCCGATTCCTCCCAAAATCCCCCAAAATCCCTGCAAATCCCAAATCCACACTCCCCCCCTTCCCCTCACCTGCTGAGGGCTCAGCCCCTCGGGCATGGGCCCCAATTCCGGAGGCGGATGCTTCATGTCGGACACCGTCACCTCCAGGAATCCCGTGTCCTCCTCCTCCGAGTCCCCTTGCAGGGAAAAGGAAAAACATCCAAAAAAACTGCCAGGAAATCCAAATTTTTTTACTTTTTTGGGGTGTGGAGCCACATCAGCTGCTCAGCACAGGGATGTGGCGGGATTTGGAGCTGGATCTCAGGGTCCCCCCAGAGCTCCGAACACCGGGACGAGCACAAGCAAGAAGGAGAGTCCCAATTCCCAAAAAAGCCACTCCAGCTGCGGGAAAAGCCCCCTCTGGCCTCTCTCCGGGGAGGGTGGAGCTGGGAAAACAGGGACAAGGAGCCGGAAGCAGCAGGCAGAGGGAATGTGGGAGAGGGAAAAGGCACAGGGATCCCTCACCCGAGGCCGAAGCAGCCGAGGAGGAGGAGAGGGAGCGAGCCAAGGAGGATTCCTGCCGGGAGCGCGGCCGCTTCTTCCACACGGCCCCCTCCGGCCACATCCCGGGAGTTATAAATAACCGGGAACGGGAAGGAGCGCCCGGGGAGGGCGGCGGCAGCCGAGGGACCCTTTTCCTTCCCTAATTTTGGCCGGGACAAATCGTCGCCCCGGCGGCTCCGGCGGCTCCACCTTCCCCTGTCCCCGGCCAGGGGGACGCTGCCGGCGGATGGGAATTCCCAAAAAAAGCGAGGGAAGGCCGGCAGGGACGTGCGGCGAGGCTGGAAAACACACGGGGCTGGATCCCACGGGAAGCTCCGGGGGGAGAACGCGACGCTTCCCATGGGGATCCTACCTCCTGCTTGCTGCTCCAGGGAAACCCTCGAGCTCCGGCGGGAAGGCGGCGCCTTTCCCGCCTCCCGCCGCCTCCGCTCCCCATCCCCTGGGATGGGACAGCAGGAAAATCAGGGAAACAGCCCCAGAATCACTGGGGGAAGGGAAGGGCCTGCTTGGTGTGAGTCCAAGGATGCTCGTGTTGCTGGGGGAGCCCAGTGGGATATGGGGGCTCCCAATGGGATATGGGGGTTCCCAATGGGATATGGGGGCATTCCAGAGGGATAGGGGTGATCCCAAAGGGATATGGGGACTCCCAATGGGATGTGGGTGATTCCAGAGGGATATGGGGGATTCCAGAGGGATGTGGGGGTTCCCAATGGGATGTGGGGGTTCCCAATGGGATGTGGGTGATCCCAATGGGATGTGGGTGATTCCAGAGGGATATGGGGGTTCCCAAGGGGATATGGGAGATTCCAGAGGGATATGGGTGAGCTCAATGGGATGTGGGTGATCCCAATGGGATATGAGTGATTCCAGAGGGATATAGGGGTTCCCAATGGGATGTGGGGGATCCCAATGGGATGTGGGGGCTCCCAAAAAGGACATGGGTCTTACGGCTGCTCCCAGTGGGACACAGAGCATCCAATGGGATATGGCTGATCCCAAAGGGATGTGACTGTTCCCAGAGGGATCAAAGGGATATAGTGCTCCCAAAGGGATATGGGTGCTCCCAATGGGACAAGGGTGCTCCCAGAAGGATTAAACAGATATGGGTGCTCCCAGAGGAACATGGATGCTCCCAACGGGATGTGGGTGCTCGGAGCAGGGTGGAGCCAAGTTCATGCAAAGAGTGGGAAAAAGCCAAATAAAAGCTTAAAATGCAGAAAACAGATGGGAAAGACAGGGAATGCTGAAAAGGATGAGGATCCACGAGGATTGTTTTTGTGTAAAAAGGCTTTTTCTTGGCACCGGGATTCGGTTTTGCCGCTTACCCGGAGCTTCCTTCCGGTGCAGGAACGTCACCTTCCTCATCACGGCGATCCTGGTCTTCTCCAAACCATCCTTGGTGCCACTTTTGGCCGCTTTCATCAGCTGGGTCATCTGGGAAAGGGGAGCAGAAGGATTGGGAAGCTGGAGGCAGCCCCAGGATCCCCTTCCACATCCCGATGGAGCCGTGGCTCGTTCCCTCTGGGAATTTTCCGCTCCAGATCCAGCGGTTCCACCCCCTCGGGGACATCCATCCCTGGATTTCCATGCAGCAGGAAAAGGAGGTGCCCAAGGGGCTGGGATGCTCCCGATCCATAGGGATGGGGGTGGTGCAAGCGGAGGCAAAGCGGGATTGGGATCGTGCAGCCAAGCAAAGGCGAGGGAGGGAAGGGAGGCAGGAGCACATCCATCCCCTCCTTGGGCCAGGGAATTCTGTGTGGGAGAGCAAAAAAGGGAGGCAGGAGCACATCCATCCCCTCCTTGGGCCAGGGAATTCCGTGTGGGAGAGCAAAAGGTGGGAAGCGTTGCCCCCTTCACACCTTAAACCCCGGATTTTCAGGCCCAAATTCTCGGCACATTCCGTCCGGGAAACACCGGGATACTTTGGAGCTGGGCTGGTTGGAGTTCTCCAGCTCCCCAAAAAAAACCTCCTGCCCCACCTGATCTCCAGCACAGGGAAAAAACGAAACAACAAAACACCTTCTCACATCCATCTATCCCGTGGGAAACCCGGCGGCATCCGGACTCCCCTTAAAAACAAGGGAACACCCCAAATTCCACCGGTTTGGGAAGCTGGAGGACGGGGAGCTGCAAGACAGATGGACATGAGAGGCAGCTTTGAGGTGCTTCCTTGGGGAGCTGGATTTGGAAAGAGGTGGGGGGGGGATGAAAGGGGATGGATTCAGGCTGGAGAAATCCCAGGGGGAGGGCGGGTTTCGGTCCCTGCGGGGAATTTTGGGAAGCAGGGATGGAGGAGGGATGGAGGGGGGGACTGTACCTTCCAATCGTATTTCTGCTTCAGCTCCTGCATGTCCTTCCCCCCAACTCTCAAAGCCAGGATTTCCCTCTTAGTCCTGGCATATCTTTCCTTGAGTCTGTTCAGGTCTGGAGAAAGCTGAGCCCAAGGAAAAGCCAGGCGGGAGGAGGAGGAGGAGGAGGAGGAGGAGGAGGAGGAGAAGAAATCCAGGGAAGCAGCAGGAAAACCGAAAAAAAGAGGAGAAATCACCCCAAAGCAGCAGCACACGGAGCAAGGCAGCAGCAGCATCTCCCCAAAAAACATCCTGGCGCGGCTGGAGCAGGGAGAGGAGGGAGCGAGCGCAGGCGAGAAAATGGGAAATGAACTGAAAATGGGATGGAAGGAAAACAGAAAGGAGTGAATCCTCCCCCTCCCGGCTCTGCAGCGTCCCGGGCTGGATGCTCCACTGCCTTTGGATGAGCAAACCCACAGAGAAATGAGGATAACGGTGATGGTGGGATGGATCCGAGGGGTACCTTGGGCTGGAAGGAGCCGCGGTGTTTGGCGGGCTCAGCCTTGGACTCCTCCCCGGAATCCTCGCTGTAGCTCTCGAACTCGCTGGAGCTCCAGCCCAAATCCTCGCTGATCCGGGAGCCCTCCCCGCGCTGCACCTCCTCGTAGATGAGGCTCCGCTCCCTCTCTGCTCCTGCCCAGGAAAATTCCAGCTGCTTTTCCTGCCGGGAAGGGGAATTTCCCCTCCTGGAGCTGCCCCCCTCACCCCGGACCGTCAGGGCTTTGTGGCACATCTCCCTCCCCAATCCCAGTGCTTTTCCCTCAGGATTTTGTGGCACATCTCCCTCCCCAATCCCAGAACTTTTCCCTCAGGATTTTGTGGCACATCTCCCTCCCCAATCCCAGAACTTTTCCCTCAGGATTTTGGGGCACTTTTCCCCCAGGGGTTTGTGGCACATCACCCTCAGGGGTTTGGGGCACATCTCCCTCCCCAGTCCCAGGTCCCAGCGCTTTTCCCTCTCTGGGGACGGGCTTCTCCTCCCCTGAGTTTATCCAGCTGGAAAACCGGGATGGCAGTGCCCTGGCTTGCTCCAGGGGAAGGGGGATCCCTACCATCCTGCTGGGAATCCAGGCTCTCGCAGGGAACGTCGTCGTAGATCACGTCGTCCTCCACCTCCGGGAAGGAAAATCGCTCACCTGGGGAGGGAAACCCCCCGAAAAAGGATCCTGGGTCAGCACCTAAGGATGGAGCCAGGCTGGGAAAACCCTTCCCAAGGCTTTGTTCCCAGGAGTTGGGACCCACCTCGGCAGATGCTTTCCCTCTTCCAGGTCTGGCCGTGGATTTGGGAGCCTCCACCGGCCTCCCCATTGCTCATCCTCACCCTGTGGGGAAGGGGGAGAATCCCTTGGGAAGGGCTGCAAATCCCAAAAATCCCTGAACTCCAAGGTGCTCGTGCTTGCAAAGCCTTGGAATGGGGAGAAGTCAGGGAAACTGAGGCACAGCTCCAGGCTGGGACATCAGAGGGGACAGAGCCTGAAGATCCTTCAGGGGACTCAAAATTCCATAAACCCTCCACAAAACCCCACCAAACCCTCCCCAAAATCCCACCAAACCCTCCCCAAAATCCCACCAAACCCTCCCCAAAATCCCACCAAACCCTCCCCAAAATCCCACCAAAATCCTTCCCCAAAATCCCACCAAAATCCCTCCTCAAAATCCCTCCTCAAATCCCACCAAACCTTCCCCAAATCCCACCAAACCTTCCCCAAATCCCACCAAACCTTCCCCAAATCCCACCAAACCCTCCCCAAAATCCCACCAAATCCCCACTTACTCTTCCTGGGTCTCTGTTCCCGGCCCGTCTGTGGAGAGGAAAATCCCAGAGGAACTGAGCTGGCACCCAAAGGGACACCAGAGACACCGTGGGGACACCGGGAAGGGGGTGGGGACACCGGGAATTCCGCTCTCACCCCCTCCGGAGCTGGTCCCTCGCCGCCGGCGCGGAGGGGCCCGGAGAACGACGTTCCCACCGGGATCTGCCGCAGAATCCTCTTCCTCCTCCTCTTCCTCCTCGCTGTCCTCGAAGTCAAAAGCTTCTCCCGGATCCTCCAGGCCCGGAGGCACCGGGCTGGGAAGCTCCGGAGCCTCCCGGGGGGAACCTGCACCGGGAATATGGGAATGTGGTCAGTGGGGAGGGAAGGGAAGGGAAGGGAAGGGAAGGGAAGGGAAGGGGAGAGAAGGGAAGAAAAAATCCTCCAGTGTGCTGGGAGGTCCTGTGATCCACTGGTGAAGGAAGTCCTTTTTCCTAGTCCTCCTGGAGTTGTATTTTTGTACCAGAACCTCTTTGTATTGTTAGGAGCCTGGCAGTGTGATTCCTTCACCGCTAAACTGTCTCTCCCAGCGTGACTTGCTACATGTCCCTTCCTTGCACTGCTTTGGGCACTGTAAGAATGGAGAGTTTTGTGTGAATAAGGAGAAGAAGGGAAGGGAAGGGAAGGGAAGGGAAGGGAAGGGAAGGGAAGGGAAGGGAAGGGAAGGGATCCAATGTCACTCAGGGTCCCCCAGCAAGGATGGAGAAGGTGGCGAAGGAGGAGAAAGGAGAGGGATGGAAAAGGGAAGGGACAGAGGAGAGGGAGGGGATGGATGGAGAAGAGGGGAAGGACAGGAAAGGAGGGAGGAGGAGGGAGAAGGAGGGAAGGGGACACAAGGTCACTCAGGATCCCCTTGGAAGGAAGAGAAGGAAAAAGGGGGATGGAGGAGAAGGAGGAAAGGAAAAGCAGGATCCAGTGCCACCCAGGATCCCCAGGAAGAGGGTGATGGAGAAGGGGGGGACACAAGAGCCCCCCCGGGATCCTCCAGCCAGGGCAGGGATGCAAAAGCCGGGAATGGAACCACGGGTGGAGGAGGGAAAGGAGGGCTGGAGAAGGAGAGGATGGAGAAGGGAGTCATCCCCACAACACCTCCGAGATCCAACATTTCCACCTGGGACAGGCAGGACACATCCCCCTTCCCACCCAAGGAAAAGTGTCCCCTTCCCCCCAAAAAACAGGGACAGAGGAGGGACGGAAGAAAGCCCATCCTTCCCAAAACTCCAAGATCCAAGAGCTCTCCACGTTTTCCCCATTCCAAGAGGCTCCAGCTGGGATAAGCAGGACACATCCCCTGCTTCCCGCCCAAGGGTGTCCCCCCCATTCCCAAAAAACCCCCAGGGATAGAAGAGGGATGGAGGAAAGGACATCACCCCCCTGAAAACCCCAACATCCAACATTTTCCCCATTCCCAGTGGCTCCAGCTGGGACAGGCAGGGTAAGCATCCCCCACTCCCAAAATTCCCGGCTCCCGCGGGTTGACAGTACCTACTGCAGGGGGGGGAGGCAGCTCCGAGGAATCCATGGCGAGGGGGGGGCGCCGGATGCTCTGCCCGGGCCCTTCCCTGAGTTTTTCCTGCGGGAGAGAAGGAAAACCGGGTGGAAAAGGGAGCTCAGCCCCCCAGATCCATCCCTGGGACACTCGCAGGGAAGCGGGAAAGGTTCCCAGGGCTCGGTTTGCCTGGGAACTTTCTCCCGGGAATGGCAAATCCTTTGTGCCGGAGGGTGTGGGAGGGTGGGAAGCGGCGCCGGGATCGATGGCGCATCCGGTAACCCGAGATTCCCAGGAAGGTCGGAGCAAGGACCCCAATTCCCAAGGGATGATGGAGAGGATGGGAAAGGGATAAACGAGGCCAAACTCCAGGGATTTGGTCCTGCTGGAAAACCAGCTCCGGACCCACAGCACGTTCCCGAGCTGATGGAGAAACCCCCTCAAAATCCCAAGTGCTCGGAATTCCAAACCCCAAATCCCACCAGAACACCGGAACCAAACCCCAGCTGAGCCAGGTAAAATCCCAATAAATCCCTTTTCCCCCCTCCTCGATCCGTGTCAGCACCACAAACAACTTTTCCAGCCACTTTTCCAAAGGAGCCGCTGCCTCCACCGCCACATTCCTCGGGATTTCCTTGGGAAAGGGGCTTTTCCTCCTGGAATTCTTTTCCAGCTCCCGGGTCCCCTCTCCCAGTTCATCCAGCCAGGTGGGAGCAGGAGATTCCCTCTCCTTTTCCAAGCTCCAGGTTTTATCCCTATGGATGCGTGGCCATAAATCCACCAAAAAAAAAAAAACCCAACCCCAGGGGATAAAAATATTCCTTATTTCTGCTGGAAAAATAAGCCAAGGAATGTTTGGAATGGTTAATCCTTGGGAAGAACAAGCCCAGCAAAGGGAGGCCGCTGGATTGAGCCCCAAATCAGTTTCCTGCCTGGTCTGATCCGTCTTCCCAAAGGTTTCCCGGCGGGACGAGGCCAGTGGGAGGTGCCTCATTCCCAAATTTCTCCCGAGGGATGGGAAAAGGTCACTTCCCATTTTGCCCGTTGACATCAGCTCCCATCCCAGATTTATCCTCAGGCTGCTGCTGCTGCTTTTTCCGGCTCCCGGGAATTCTAAACCAACCCCTTTTCCCTGGGATTTACTCCAGGGAAAACTGGGCGTGTTTTCCAGCCTTTTCCATGAGGATTTCCCGGAATAGTCTGGGTGGAAAAGGCATCCCATGGGATCAGGGATGAAGGAAGAGGGATGAGGGATCTGGGAT
>WEKX01011125.1:0-157400 GCA_013390025.1 Pitta sordida
TCCTTGTGGATCCTTTGAACTGAGGGATCTTCTGTGATCCTCTGAAGCTCTTTACAGGATCCCATTGTGCCTGTGGGGGGATGTGTTGTACAAAAGCTGCTTGTTCCCACTGTTCACTCATGTTGACTCTGACTTTGTTGAGAGCCTCAGCTGGACTCTTTTCTGTGCAGGTGTTTGCTGCAGTCTAGTCTGTCATCTTGAGCTCATCTCCCAGTGCTGGAACTTCCTGCTGTGCAGAGATGGCAGAGTAGGGTTGGAGTGGCTGAAAACAGAATAGCTGTGAATGAAGGATTTTGAAATGTGTTTTAAAGTGTGTGTACGTGCAACAAATATTGCTCAGGTAAATCTTGAATGCACAAAGCCTTGCAGGGTTTGTTCTCTGGCTATTGTTCTGTGAAAACAATTTGCTTTGAGTAGTTCCCCCAACCCATCTCTAGGAAACCTTTAATTTGAATCCAGTTGTGGATAACCCTGAGGAAACATAGAGAAATGCTTTGTTTAACAGTGATTTTCACCTCCACATGGCTGATGTCAATGCTTTTTTCAGTCTGTGACTCATAATTGGGCATTTCTGGTAAATATCAGAATCCAATTCCAGGCCTGGCAAAGTCAGAGTGGGTTCATAACAGCAAACAAAACAGTAACAACTAATTACAGTAGAGTTGGAGAAAGCACCAGAGTTTGCATAAGGGGGCCTTGATAAAAGCCTTTCCCTCAACTGACAGCTGAAGTGTAGGAACAAGACATTTGATTTATGATCCAGCTCTTACCTAAAAGGCAAAAAGGAATGTGGTGGAGATGACAATTTGAAGAGCCTCTCTCCACTTCTCCCCTGCACACCCAGGCACCTCAATGTGCAGCAGTCCCTCAGAATCTGTGGGGTGGTTTAGTGCCACAATACATCCACAAGTTGTTAGTTCTGCTGGTGAGGCTTGGGAAACCGAGAAGGAAAATGGGAATAAACTCCACCCTTGTTCTTTTCCCGCTTGATCTCTTTCCTTTGTGCTTCTCCATTTTAACAATTTTTTCGGCTTCCTCTGCTTCATCATCTCTGCTCTCAGGCCAGGCTGCCACCACAATAAATCAATCAAACTTTGATGGATTGCTGGTTGTTGGACTCGTGTGCAAAGCCTGAGGGGAGGAATGAGAGAGTTGGGATGGTTTTTGCAGACACCAACCCTTATGGTGTCTGTGGGAGTGAAGATGTGTGTTGCTACATGGGATTCATGGGTCTACTCCTGCTTGGTCTGACACTTATGTTTTTGTGGCCTTTCACCTCATTTAAATGAAACCGTGAGAGCTGCAAGTTCCTGGCCATTTCTGGAACTAAAAGATTTGATTGCTGGGTGAGGGGTAAAAACACAGAATGAAGACTAGACCAGGGCAGTTAATCAAAGATGAGATTTGCGAAGTCCCCTTGGGATGCTGTGTCCAGGGTGACCAAAGAGCATCCTCCCAGCTCTGATGGCAGCAGGTAACCCTATAGATGTGAGAGTAATCTCATAGTGTCAAATCTAGGGTGACATCAATGCTGCCTTTTCATGAACTTTGTTATTGGTTTGTCTTTATGCTGACCAGTGTTCCACTAACTGACCCCAAGGATGGTCATTCATCTCCTGAACAGAGAGGCTTTGAATTGTAAAAAGTTGGAGTGGTATCAATCCAGGACCCCCAAAATAGATTTACCAGCTGGGTTGGTGTCCATATGTGACTGGAGAGAGCAGGACTGTCAATGGAGATCTTCCTTAATCCCATGGAAGATCACTCCTGGTAGAAGTTCTGTATCAGCAGTGTTGTATCCAGTAGGCACCACGCTGGGATCCCTCTTGGTGCAGGGAGCCTGAAAGTGTGTATTCACAGAATCACAGAATCAGTAAGGTTGGAAAAGACCTTAGAGATCATCAAGTCCAACCTATCCCCTATTACCAATCTAATCCAGTCAAACCTGTTCCCTAACCTGTTGCCATCCTACTACCAACACATCATCCTACCTATAATACACTACCCTAATATCTAGGTCATGTCACCAAGTACTTCATCCAACCTTTTTTTAAAAACCTCTAGGGACAGTGACTCCACCACCTCCTTGGGCAGCCCATTCCACTGAGAGATCACCCTCTCTGGGAAAACGTTCCTTCTAATGTCGAGTCTAAATCTCCCCTGATGCAGTTTAAGACTGTGTCCTCTTGTTCTACCACTTGTAACCAACATTCCTAACAAATGGAACGCTCCAAGGCTCCAAAGGGAGATGTGTTGTGATTCTGGAGGTGCCAAGAGAAGCCAAGTCTAGAGAGGAAAGTTGGGAGCAAGTAATCTGTGGATTTCAGCTCTGGTTACACTCTGTCATGCTGAACGTGTTCTGCTGGTGATTCATAGGGCTGGGTCACTTTGGATAACAAAGCAGGAATCCCTAAGGGGCTTTGGTGGGTTTGGGCAGCTTTGCTGATGGTTGTTTTTCTAGCTGACGTGGCACATTGGCAAAGGAACCCAGCACACTTGTATCTATGGCATCCTGGCAATGCAAACCACTGCTGCTCCTGCCAGCCCTGTTGGTATCCCACCCTGGTGAGATCCTCATGGATGAGCTCTGGAGTCATCTTTCCTTTTGACTTCTTGTAACATTTACTTTTTTTAACTGAAGCTGGAAGTAATTTCAACAATGTCAGGAAAAAGGTTATCGTAGGGGCTGGCAGAGACCTCATCATATGAGTTTTTCAGAACCCCTTCTGATGAAATCTAATTAAACATCTGGACTGGGCCTGTGCAAATCTCCTTGTGTTTGCCTCATGTGTCATATGGTTGATTAAGGCTGGGTTATCAGGGGGAGTTTGACTTGTGATATCTGCTGGGATGGATGTGGTTTCACACACTCCAGGCACTTTGATCTTTTCCCCACTGCCCACAAGTTTCTGTGGGTTTCTCTTGCATTTCATTCACAACCGATTTATCTCCTTGGGGTCTGAGGGAACACTGAGGGCAGAGCCAACCTGAGGGATAAGGACACTGAGTATTTCTCCTGCTCTTCAGACAGTGTTGATGTGGTGGTGAGTGACAGGACCTTGGCATCTTGTTAGGTTGGAGTGTCTCTTACACTCATTTTTTTTCTTAGAGAAAAAAATTTACAGAAAGAATAAATAGAAACAACTCAAACCCAGCCTTGTGCCAAATGAAAACTGATTTCTTCTCCCTCCTCTTTTTCAATACAACAAACAAGCTGTGTAGGTTTTATGGTCTATGAAACAATCACTTATGGTTGTTTGACCTCCCCACCTCCCTTTTCTTTTTTTTTTTTGTTTAATTAGCTCTCTTCTTGCAGGTATTTCTACTGTGAGATGGAAAAGTCAAAATCTTTTGATGCTTTCAAGCCCCTTCTCCCCCTGTGATGATGTAAATTAATTCCCCAAATCCCACCTAAATTCTGAATTTTTAGCTAATTTACTATTCATAGAGAAGAAAAAGAAAATGTTTCCTAATTCATATCTCTGTTTTCCTTGCACGTCTGTCTTAGCCTGCAATATGTGGAGAGGTGGGGGATCTTATGAGACTGCTGCCTTTAGGCTCTTTGTTAAACTTCTTCTGCCAGGTTAGCATTTTTGTCTGCTTGGAAGCTGGAGGATTGAGCTCACCTGGGAGCCTCAGTAGTGAAATAAATTATCATAATACAGCAGGAAAAGAATAGGTTTGAGGCTGGTGAGTAGTAATACACCAGAGTAGTCCTGCACACCTCTTCATTTAGAGGTGTAATATGGCTTTGGGGCACATGACTGGGATGCTCTTATTTTGAGGGGAGGGGGTTGCTTGGGCTGGGGGAGGAAGGTAAATGCAACACATAAATACTGGAAGTCCCAAATACATCTTGACACCGATAGTAACAATTATAGGCAGATAAAGCTGAGCATTGATGGTTAATTCATGATTTTTAAGCCAGGCTCTCATTTTTTTTAGAGGAATCTGATTCTTTGTAGATGCTGCAAAGGAGGGCAAGAGATGAAAAGATCTGTTGCAATTAGTATTCCTTTAACAAGTTGTCAGCACAATGTCTGTATGTGCAGGTGCAGGACTGTTCGCCAAGGTGTTATATGCTAAAAAGGATTAATTTTTAGCTTGAACCGGGGGTACCTGCTGGGGGATCTGAGCTCTGCACCTCCTGAAAGGCTCCGAGCAGTAACAGGTCAAGATGTGGCAACAGGAGGTGAATAACCACAAACTCATTATGCTAATATTGACAGTATTTTAATACAGAATTGATATTTATATGTTGGTTTTTTCCCCCCTCTGGGCTTTCACCTTCATCATGCTTTACAGCCCTCCTGCTCTGTAGGCCTGGCTGCCTCTGTGCTGGTTCCTTCCCTGTTAAGGAAATCTCAGGCGTTTTCCTTGTCGAGCTCACACTGACATTGCCATGGAAGTGCTGCCCTTCTCCTCCCTGCAAAGGCGAGCCCTGCTAGGAAAGATGATATCACTGGCACTAAATATACCCCAGCCATCAGGCCCCTTGTCCGTGCCAGGGATGTTCTGGCAGGCTCTGAAGTGACTTATTTTCTATGTTTTGTCAATTCTCTGTGGCAGGTGATTTCATTAACTGCTCTTCAATCACTTGCAGGGAGCTGAGCTATTCCTCTTTTGTGCTCACTCTCCTGATGCAGTTCCCCCTTCCAAGATGCAAAGACCAACCTTGTTGCCCACCTCCCAAACCTACTTCTGAATTACTCTTTAAAAAAAAAAAATAAGCTGCAGAATTTGGAATTGGAGTCAAATTCCAAGAGAGTTCACTCTCAGGCCCTCAGCCTAGAGTGTTGTGCTGGGATCTGCTCCCAGTTATGTTCCCTATGTGGGCTCTGAACTCACCTGTGTGCTCTCCCTACTTGTCCTGCAGTTATTCAAATGAAGAGGTGAGTGGGAAGAAGGTGTTTGGGAAAGGACTGAGTTTCTCCTTAGCACAACTTGAACCAGGGACACAAATATGATCCTTCAGGAGACTGAAACTGCCTTAAACCAGAGCAGATAAATTATGTCCAACATGTTTTTCTCTCCATTACTGACATGGGGAGCTGAGGGCAACTTTTTCAGATGTAAACACCCCTCATATAGTCCTGTTCCCTGCCTGGAAGTGACAGTAATGGTGTTTCTCTGCTTTATCAGGGGTCTCATCAACAATTAGTGGTTGTGAGGTGCTCCAACATGATGACAATAGACAAGCTCAGTGCGGGGTTATTTTATGCATGGTTTTCCTGCTGGAATTCGATTAAAATGCTCAGTGAGGCCATAGCCTTTGGTCCTTGGCATTTCCTTCATTCTACTGCTGGTGATTTATCCAAACACTCCTCTGTGAAGCTCGGGTGCTTCCTCCTGGGCTGTACACCTGGAGTTTGCAGAGAATATAGAGAAGATGAGTTGAGAGTGGGCTGCAACATAATTCATGTGGTTTAAGAGAAAAAGGCATTGCCAGCTGCACCCAGCACATTGGCACCTCTATAGATCGATTTTTTGATCCTTCCTGAACTCCTAACTTAAGGACAAACCTCTAGTCTTCCTTAAAAAGGAAAGACATCCTGCAGAATTTATGGCATCTGCAGTGACCGGGGGCACTGCCAGGAACTTCAGGGAGTTCTGAGTGGAGGAGCTGGCTGGGCTCTCCCTGGGATCACACATCTGGCAGTCACAGTCAGGCAAGTTTTGCTGCATTGCCATGCACCACAGGATGCTCTGGGTGATATTGGGCACTTCAAGGTATTTTGGAATGCCCAACACTCTTCTTGATTTGGAGGCTCAAGTTAGCAGGATGGGATGGATTAAAGAGATGAGGAAGTACTCAGGCATGCAAAGATGCAATCAAGATGCTCCCAGAAGTACTTAGGTGTGTGATTCTCATTGCTGGAGGTCCTTGTACTGAGGAACTCGCAATCAAAAGGGCACAAGTAACTGGAGCAGCCACCAAAAGGGGAAACTGGGGAGAGGAGCAAGTTCCCTAGAAGAATCTGAATGGAGAGGAGCAGGTGGTTGCTGGGCAAGGCCCGTTTGGATTGGGGGGTGTGATACGGAGAATATGAGGGCATGGAGGGTCGTCAGAAAAAACTCAGTGTGACATAATGGCAGAGCAGGAGCCCTTGATCTATTCCTGGCTCCGTTGCTGATTGCAGCATGACCTCAGGCAAAACGCTTTCCTCTCTACATCCCCCCTACTCTTCCCTGCCAGTTCTTCAGGGAATGGACTGTCACTCGCAATGAGCGTGTCCTGCACGCAGCTCCGCGACCCTTTGATTTCATCCCGAGGTTTCACAGGCAGCTGAACCCGGAGTTCAAAGCTGGGAGTTACGATACCACAGAATATCCTGAGTTGGAAGGGACCCCCAGGGATCATTGAGTCCAACTCTTAAACAGCACCACTACCTCCTGGCAGGAATCCAACCCAGGAGTTGTTGGGGTTCAGCTTCTTTCAGATGCGACCATTTCCATTTGTGAGTGTTTGTGCAGGGCTTTGGCTCAGCTCTTCCAGACTGTTTTTTTCCTTAGACCCCCCTCTTGTGTATCCCTGATTTCCCTGGTGTGCAGGTCATAGGAATGCTGAGCTCTGGCATCCCTGCCCCCTTCCCAACAGGTTGATCATAAATTATGTTCTGATGTGGGGATTGAATTTCACTCCAGCTGCTGGAGCTGTGGCACATCTGGGGTCCTCCTGTGGTTAATGGCTTCTCAAAAATGAAGCAATAAAGGTTATGATGGCTGTGTTTTAACCCCATGGCCATTGTTCTGTTCAACAGGGGAGTTTCTCAGGAACAGTTAAAAACGACTGTCTGCATGTTAAATATCTCCCAGTGATGTGCCATCTTCGAGCAGCTTTTATGAAGTGACTTTATTTTTTAAATTTAACAAAGCAGGAGCCTCTTTATATTTTTTTTCCTTCACAAAAGACGAATTGCCTCTCTTTAAGATAAAAACTCCCTGCCTCTACTTTATGCCATGATTTAACATTTGCATATGACAGAAGCAAAAAGGGAATGGGGAAAATACCTACCTCACTTTGCCTTAGAATTTTCTTGTGTACGTCAGTAATGCTTTTCTAAGGGGGGACTTGTCTGTAAGGAGCAGTTCACAGCTCTTGTCACCAATGAGCCCTTCCAGGGCTTCCACTCTCACAAACTCCTGTCTGTTGTGCAAAGCCATGGTCAATAAAACTGGGATGTGACTTTGTACCCTGACTCCTATATTTTAGGATGTGTGAATCCTCAGAAACCAATGTGTCCTCTAGATGAACACCAGTTCCTCATTAAAAAAATTCAGTTCTTTTTTGAAGGGAACTGAGGTTTTGGTGCTCCAATCCAACTGTGGTTGTCTCTGCTGGATGTTTTAGATGCTGCTAAATGTTCCACTTGGAGAACCAACAATGTTGTTCATCCTCCCAGCTCTGCTGAGAAATACAGGACTGGGACTGTCCCTGAGCTGCAGAAAGAGCAAAACTATTCAGGCTGTGAACTAAAAGTGGGCTTATCTGGAAAAGAGGTTTAATTTAATTTTGAGGAGGTGTTTCAGGTCACCTCATAGCCAGGATGTCTTTGTGTGTATAGTTAGCAGAGTTCAAACCACTATTTTTTCCATCCCCTGGAGATACCTACTTATTTTCTACATAAATAACTCCAATGCTTGATGGGAGGGTCACAAAATGCCCTTTCAGACTTGCTGCAGGAGTATGTGGCTCCATGGGAGACATGGCAGCAGAAAGTCTGAACTTGCACAAGTTTTAGTTGGACACAGGTCTTGCCATCCTCAGAATCTTGACATGGCAGTTTCCTACAGAAAGACAAGCAAGGCAGGCCAGCCACCCACTTGGAGATGATAAACAACCTCTCATTTATTTATTTAACTCATTATTAATTGCAAAGGCCGGCCCTTCACTCATCTGTTAGGAAGTGTATCGAGTTCCTCTCCACAGGTTTCCAAGAGACTTCCTGCTCTGGCACGCTCAGCACAAATCCTGAGGGGACCCTGGGTCAGTTTTGGAGGAACAAGGGGTCTGATGTTGGAGCTAATGAGCTTGTTATGAGAAATATATTGGTATCTCTTGTGGCTCTCTCCTTTGCCACCGTGGCCAGCCTGTCTGCAATTAGGAGCAAGGTCTGTGACATTGTGCTTTAAATCTGCAACAAGACAAAAATATCTGATTTTCACTGAAACTCCTGATCCACAGAGTGTGAACAACTTTTTCTTCTTTATGACTCAAATTCTTTAGAAGTCCCTGAGGACTTACTTTTAAAAATTGGAGTTTTTTTTTTTTTTCCGGAGAGCTGCTCACTGTTTTTTCCAGGGATTTAGAAATCAGAAAGGTGTTAGCCCAGGTAGTTGAAGCTATAACTGTGGTCATAGTACTTGCAAGGGTTTGTTAGGTAATTGTTATTGATATATTGACAGGGTAGAAGGTAAAAAGACTATCTGGATGGCCTTGATGTATGGACACACAGCCCTGGGTCCATGTTTTCTGCTTATCAGACAGTGGTTTGTGTTGGAAGGGATATTAAAATTATCCAGTCTCACCCCTGCCATGGGCAGGGGCACCTTCCACTGGACCAGGTTGCTCCAAGCACCATCCAGCCTGACTTTGTATCCCTGGAAGTGTTCAGAGCTCAGGCTGGTCCAAGGTAACTCTTGTCCGTAGCTCTAAGAGATCAGTCGTCGTGCAGAATGCAAATCCAAGATGCCAGACCGCTCCTGTGAGTGATTCCCTCTTGGATAACCATTAGTTAAATCAGAGGATACAGGCATGGAAGTGACCTGAACAAATCGTCCCTTCCTCACCGATAACATTCTGTAGCTGAACCATTCCTCTGGGATGTTCAGGTTAACTCAGCTATAGCAGCGTCTCCAGCAAGAACTCTGGAGTCCAGTGGTTTCTGCTTGACTTAGATCATTTCTGACTGTTGGGTTTGCAGGTTTTGCCCTTTTAAAAAAAAATTGTTTTAATGAATGCCACAAGCCTGCAAACTCTGTCTGGGGACATGCTCTTCTGGGGGATTATCAAGCCATTGTCAGATAATTCATCTGAATTATCCCATTCATTTCAGTCCTATTCACTCCTTGCGATCCATTATCTTCACCTTTCCTCCTATACCAGGAATATCACCCATTCTGCTGGTTTGGTTTTTTTTTTTTTTTGCACTGGAAACTTTAAAAGGATAGATATGTTAATTGGTATCATGACAACAAACCGTCCCAGTCACGCTGCAGTTCAGGGAACGTTTTGTGTTGCCATTTAAATGATGAGGGTTTCTTTCCCCCCCCCTCTTCTCTTTAATGCCACTGACAGCTACTTGTGTTTAATTCATTTTGATTTTGTTAGGAGGGGGAAGTTATCAGGATTGTATCATTAAAAATGCATGCTTGGGTTATTCATGCATGTTTCATATATCCCTGTGTATGATCCATCATAATTCAACATTAGCCAATGGGGATACCAAGTGGAAAGGGTCTGCTGAGCATACATATAATTCAATTACACCCATGACGTCACATTGATTGGATTCTTAATGACACCTCCAAGCCGTGCTGGGAAAAATGAAGGTTTCCATTGAGGCTGCCTGTGCCTGGGAGCTTGAGGTTTTTGTTAATGATCCAGGTTGGAGGAAATTTGGATGTGGTAGGAAGGATTTGGAGCTGAAGGCCAGATGTGAACCAGCTCAGGCAGTGGCACGAACCCCGAGTGCCCCAGGAGCTGCGCTGATGGGCTGTAATGAAGAAGTGAGATGTTCTCCCTGCTGTTTTATTATAGTAGTGCTTTCACCAGTACAGCAGTTCCTGTGGCACAGGGACAATGTCATGCTGCAGTAAATCCTCCTAATCTGGGGTAACTCTGCTCACACTGGAGCACTGGTTTGGTGAAAACCCCCTTCTCATCCATGGGTGGTGTGGAGCAGTGCATGGTGATGTTCCCTGCAGCTGAGGAGACACAAAATGCAGTTGGTGGCACCTTTACCCTCTGCTCTTGTTGCAGGTGCTGACTTAGGATAAATCACTAATTCCAGTAAAACCCTCCCCATAACTTTTGTCTCCACCCTGTTAGTGTGAATGAATCTCTTCTTCAGAGCCTGCTGGGAATATCCGTGAAGAGAAAGCACAACTCCTGGAGGCCCAGGTGGCACAGGAAAGATGTTGTTAAATGCAGCAAGGTCCATTATTTTCTTCACTCAGAGGGTAGCTGGGCACTAGAAGAAGGAAGTGGTCATGGCCTCAAGCCTGGCAAGAGTTCAGGAAGTGTTTGGACAATGCTCTCAGGCATAGGATGGAATTTTTGGAGTTGTCCTGTGCAAGGCCAGGAGCTGGACATGATAATCCTTGGGTGTCCCTTCCAACACAGGATATTCTATCTATGATTCTAAGAGAGCACTCAGGTGCTGATGCCAGTTTGGGTGTCCTGGCACTGCTGCTCCTCGGAATTAGTCAAGTGGAGCAAGGATTGCTGATGCAGAGTTTTCTAGGATGTTCCTTAAAAAAAAAAAAAAGGGGAGGGAGGCTCAGCATCCATCACTGCCTCTCACTTCAATATATTTAAAAATAACTTGCTCTCTGTGAGAGCATCCCAGTTCTTTTGAACCTCTAGTGAATTCCAACCCCACAGTGGATTATCCCCATGTTGTTGGTGCTGGATCACAAGCCTAGGGAACTCAAAACATTTCTGTTTGCACTCGTGGCCAGGGAAAGAAATCACTCCTGCTCCTGACTCCTAGGCCTCTGCTTTAAGCACATGAACACTCCAGCTACCAATCCTATTGATTTTCAATTATGGCTCAAATGGAAGTGGTTGTAGCTTTGTGTTAACCCTCAGGAGGATTTGCCCTGTCATCTCTGAGGAGGAATCATGTGCTCGTGTGGATATGGGGTTGTGGGGTTGAAACTCACTCCTGGGCAGAAATGGGTGTCACCACTGCTTGTTAAAATAAGAAAATCCCTTTTTATGGGGTTGGATGTGCTGCTGGGAGTGTTACAGGGGTGTGTGGCATGAATAATGGCTATAAATACAGAATGAGTATGGTGCGGTAGAAAGTTATTGCTGGCATGACTGTGAGGTATTTTAAAATTATATGGGGAGGCTTATTTTTAAAGGGTAGCCGCACTGAACCTTTCTGGCATTTTCAGAACAGCCCAGACAGAAGATAGATGACAAGTTTGATGGTGCAAAATTCACACCTTTCCGTCCTTTGATTTTTAGCTTAGTCAGTGTTTTCCAGTCGCTGTTGTGGATGGGGAGCAGTGAGTGTGCACTGGTACAGACACACCCTCTCCATGTTTCAAGGGTACCCTTCCTCCTAGGATTTCTCAGGAATTTGCCAAAGCCAGCAAATAACATGTCCATTCCCCTGGCTGGGGATGCAAAGGGGTTAAATATTTTATAGAGTCAGGTTAAGATTATAGAATGGTTTGAGTTTGGAGGGACCTTAAAAATCATCTGCCTACAGACAGGGACACCTTCCACTAGATCATGTTGCTCCAAGCTGGCCTTGGACACTTCCAGGGATGGGGCAGCCACAGCTTCTCTGGGCAGCCTGTGCCAGGGTCTCACCACTGTGACAGCCAAGAATTTCCTCCTAACATTTAATCTGAACCTGAATTGCTGCTCTTAATTTAAACCTGTTCTCCCCTAACCTATCACAATCTGCTGGTGTCAAAAGTCACTCTCCCTCTTTTTTAAAAGCTTCTTCTATGTGCTGGAAGTCAGCTCTAAGGTGTCCCTGGGACCTTCTTTTCTCCAGGTTGAACACCCTTCAACTCTCCAAGCCTGTCTCCATGGCAGAGGGGCTCCAGCCCTTGGAGCATATTTGTGGTCTCCTATGGACCCTCTCTAACAGGTTCACATCTTTCTTATGTTGAGGGCTCCAGTGCTGGATGTGGTTCTCCAGGTGTAGTCTCACAGGGGCTGAGCAGTGATGCTGACACATGCCCTGAAAAAGGACCAAAACCATAAGGCTTATAATTCCCATCAGCCTGTTGAAGAGCTAGGATGAGTTCACATCCTCAGGTTTGCTCTGCTCTAAGCCATGTCTGTATGCTTTCACCTCCTGCATCCAGACCCGTGTGTGTTTGTTCCATGGCTTTCCCTGAGAGCCATGAGGCTGTTATTTATAGCAGCTCTGCCCACAGCAGGGCAGCTGGAGCCTGGGTTGGGTTACCAGCACCTGCTCCCCTCCTGGTGCCCCTTCCCTGCATCAGAGGTTGCAGCAGGGCTGGATTTCAGCCTGGGGTGGGGTGGTGACCCTGACCCATCGCTGTCCTTGGCAACAGGACTCTGTCCTCAACCTCATCTTCCCCTCAGGGCAGAGCCTCCAGAGAATCAAATGCATCAAGAGCCCCAAGTATATCCTGTTTGTTCGTAAGGACTGAAGCGAATATTCTTGAAGGCAATTTTATACATCTATGCCCTCCTGTGTTTTTACCTTAAGCCAAAACCATTTATTGTTAATAATATAAAAAATATGCATCACTTCTGTGCAGGAGCATGACCTCTTTGGGGTGGGCACTGTGCTGCCCTCTGAAAGATCCAGCAGATCTTCCTGAGGTGCTACAAGTGCTAAGCATTCCTGAATGGGAAGAGGGGATCTCAGCTAAAAGAAATGATGATCCTCGTGGTGAAGGTGGTAGGCTCCTCTGAGATGGAATTCCATCTCACTTATTCTCCCTGGGGTGGTGCGAAGAGCCCTACCTGCTTCTCTTTCCATCCCTTGGTAGCAACATCTGGCATTATCACATTTGTTATACCTCCTCCTTCCGGAGCTGCCATGAGAGGACTTCTCCCAGGGTTGACATCAGGATAAAAAGTGGGAAATTAGCACAGCCTGAATGCACGGGTTTGTGACTCTTTCCTTTCCGGTCTGAACACCAGATTCACGATGTCCTGGAGCAGTGGGATGGTGAGGGTGACCACACTTATCTTCCCTGTTGCAGGGAAATCTGCTCATCTGGAGGATGCAAACTCTGATCATGTGCTTGGGCACTGCTGCCAATAACCAGAGGCCAGAGTAGTGTGGAAAAATAAATGAACTATTCTTTTTTTTGCCCAGGAGGCTGCTAAGAGCACATTTCTATTTTTTCAGCTCGAGTGTGCCTGTGAGGAGGGATGTCCAGGGGTGTAAGGGAGGTGGAATTACAGGATCCCTCTCTGTGTTTGAGTCCCAATTGGAAACAGCTCCCCGCAGTGGCTCTGCTTCAAACCCTCCTCCTTGGAGCTGACTCTGCATCCCGGTGGGAGGCCCTGACTTCCCAGAAGAGGCAGCTCCAGGAGCTGGCCTGAGTTCATAACCTTCCTTCCCTGCCCCTCGCAGCTCCCTGGAAGAGCGCTGGGAGCTCCCTCCTCCTTCCACCGCGCTGGGGAAATGCCCTTTGTAAGGCTCCGAGCTTTTGTTTTTTGCATGAGGTGCGTTGGGGCGAACTTGGCGAGGCTGCCAGAACATCATGAATAAGTTAGGAGGGAAGCTGTGCTCGGTGCTCAGGGTGCACACAGACAGAGGAAAGCAGGCTTGGTGCTCCAGCAGCCTCTGGAGTGCCTGAGTAGTGGCATTTTATACCCTCTTTGCACCCCATGTTGGTTGAGAATCTGACCTTTCGCTTCACTCATGTGCCTTCCGTGGTTCTGTGTTCCTCCACCGTGGCTGGGTTCAGACAAGTGGTCTGTGAATCTCTCTGGCGTCACCTACAATTGTTTTGCTGGAACATCCTCACTCTCCGATATCTAAGAGATTTCTTGCCTCAAAAACATCCTCAGATCAGAGTTTGAGAGTTTTCTTCTCTTCAACGCCTTTGCCATTGTGGCATCCCATTGCCTAAGGCTCCTCCTGGAGTTGCTGGCTCCCCCACTATGAGAGAGAAGTGTTTAAAGGGCAAAGGAGACAGTGTGGTCACCTCATCTCACTGCCAGAACCACCAAACATGTGGCCTTGTGAATATTTCTGTTTCTTAAAAGTAATTATTTTTTCCCGGGCAAATGCAGAATCTGTGATGTTGAGATGAAATTTCCCTCTTTGCTCTCCCCAAACCCATCTTTGCAGAAGAATTGGTCAAACAAGGAGTACCTCTTTTTGGGAACATCTCTGCTTTCCTTTTTACTCATGTGTTGGTGTCTTTTGATTTCTGAAGACCAGGTCTTCTTGGTCACAGGGATGTCTCTCTGCCAATGTACAGACACACTTTTCTCTTCTCTTGGCCTCTGGTGTGTCAGTGGGATATTTTTCATCCTTTTTTTGGTTTATCCCATTCTTCCTCTGTCTTCGAGTACCTTGTCACTGTGATTTCATTCATGCTGTCCCCAGAGGGTCATTGCCAGTCACCTCTCTGTGGTTATTTCGGCACAGTTGGGGCTTTGCAATGAAAAACAAAATTCTCCATCTGCTTCATTTCTTGAGCTGCTGGATTAGCTCCTGATTCCTTCCTCGGCTTCATTTCAGATCAGAGCAGGTCAAGGAAGCAGGTACCTCAATGTCCTTTCCAAAATGTGTACTACTTCATGTTAGGAATTTGGTGACCACACATTTCTATGTCTGGACTTATTGAAGGCTGAGGGAGAGGCTCTGCCATCCTGCACAGAAATGTAGGGCTGGAAGGGAAGTATAGGATTAAATCCAAACCCCTGCCATGGCTGGTGTCACACTGTGTGGTTCTGTTCACAAGCCTTTCAGGATCTGTCCTCCCCTTCATTTTTGTCTGCTTGTCCAGCACAAGGGTTTCTCTCCGCTGGTGGGTCGGGCAGGATGTTGGTCCCATGGGAGAGATGGGCTGAGCTGGATCTAAACTGAGAGTGGGTTATCCCACCGACACCCCAGTTTAGCTAAGGATCAGCCTGAAGTGGACCCAGGAACGTGCATTTTCCAACAGATTGTGTCCTTGCTGGAGCACAGAGGTGACATCCTAGGGGTTGGGCTGAAGGGACTTTTCCACTCTGTGTGGGGAGAGCAGGTCACCCCAAGCAAGCAGAAAGTGTTGCATCTCTCTACACAAAGTTGCTGAGCTCAGGATGCCTAAATGCTGATTTCTGTAAGGAGTCTGTAGGGTGCAGCTGCCTCTTTAACAGTAATCCAGCCCTGGAGTGAGCGTGCAAATAACAGCCCCAAAGCCGTGAGTTTCACAGAATCATTTAGGTGGGAAAAGATCTCCAAGAGTCCAAACTTTGATCACCACCTTGTCTACTAGACCAGAGCACTGAGCATCAGTCCCAGCTGTTCCTTGAACACCTCCAGGAATGGTAACTCCACCACCTCCCTGGGCCGTCCATTCCAATGCTTGACAACCCTTTCAATGAAGGAGTTCTTCCTGAGTCCAGCCTGAACCTCTGATTTGCTGCAATGGGAAGGGACTCCAGCCTTGGAATGATGCCCCTGAAGCAGCACACTGCCAACAGCACTTAAAAATTGCCTTTTTCATAAAGAGCAGTAAAACCTGGGCATTATGAATGTCTTGCCCGTAAGTGCCTCTGCCAGGAATCTTTGATAGAGACATATGCTCACCTCGCACACAGACAGACAAATTTGATGAAGGGATTTATTAGTGGAGATGCTACAATACGTGCTCCTGCTGCTGCCTCCTCGTGCAGGGAGAGGGTTAGTTTTGCCTTTTTATTTCATTTTGGGGTTTTGAGTCCTTTTCTGACAGTTGCTTTCCGTTCTGCTCTGTGTTCTGGGAAAGCTGAGTCAGCACATAGCGCCCAGCCACTGCTCAGAGGAATTTGCACTGGCTTTGTTTATTATTTTGAGCACAGCCAGTTCTGCTTTGGCTTTAATTGACAAGCAGGAAATGTTTCTTGGACTTCTCAGATAGCTGAGCCCATTGCTGGGACCCTGCTGTCGAGGAGGGGAAGCTCATGGGAAACTTGTTCGAGTGATCAGCAAACAGAAGATGATTTCACTGCAAATGTCTCTCTTGATACTCAAGGTGTCAAATACTGAGTAATGATCATGTTTTAAATAGAGTTTATAACTTTCTTCTAATGCACATACCACCTACTGTAGCTGCATAGTGGAATGTACAGTGTGGCTGTGCATAGATGATGTAGCTGTATAATTACACCTACAGGGGAAGAGATTTGGCTGTTTATTTTTAAATATTATCTCTATCTGTGTGTCTCTAGAAAGGGTTTTACACAGATGGAATAATCTCTTTTAGGTCACATTTCAATAAAAATTATAATTTAATGATGCTGCGCCTGTTTTATTTTATCTTCTATTATTTTAGCTGCTTCTAAATAACTGCTAATTTTCCAAGCAGAAAGGTCATGGCACAGATGTGAATAAACACACCGTAAACTGTGTGTAGTAAATACATGTATCCACCTCCCAGTAGCAGTGGTATTAAGCACAGTAAGGGTGCAAGGACAGGAAAATAGGCTTGTCACTAATTTGCTGATTATGGGACTTAATGGAAGTTGTGTAATGAAAGCTCAGACTGCAGGAGTTGATCGAAGTATCTTTGATGTGGGGTTAAACTCCTAATAAGTGCCGCGTAACTACAGGACCCCTTTTATAAGATGTGACCTCCAATTTCTCACTGGTTACAACTCTCCCAGCTCTGCCAGTGCCTTTAGCTCAGAAGTGTAAGGCTCTATCATCTCTTCCTATCCATTGTGTTTATGTGTCTGCTGAGGTTTTCCTGAGCTTATTTCCTGGACTTGGAATGCACTGGAGAAATCAATCTGCACTTACTCTGCTCCTTATGCCATAAAACCCCAGCTCTGATTGCTTTTGGAAACAGGAAACAAGCCTTGAATGGACTTAATATCACCAAAATCTTACCCTAAAACTTGTGGCTGAGGCAGTTGCTTCAGTTTTATTTATTTAGACTCTTGTTGGAAGAAAATGTGATGGGCCACAGAGAACTGGAGCTGAGCTGCTTGGTATAAGGAAATTATCAAAGAATGATGGACTGGTTTGGATTGGAAGAGACCTTAAAGGTCATCCAATTCCAACCTCCTCCAATAGGCAGGGACACCTTCCACTGTCCCAGATTGTCCCAACCCTGTCCAACCTGGCCTTGCACAATTCCAGGGGTGGGGCATCCACAACTTCAGGGACAGTCCGACAAACCCAGCCAGGGGCAGAGTTTCTGCATGGGGAGGGGGATCAGCTGATGTCTGTGCCAACGATTAACTGGAGAGGGAAGGTTATCCAAAGCCAACAGGTGGGATAGCCTGAATTTGCAGGATCAAGATCCTTTCTCAGGGAGGGTTATTTAGCTGCTGAGGTGCCAACAGTTTCACAGCAGAGCAGTTTATTTTGGGTGTGTGTCTGGGCTGCGTGAAGCAGTTGGGGTTGGTTTTGTTGTTGGTTTTTGTTGTTCTTTTTAACTGAAGGGGTAAAATCTTGGTCCCATTGAAATTGCTGCTGGAGTGAACAGTCCTGGGGATGTTTTTAGGTTGTGGTAGAGGAGTAAAGCCTGTTTGTGGGAGGATGGGTATGGATTGTTCTCACCTGCTTCCATCGTGCTTTCTGCTCCAGTGCTCCCAGCTTGCTTATCTCCACTATGGTGTTGGGGATTCTTCCCCCTTTGAACCCTTCCTCACTAACTGTGCCAACTCCTGGGGAAATAAAGCCTGGCCTGACACGTTTCTGTCTGCAGCTCTGCTCCTGCATGGCTGGGCTTCTCACACCTACCTGCTGGGAAGAGCAGACGTGGGAACAGCTTTGTTGCTTGGCTCGTGCATGTTGGTGTGAGACAGGGAAGATCCTTCATGCTGAGACAGGGTAACAGGACAGGAGGAGCCTTGACTTCATGTTTTAGTGGCTGCTAAAACATTGTTTTCAGGTGCTGGTCTATTGAGGGTGAGTGTCCCTGTGGGTCAGATATTGGACCAAGACAGGGAAGCTCTGAACTTGTCTTGTCTCACATCTGTGAGCAAACTCTGAGCCACACACTCTCTTTTCAACCCAAACCGTTCTATGATTCTTTGATTGTCTGGTCCCCTGTCTGGGCTGATAGGGTGGTTGGATGTGTTTTTGGACAGCAGCAGAACCACCTTTCTGTCTCGCATACCTCTGCTCTTATTTCAGCCTTGTACAAGCAATACTTGAATGCACCATTTTAAGGGAATTTTTACTCCCCAAGAACGTCTCAAACCTGTCTTGAATGGTGATGAGTAGTTGAGAGCTGTGTTATAGGAGGTCCTGATGATCCCATCAGGGAAGGCCTTGGATCCTGGCTTCTCCCTTCCCATATCATTGTTTGGAAACACTTGTGAACAGTGGGTGAGCTGCTGTGGCTGGCCTGTGCTTGTGCTCCTGTTTCACACTGATAATTCAACCTGGGGTCAGCATTTAAAATTAATTCCATTAAAGGGGCCTCATCATTCAAATAGGAGGAAGGGAAGGGAAGCTTGGCAAGAGCTGTACACAGGGAACAGCTCTTTGTGCTACAAGGATAGGAGTTCGTTTTTAGCTGGGTTCTGTGCTTTTGACATCTCCTGGTCTGTGCTGGGAACTTGGGCACCTTCTGGGACAGGGAGGGCATCATACTGGATGCTGGTTTAGTGGCAATGTCAGCAGAAAAGCCTGACCAAACACTGAGCTGTGCTTTTAGCAAGATTTGTGATCAAATCTAACCCACTTTGTTCAGGCAGTGCAGTACAAGATCCTTCATAGGGGTGCACAGGCATATCTGTTTCTGGAACCCCTGGTTCAGCCTCTCTCCTCACTTGAACATTCACTTGAATAATAACCCCAATTTTCTGTCTTTCCATTAGCTGTATGACAAAAGGAATGTTATTTCTTTTCTTGGCTTTCTTACAGGACTGCAATCCACCTTTCTATCCCTGTCTCCACTTGCTCCCTGGCCTTCAGCCCCTCTGTCCTCATGGAGGGAAGTCCCTTGGTGGGATGGTTTNATTACAGGACTGCAATCCACCTTTCATAGCTTTTGCCTTTCCATCCCTGTCTCCACTTGCTTCTTGGCCTTCAGACCCTCTGTCCTCATGGAGGGAAGCCCCTTGGCGGGATGGTTTGTCTGGAGTTTAGACAGCACTGCTGTGTTGGCAGCAGCCTGAGGCAGGGATCCTGCCCTTGCTGGGTGAAGGTATCCTTAATTGCTGGGGTCGATATGCCTGGGGGAGACATCAGGGGAAGGATGGGATCTGGTCCCACTCTCCAGCCAGCGCTGGAGATGATCATCTCAAGAGCTCTTCTTTCTTTCCCACATCCACCTGGAGTCTGTGGCAGTCCTGTCATCAGGAAGAGACTTTTCCACCAGAGGATTTGCGTTTGTACCATTTGACCAACTGGAACATGTGTCTTTGGGCTTTCCGGACTTCTCGTGAAGATTCTGGCTCACAATCTTCCTCTTGGAGGGAACTGCTCCACTTCTGTGCATGGGTGAGGTTGAATTTTATGGGATTTGGGAAACTTGCCTGGCAGTGCAAGGGTGAGACTTCACTGATGATGGGATGGTGATAGGTTGGACTTGATGATCTCAAAGGTCTTTTCCAACCTTGTTGATTGTGTGATTCTGATCCCTTGGGAGCTGGGTAAACTCGCTTGATAAGTCAAAATCCACCAAATGTCAGCAGGAGGATTGTATCACCTCATGGGCAAATCTACCTGTGGAAATGATTTCTGTGTGATTTTGCCTCAAATTGCCCTTTTTCCTTCTTTTTTGCCTGATTGAGGTTTCCCATTAATTGTCATAGTTCCATGCCATCCCCAGGATGCTGAGCCCAGCTCAGGGTGGCAGCTGCTGGCATTCCCCATCTCCGAGAACTGATTTGACAGGGAGCTGTTCCCAGACTCTGTCCTTTTCCTTCCTTATATCTGAGTAAAAACATAATTTTGACAAGCCAGTGATGCAGAAAATAACTTGCTGCTCTCCAACTGTTGCATCCCTTGACCCCAATTAGAATGTGGTGCATGTAGAAGTGTCAGCTTCTTGCTTTCTCTCTGCTCCCCCATCCTCCTGACCAAAATTCGAGTTATAAAGATGACACCTGAGTGCTGCTCAGGGTGGAAAGTGCTGCTGACCAAACAGAGAATCAGAGTGGACTTGAAGTCCAGCTCCTCTGGTGTTTTTCTGGGCATTGTTTCAGAATGAGGTGCAGGAAAGCTGTCAGAAAGAAGTGTGGTGGTGGTGCTGAGTTGATATTTGGACTTGATCTTAGAGGTCTTTTTCCACTGTAATAATTTTAGGATTCTATGAAGAGTTTCAATCTGTGGGAATATTTCCCCTTCACCTGTCCTATATAGGGTTAGACCCACAGGGTTGGCTTATACCTTGAAACATGAAGTTTCAAGGCATAAACCTTGAAGTTGTGGCTGCCTCAACCCTGAAAATGTTTAAGGCCAGGTTGGACTGGGCTTGGAGCTACCTGGTCTAGTGGAAGGTGTCCTTCCCCATGGCAGGGGGTTTGGAAATGGGTAATCTTTAAGGTCCTTTCCGACTCAAAGCATTGTCTGATAAAGCTGGATGTTCCTTACAGACCTTCAGCTTGGTATTGGAGCTTTTCTTTGGTGCTCAGAGGTAAGGAGGATTGAGTAGTGGAGTCCATGGGATGGGTATGAGGAAGCTCACGGGATGTTTCTATGAGATTTGGGACCACCCAAGACTGCACGTGTCCTTCTTCCACCTCATGGTCCTGCCCTCCACATAAAGAACCCATTGGCAACTCGTCCTTTGCAGTGTCCTGTTCTCTTGCAAGTGTGGCATGAACTGCCTCAGGGTGAGGGCAGGAAGCAGGGCTGGATTTGTGCCTGTGTGTCTGACTCTCCCTCCAACAACTTGAGTTGTTGGTACTGGACCTGGGGCACATCCAAATCACGGCTGCCTTTTGCTTTTTGATGCACAACCTCTCCTCAGGTTGTCTGTGTGTGATTTGAGGGGATGGGAGCAGGGCACAGCTCCAGACTCTGACTCATTCAGTCTTTTCCCACTGCTGCCGTAAATCAAGGGGAAATCTTTGGAAGATGGTAAAACCTTCAGGCATGCGAAAGATGCCAGGATTTAAGTGCATGTGAATGAATCCAGAGCTCATTTTGAACTTGGGAAAATGGGGTAGGCTTGCTGTGATCTCATTGCCTGTGCCTGCTGCAGAGTGTCAGGTAGTGGTAAAAGGGGGAATGGCTTTACACTGAGCAGTTTAGATATTAGGAAGAAATTCTTTCCTCAGATCGATGAGTTACTGGAACATAAAACTTCCCAGAGAATTTGTGAATACCCCATCCCTGGAAGTATTCAAAGCCAGGTGGGATTGGGCTCTGAGCAACCTGGGATAGTGGAAGGTGTCTCCGTTCACACAGGTGGGGTTGGAACTAGATTATTTTTAAAATCCCGCCCAGTCCAAATTGTTGTGGGATTCTATGATTAGTCATCTTGGAAAAAAGCAGAAGCATAAAGCTGGTGTTGTCCACGTGCACTTCTAAGTCCTTAATTTTGAGGGGACTGTTGCATAAAAGGGAATGAGAAAAGAATCAAGCTTTCTCCTTAGAGTAAGCTTGCATCCTGCAGTAGCCTAAGGAAAAGGGTTGGAAACATTTGGCAGGATGTTTCTATCTTCATTTATTGCTCTGGTACTGTCACCTGAATTATTTTAAAAGCCATGTAGATGTGACCCTTGGGGACATGGGCTTGGCAGTGCTGGGTTCACAATTGGACTTGATGATTTATGGGTCCTTTCCAACCTAACTGATCCTATGATTCTGTGACTTTTATGGTGGTTAAGCTCAGGACCGTCACAGGGGAATAGCTGAGCATACAGAGCAGAAAGGTTCATAAAAGCACCTGCCCTCAGCAGAGGATTTCCCTCCCCACGGAGTGTCCAGAGACGTCATGTAATCACTGAGGGTGACCCTGGCCGTGACTTTCCCTCCCAATGAGGCCATTAGGATTCAGCAGCATGCTCTGCACTCTCTGGACACTAATACTGGGTTCCTTCATGGCATTCCCTCTGGTCTTATTAGGCAGGTATTGTGTTGAAGGTGGAACATCCTCCTGCCATCAGGTGATGGAGCTCACCTCAAGGGTCATTGCCTCCAGCATTGCAGTGGCTTTCCTTGATCCTGCCAAAGCTGAATTCCTAATCAGGTTGGACATCTCGACCTTCCCTGCAGTGTAGGGCACCAAGAGGGTCCATCCTCCAAGCCTTGGTGCTGGTTTATCCCTCATAGGCACTTGCTTGGAGCCACAGGTAGAGTTTCAGAAACCCTCCAGTGCTGCAGGAAGGAAGATCCTTCTGGAAACTTGAAGGATATCCCAGCTGTGGCCACAAAGATTCTTGGTATTCTGATTTTTAAATAATTGGATAACTCATAACTCCTTAAATAACTGTGTAACTCATGCAAAAAAACTCCCAAACCCAACGCTTTTTTTTTTTTGCCTGCTAACAGTAATAATTCTTTTTTCCATTAAACACCAGCAACTCCCACCACTGCCACTTCCAAAGCAACCAAATGGAACAGAGCTGTCTCTCTTTTGTTATTTCTGTGTGAGAAGCAGGTGATGCTGAGGTGTTTTACAGTCTCTGCTCTGAGTAATTCTTTAATATAATGGATCAGGTAATATGGGAGTGACAGGCATCGCTGTGACACTGATTGAGCTGTGGTGGCTCCACGCAGAAGACTTTTGTCTCTGCAGTTGGAATGAGTGGCAGCTAAAGATCTGTTTAATAATTTGTGCCATGAGAGAGGAAAAAATAATATGGGAGGGCAGAATTAATCGCTTTGAACTGATCAATCTCTTCTTTCTCTTCTGCACTCTGTATTGGGATGATGAAGATCATTCCTCATGGAAAGGCCTTGCATGGCCAGCTAAGGAATGATGTTGGGATGAAGAAGGTTCAGAAATTCCCCCCGTTTCTTACCATCTTCCCTAGAGATCATAACCTGGAACAGAGAGAGGAAAGCTGTTCTGTGCTGTCAACAAACCCCTGCCTTTGCTCTCTGGCTGGAGGGCTTGAAATGGGGTGAAAAATTGTAGTAATATTTATTCTATAGAAGATAAGCTTTCAGCTGAATATATTATGGGGTTTTGGCTGACAGTAATCAGGGATTTTTTCCCTCTAAAATAAGGAAATAACTGCCCAGTCTCCAGCTTCATTTTAACCTGAAAAATGGCGGTTCCTTGACAACTGTTGGAAAAAGGATTTCTGCATGAAAAACTAATGAATGGCTCAAAAGTTGATTAAGAAGGAGGGGAGACGCTAAGTCAAAGTTTTCTAGCTAGAAATAGTGATTTATTATCCAGCTATCTTTGCAAATGACAAAATAACTAATTAGATGCAATTCATCATCAGAACTTAAAGCTGCCACTAGTGTTAGATAGAAGGTTTTATGGACAATTCATAGTCTCAAATTCTGACCTAAAAGAGTTAGTCAAACACATTGAGGCTTAATAAGATTCTGAAATTCTCCCCGCCCCCCCCCATAGGTTTTTTTTCTATTGAAGGATTTGAAAAGGGCGTTTTAGAATGATGTTATATATGGTAGTAGTCTTTTCTCATAAAACATCAGCTATAATAATTATTTTTATGCAGATCCTGAGGCACAGAAAGATTGAATGACTTTCTCAAGGTCAGGCAGTGAGTCAGAACTGGTGAATGAGGGAGTCTTGATTCAGGCGCTGTGGTGTGTGTACTCAAGCAGCCCTCACTCCTTCAGTCTCCAGGGCTAAATGAACTCGATGTCCCAGCATCTTCTAAGATGGTTGTTTCTGCAAGATTGCAGCCATGGAAGTGGGTGAGGTGCTCCCAATAATCTTTGGTTTATCATTGGAATCAACCTGACCCGCAGTAGGCTGTTGATGTCCTTGATGGATCAACTCCCAGGGGATAGTTGTGATGATAAATGGCTTTTGCAGCGGCCTTTCAATACTTAAAGGGGAGTTAGAAAAGATGGAGAGTGACTATTTATGTGGGCAGCTGGTGGCAGGACAAAGGGCAGGCAGGTCTGAATCGATTTTAGGGAGAAATTCTTTATTTAGAAGGTGGTGGGTGAGGCGAGTTTCCCAGAGAAATTGTGAATGTCCCATCCCATCCCTGGATGTGTTGAAGGTTGGTTTGGAGGAGGCTTGGAGCAACTTGAGATAGTGGAAGGTACCCCTGCCCTTGGTGGGGGGTTGAAACAAGATGATCTCCAAGGTCCCTTCCAATCCAAACCATTCAGTGATTCTACTTGGCTGTGTTGTCGCTTGGTATCGGAGGTGAAAATTGTGGGAAGGGATCAGGCAGAGACCTTCCTGCATGGCTTTCTACTGATTAAGATTTATTCTTAATTTAAAATCCCCACTGGATGATGCTCACGGCCTTCCCAGGATCACCTGGAGGTTAGAAATCCTGCAGCCTTTAAGTGCTCCAACCTTCCTACTTGTCAGAACAATGTGTGGTGGTGAATCTTGCATTGCTGCTGCTTTTGGCCAGTATTGGGTAGAGATTTGTATTCTGACCTTTTTGCAAAACACTTTTCAGCCAAGTTCAGCTACACCAGGTCCCACGGGACACATAAACTGCAGTAGCTGTACTCTGGTTCAGTGAAGCCAAATAAGTCAACTGCATTCCTCCTTGGACATTGTTTGTGTCTCCTGATATCTCCTCATGAATTATTAGCTTTGCAAAAGACTTATTGCAAAGATACTGTGGCTGGTTTAGTCTCCTGGTCACTGCAGGTTTCCTTCCAAATCTGTTTGATTCTAAGTGCCTTGAATGTTGGTCCTCCCGACATTTCCCCCCGGGCCTCTCTCCTGCAGTCAGATCGTTCCTGCTGTCAGGAAGTTATCCCTCATGCTCAGGCTACTTCTTATCAGTCTGTCACTTTTTCAGCTCATTGGGATAATAGTTTCCCCATTTCAAGGGTTGTGTCTGTGTGTCCTTTTGTCCCAGGCTCCCCAGGGGAGCCTCTTTATTCTTGCACTAAAAGAGGGTCAGACTAAATGACTTTTGAGGTCTTTTCCTGCCCTCTTGCTCCAACTTCTTGGAGTCGCAGAGATTCTGGATCTGACCTATGATGGACTCTGACAGAGTGCACAAAAGGTTAGATTTTATAAAATTGAATCATAGAATCATTTAGGAAAAGATCTTTGAGATCATTGGGTTCAACCATTCCCCCAGCACTGCCAAGGCCACCACTAAACTACGTCCCCAAGTGCCACATCTGTATTGTTTTTATAGCTCTCCAAGATTGGTGACTTCACCACTGCCCTGAGCAACCTGTGCCAGAGCTTGACAACCCTTCCTACAAAACTTTTTTTCCTAATATCCAAACTAAAATCTCCTGGGCACAACTTGAGGCCATTTCCTCAGATAAGCAATGAAGATACGAGTTCATAAATCTCACACGTTTAGACATTCTCCTGAATTTGAGAATCATGTCCATGAAGGGGTGAAATGGCTTTTTTCTATCCTGGATGTACAAGACTTTGGGGGGGGCGTAGGGAAAGTCCGAATTATTCCATCAGTGAGAAATAATTTCTGAGGTTTGCAGCAGGGTTTTCTAAGGATGTGGAGAGTCAAGAAAGAGAAAGCAGGAAAAAAACAGTTCAGGAAAGATCCCTTGTGATGCTCATCTGAGGAACCAAAAAAAGGCTGAAGGCCCTTTCTCCTCATAGATTCAGTTCAGGGCTGGGACACCACTGAAATCTTCCAGACACCCAATCCATTTAAGGCTCATAAACACAGCCATTCCATGGAAGCTCCAGATGTGCACAGATGCTGTGTGGGGTTTTGCCCTGCTGTTCACCATCATTTGGCATCAGCAGCGCTCTCCTGCATTCCCAGTCTCCTCTCTGGAGGACACATCACCAGCCAAGCAGCTGGACTGAAGAGGAGAACAGCAGTGCTGATTAAGCAATAATGTAATTAATAGCCTCTTACCATCCTTACATTACCAACAACGTCAGCGTGTCAGTAACTATTTACAATATAACTTACACAAATGTCATTTTGGTGCACTGAGCACTTCATATTTTGCAATTCTCTGCCACAGTAATAAAATCAGTCAGGCAGTCGGAAGGGAAACACACCCAGGAGATATCATTATTAATGGCACCGGGCCAGGCTTTCGATGAGCTGTGTGGGAGGCAGATCAGCAGAGAGGAGCTCATTCCTGCACTGAGATGCCCTCAGGTCTCTGCAAGGGATCGCTTTGAATCCGGCTGGATGAAGGCTCAGTTATCCAGGCAGCAAAAGGAGAACATTTGGAAGGGTTTGTCAATTATCTCCTCCTCAAGAGCGCACAGTTAGCAGCAAACCAGTGGGCTGCAAGGGGCTTTGCACAATTTGGTTTTAACGGCCTGAGATAATTTGACTTGTCTTGTAAAGATTGCTTCCTGCAATAAAAGACCTTTCCCTGTGCTTCCCGCGTGACATCCTGAACCCTGGTCACCCAAAGGCCCTTTCCCTCATGAGCTGGGGATTCTGCACTGGTGCTGAGTGAAGGTGGCTTTGATACTCCAGTGCTTTGTTTTAAAATCTTGGATTAGTGGCTGGGCTGGGTCTTGGCCTCCCTAATTGGTCATTTGCAAGGAGACCTGATCTCTGACATTATGGTTCAGATTCATTTTGGTCTTTCAGGACTTAAAGCGGACTTAGAAAAAACGGGGAGAGTGAGTTTTAACATGGGCAGATATTAATAAGACAAGGAGGAATGGCTATAAACTAGAAGAGGAAAGATTTAAGTTAGGTGTTAGTAGTTAGAAATTTCCCAGAGAAGCTGTGGCTGCCCCTGGATCCTTGGAAATGTCCAAGGCCAGGTTGGAGCAACCTGGGACAGTGGGAGGTGTCCCTGCCCATGGAACTGGATGAGCTCTAAGGTCTCTTCAAACCCAAATTCTTCTATGATTCATAGGGGTTTGAAGACATTTAACTACTCGAGGTGCCAAAACTTGTTTGTTTTAAGGCAGAATGTGCTGAAATACCCTGAGAACCTTCCAGCGGGATGCAGCTCCCACTGAAGGCAGCACAAAAAATCCTGCTGTTTTCTCCAGGAGCTGCACGGATCTTGAACTGGTTTTTTTATGTCCTGTTTTCTTCTCTAATAAAAAGAGAGTTTGACTTTTGCAAGCTCCACATTTACACAGGTGTTCTGCTGGCATTGATCTCTGCAGAGAGACCCTGCTATGCTGCAGCAAGATCCTGAACTCCTCCATGCAAATCTGACACACCAGGATCTATGAATATTTGTAAAGCTGATTGAGACCCATTAATATAAGCCTTTATGCAAGCCAAGGACATGACAGCAATTCAAAGTATTTTGCTGTAGTTTCAGATGTAACAGCAGCCGTGACAAATTCACATTTGTCTATTAAAAAGACAAAAATACAGAGGGAAAAGAAAAAAAAAAATCCCAGCTCTGGAAGGATTAAATAGTACATTGTCTGCTTTAAGCACCTTTGATGCACAACCAACACAGCAAACACTGAGGTCAGTGGAATTACTTGAGGGGTAGAGTTGAATTTGGCCCCTTGCTCACAGTTTTCTGCTGTCAAATTCTGATTTCAAGGCAAAGTGTTATAAATCACGTACAGAATAAGGAAATGTGGAGCCTGTGTAAACTAATACAGGTGCCCGAGCTCCTGCAAGCTCTTGAGCTCTTGCAGAAAAACTGATGAGCAGAAGTGGTTTCAGCAAGAAATCTTAAAGGGTTCAAATCAACCCGAAGTGTCAGTCAAGTAGCCCGACAATGCTGGGAAATCAATGCTGAATTCTCCAAGAAGAGCAGGCAGGGAAAATGATGCCATTTGTTTGCAATTCTAATACAATGAACCAACAGATCCACTTGCAAAATGCTGCTAATGAAAATGTGCATAATAGATGTGCAGAACCAAGAGGGAGAGAGACTGCGCTGGTGAGGAGAGGGGGGGACGAGAATTTAGGCTCTGCTGCTGAAATTTGAAAGTGGTTTGGTAGAGCAGAGATGCATTTGACATTTGTAAAATCAAGTCTTGGGAGAGTCTGGCAGTGAAAGACGTAAATTTTTGCCAGGAAAGAAGAGGGTTTGCTACAGAATCAGTTGTTGTTATGGAGGGGTCAAGTGTTCTGTAAAATTAGCAAAAGTGAAACTGATGTAAGGCTGGAACAGATTAAAAATTATCTGAAAACTGAGATCTCCTAACAAACAGCCTCAGCATTATTCCTCCTTTTTTTCTTTCCCTGCTAAGAAATCCAGATTTTAGCACTGTTTGATTTTGTTGCTGTTATTGTTGGGTTCTTTGGGGGGCTGGGGGCAGCAATGCATGGAAAGTGCGCAAACATCAACTATTTTATTGTCTTTCTAAAGTAAGAACTGAGGACCTTCTGAGGGAATGAGGTGATACGAGGTTCAAAACCAATGAAACCATGTTTTGGGTTAAAAAAGCCATCTTTCTGGTCACAAAAAACTAATGCACTGGTAGAACTTCTTGCTGCAGGACATAGTTTGGGTTCCAAAAACCAACCACACAAATCTGGAACAAAGCCACCAATGGGGGTCCATTAACTGAGAAGTTTCTATGCTTGGCTTGGGACATCCCTCATCTTAAAACTCATGGAAAGAGTGTTTTGGGCACATATTGCTCTGTGTTTACCCTTTTCCTCTATTCTTCCCTTGGCATCTGCTGTTGGCCACGGCCAAAGGGAGTTGGTTTCTAGATGAATCTTTGACTTAGACCCAACCTTTCTCACTGCCTAAAAATCCAAGCTGGTCTTCCCCCTCCTCAGTAAAAGTCTTATAAATAGCTTGCAATTTCTGCTGGAATGAAAAGGGGCTCTCCAGGCCGTGTGATTGCAAGGAGTGTTTTTTTCCAGAGTCTATCTGACTGTGTTTTCAAGAGCAACGAGAAAGGGAATGTTGAATTCCTACAAAATTAATGAGCACATATTTATAAATAAAGTTAAGATCTAAGCCAAAGCTGATGAAAGTCACTGGGCTTGTCAATCACTGAGTAGGGCTGAATCCCAGTTTTTCGGTCCCCAAGGATGGATGTGGGCAGATTTGGCTGGGGAGGAGGCAGATTGTCGCCTCTGGATGAAGAACGGCAGGTTTTAATTATTTTCAAATTAATAATTGTTTTCAGTAATACCGAGCAGAAGCAAAAGCCAGCTCCTCCTCCAAGTCCAAACAAAGCAATTAGGGAGCCACAGGAAAATAGGAAATGTAGGATGACCTGTGGGGAATCTGAAGAAAACAAGGAGCCAGGTGACCTCAGGGGCTACCTGTGATTTGTGCTATTTTTGGGGGAATAGCTCTGTGGACAAGGAACAAACTTGTTCTGAGGGTTAAGATTACTGGTCATGTGGCTTTTGCTTCTTCTGGAGTCTCATCTGTCCAGGTAGTGATGGAAATTGCTTAAAAATTGCTGCAATATAATATAATGTATATCCTAAAGGAAGGATGCATTCCCTATATGAATGGAAAGGTGCTCCCACCCACAGTGAGAGTCAGACTGGAAGTAACAGTACAAGAGGATAAAATTCCTGCAGTACAGTCTATTTATCCCACAGGTTTTGTGTAAAAAAAAATACCAGATTACAGGTCTGGAATGCTGGAGTGATGTCCCACCACATCCCTTCTTGAACTCCAGGCTGTCCATTGCTTTCTTCCTGAAAGGACCATTGAGTAGCAGAATAACAAACTCCTCGGCCCAGAATATCTGGGTTTTTTTCCTTTTCTCAAACATGCCATTTTTTGTATTGTGACATGAAATATAGGTTGGGATGATAACAAGACTCTGGTTCTTCAGTCCTGGAAAGTTCCATTGGAGAAAGTCAGGAAATTGGGTTCCCTGATCCTTTTTACCTCCCTGGGATGATGCCTAAAAGAACAAGACTAATTTGTGTCAGATTTATGCTAATTATTTTTTTTGCTGTAATATTTTTCTCCTTACTAGATTTTTTTTTCTCTCTATCTCCTTCTCCCATTGCTTTCTGCTTCTTCCATTCTCACTTTTCCCTAATACTTCCCTAAAAGCACACAAAAAAAGTGTTTCTAGCCAGGATGTATTAGATATTAGGTTTGAAAGGATGAGAGGCAGAGTCCATGACAAAGAACATAAGGAGGGTGGAAATAAACAACTCAGGAAGACAAGATCTTGCATATCAAGGGAATCCTGATCTCCCCTTGTTTGATACTTCACTTCTTATGGTGTCCTGGAGATATTCCCTGATTCCCTCACTGGAACCAAAAAGTCTGTGGAAGGAGCTCTGATTTGGAATTGTGAAAGTTGGAAAAGACCTCCAACATCATCAAGCCCATTGTCCATTCAAGGTTTAAATGGACCTTTAGATTTCAATATCTAAAATAAGCTGGACTTGTGGTAGAGCACAACTTTTGTGTCTACGTGGAAATCTGTGCAATTCCAGGTGTCTGGTGATCCCTCTTATCTGGACTGAGAGAGGTTCAGTAACAACTAGAGTTGTCTTTCATCTTCAGAGTTGCTTTAGGTGGGGTCAATTTTAAGACTAGTCCAACCCTCTGTATTGTCCAGTGAGCAGAAACCTCAGGAAGAGTATGAACATGGGCCAGCTTCGTTTTCCCAGCTTCCAGTGGTGGGTTTGTAAGAAAAAGTTCTGAAGGAATTTTAAACCTGGCACTTCAAGCTGGAGACAGTTTCCACAGTGCATTTTTTATGTGGGTCACAGTGAAGGTTTTATTCCTTCTTCTGAAATGCTTTGCATGGTTTGGGGTTGACGCAACATGGGACTAGTCCAAGACATTTTGATTATTTTAGGGTAAAATGAGGATGAAGCATTATCATGTGGCCAGTGCAAGACCAGCTCTTCTTTTGGCAAAGCATCTTCTAAGCTCCAATACCTTAATTATGGTTCTCACTCAATGCAATCTTTGGAGTTTGCCTAATTTTGCAGGAGGGATGGATGTGGTCTCTCATCCTTAGGAACATGGAGGGGGCTCCTATCTCCTGGCAAAGTGGAAAAAGGAAATACTCCCTTCCTTTCTGGTCCCCAGGCTTCCTTGTATCATCCCTGGGAGCAGAAAGGAGACCTGCTGGCCCTGAGAGGAGGAAAGCAGCGTGAAGTGAATGACTTTAGGACTGTCTGGAGGGAAACTGGAAAGGGAGGGATATGTTGATGGCAGTTAATTGTTGCCATCACTCAGGTTTTGGAGAGCTCATGCAAAATAGTTGGGCTGAAGCTGATTCACTGCTGGCTCTTTTCAAGATAAAAAAAGCCCTTGACTATCTCACAGGTTTGTATGAAGGGTAAACACTGCACTAAGCTCTTTGACAGCAGGACCTGGGTGTTGTTATCACCTCTTGTCCTCCTTCTACTTTAAATTTCCATTTTTATTTAAAGCTATTTTCTCTCCTCCCAGTAGATGAAAAACCTGGAGTTATCTCCAAGGTTATCGCTGACTGTCTCTTCCCAAGGTCTGTAACACAGGCAACTGGGGGAAAATCAAGTAGCAGGGAGAATGTGAAGGGAGCTCAGAGCAGGCAACAATCAGCCCCAGATCCAAGTGGGAAGAGAATTATGAGGATTCCAATAACCATGAGATGGAGCCTTGCCTTTGGAGAGTTACGTGCAGGAACAAGTAAAGAAGGCTCCCTTTTAAGTCAAACCTTTTTTTGCTCTTCCAGAAAAGCAAAATCATATCAGCCCTAGGAGAAAGGGACAGTGCAGGCTGTGCGTAATACTCAAGGAGGACACAGAGAGAGGGAAGAGCTGCAGATAACTTCTTTCCTATCAGGACTCGATGAAAATTCATTACTGAAGTCTCTGCTTGAATCTGGACTTGGAAGGGTAAAGTCTGCCCTCTCACAGTCAGCTCCCTCCTGCCTGGGTTACGTGGCAGGTGAATAATCTCTTTCAAACAGTTGCTTTTATTCACGGGGATTGAAGCTTCCTTTTGAAACATCAAATCCAAGGCTGGAATTATGGGTGGTGTACACAGGAGAAATCGTTCTTTCTGTTGCTGCTGAATTGCACAGAACAGAGAGGGGGAAAAAATGCTCCCAGGAGCAGCTCAACTTTTGTGGAGGTTTGATAAAACCATTCCCGTGCTTGTTGTTGTGGTTTTTTTTCTTTTTAATGCCCTTCAGCTGCATTTCTAATAGGGGGAAAGGATTTCCATGGGTTGTTGCTGGGTTCCTCTGCTGTGCCATGTGGCTTTTGCCTTCAAGCTGTGGTTTGTTTTTCTTTTTCTTTTTTTTTTTTTCCCCTAAGAAGAGATTTTTTTTTTCATCTACAAACATAAACATGATGACTTTTTCATGAGCATGAAAAAGCCAATAACTCAAAAGTACTTCCAGAGCCCCAGCTCTTATTTTGATAGTCCTTTGCACAAACAAGGGACAGTCAGTAACTGTCCACAGAGGAGAGATTTGATTGATTCCATTGCAGGGAGCTGTGGTGGATTTGGGTTTTATTCTGTTTGTTTGGTTTTTAAGTGGAAGTATATAAAGGGGAATTACGTATTTCATTCTCCCAGAACTGTTATATTAAACACACAGTTCCACAGGTGGAACTGTTTTCCGATTCAGTTGAGGATCTCTCATCTTTAAGGAAAATTATTATCCTCCACCATAGTATAAATTGCATGTCAGACTCTTTTTAGGCAGTTTCAGGCTGGTTAGCTCAGAAATGGCACTGCAAAAAGAAGGCAAATTGGTTTTATTGGGGGACAACTTTCTCCCTTCCCCGAGTTGGCCGTTGTGTATCATAATATAATTTCCTATGCGGAGTCGAGCTTACATGGTCTGACAGGCCCAGACAAATGTAATATCCCACCAGGATCCAAGGCAGCTTTTCTGTATTATTTACTCTATTTACTTATTTATTCTATTTTGAAGTGAAGGTGGCTCTGACTTAATAAAAACCCCCACTCTGGGCCTCCTGTGCAACATCCCAGTCACTCATGTACTGCAATTTACATTTTCAGAAATCCTTCCTCCTTTCATTCTGTTCTGTAATTTTTTCTTTGTGTGAGGTTGGAGTAGCCCTGGGAAGAGGGTTTATGCTGGATCTGACTCTGTTCCCACCTCACACATGAAGGCACAGTTTGCTCCTGGGAGCAGATGAGACGACGTGAAGATTGTGGAAGGTCTCAGATTTCCCCTTGGATAACACAGAGCTGAGATTCAGGGGTAGGACTTGGCCATCAGGAGGTGGGAAGGGCAGAGGATGGTGACAGAACAGGAGGTTTCCTTCAAGGAGAAAGCAGGACCAATCCTAAAACTAATGTGCCACCTACCCTGGTATCAGGGTCTCTTTGTGCCCTGTCTTGGTCCAGCTAAGGGAGTGTCTGGTTGATAACCTGGTTTGGGGTCTTATTTTTACATTTTTCCAGTGCTGACAACACAGGTATCCAAAAAGGCTTGAAAAGTCCACAGTTCTGGAATAGTGCTGCGAAGTGGATATAGGCAGATATCAGGGGTCAGACTGCAGCCTCTGCACACAAACCTGAACAAAGCCTGGGAATTAAATATTTTTGGATGATAAGGAGCTTACAGCTTGTAGGTAACTGTGTCTTTTGATTAATAATTTTTGACCTGTGCTTCTACTCTTGTTTTCTTTATCCTTTTAGTCATTTCACTCCCTCTAAATAGCAGTATCTTACTGGGGATGGAATGATGCCTGGATTCAAAGACAGAATATTATCCAGTCCTGTTATGTGACCAAGTGGATTTGGGAATTCATCTCTGTGGCTCTAGGGCACGTGGTATTTCCTCTGAGCATCTGAATCTCTTTCTCTCCATCTGGCAAAAATCAAACAGAACTTCTTAGTCTCTACCTTTGAGACCAGAAGTTTTTCAGCAGAGTCCCTGGTGTAGGGAGCTGAGGGATGTTGGATCTTCCAGATCTGGGTGTGGGATCTACATGAGAACACACTGGTCAAACTGTTACGATTTCAGGGTTTTATGTGTGCTATTGCCACCCAACTGCTCCAAAACCTTGATCAAATCACTTGACCTGCTGTGTAGGTTCATCTTACTAGAAAATGAGACAATTCTGTAACATTCCTGTCACAAAGAGGAAACATTGAGCTCTCCAGGATGGACTAGGAAGTCTAGACTGAAGGCATGGCTTTCTAGCACTGGCTAACAACAGTTTGGGGGTTTTTGCTTGTTTTGGACTGGTTTTTTGAGGGGTTTTTTTGGTTTTTTTTCTCATCAATGTGCTGGTCTAGCCTTGCAGATGTAATCCAACCCAGTAACCTAAAGCCTTGTACCCGTGCATGTCCCCTGTGCAATGCTGGTGTGATTCTCCATGGACATTAATCCCCTGCTAGTGGCCAACATGGATTAGCACATTGGGTGTCACTGTTCTGGGGGACTTATTCTCTTCTACTGCTACTTGTCTTATTCATGAAACTAGAAAGAACCCTACACCATTTAGGATTTTGGATATTTTTTACCCTGTTCCCAGAAATTCCTATTTAAATGGAAGTTTTCTCAGTCAGGGACCACTTCCAACAGTGTACAGTGCCTGGCACAATGGGACCCTGCTCTTGGCTATGACCTCTAAATGTTGCCATAATAATAATAATAGTATGTGGCTTTTGGCACATCACCTATTAATCACAGCAGCTGTCAGGCAAAGCATTAAATGGGAATACGTAGCTCCCTGCAAGAAATAACAAATGCAACAACACCCTGTGGCTTGTGGAGCATGAATCTACACTCTGGAGGGTGCCAGGGAAGGAAGGAAGGGCTAAGCTGTGACATTTCACTGCAATTTGTTAACCTTGGCTGGTGTTCAGATGCTCAGTGCTCAGCTGAGGGGGTCTCCGGAGACATGAAGCTTTGTTAAATATTTACAGTTAGCAGAAGCTGAAGGGAAGGCGCACAGAGGCAGCAGGGCCAGAGGTTGCCATAGGGAAGAGGCATTGCTGGGGAGAGGCTGAGGTGGTTTATGTGCTGCTGCCTGTATTTAGTGCCTGTGGTGGAATTTTTTTCCCCCCCAGATCCACTTGTGTGCCTTTGGATGCTGAGACCCTGAGCATCCAGGATGCCCTCGGGCAGGGAGCTTCATGGTTTGACAGTCCTGTGCAAAGAAATTGCCCATCATTTTAAGCTCACCACGCCTCAGGTCCGTTGAGTGATCCCTGCTGGAAAAAGCAGGGAGCTCTGTCAGGCATTTCATCTCCAAGCCATGGAACGGGCTGTGGGGGTCTGGTGTGACAGAGCACTTGTTTACGTGCTGTGTCATGGATGTAGGTCGGGTAAATGAGTTCGAAATTCTCTCTTCAGAGACGATCCCTAAAAATTGCTCCATGTTTATACTTGAAAAATTCCCTGGTGCTAAACTGGTCCATCTGCAGAAAGCAAACTGGTCCATTAGAACATCTGCCGAGAACAAACCCAGACAAAATGAGATTACTGTCAATTCGTGTTTATTTGAATTACTGGATAAGTCCTAGTCATGGATCAGGGCTAAACATGTACAAATAATTGATTTTTGGTTCAGTGGCTCAAAGCAAAAACACATGGAAAATCTTTCGGTTGACCTAAACAGGTTTTTTTTTTTTTCACTTTCCAGTTAAAACATTTAAAGAAACAGCAGGAGAATGCACAGCTCTAACACCAGAGCCCTGTTAAATATTGGAAGATAATTCAAATATTTTCTTCCTCACTTAGATATTTTGTAATTTTTGTCCTTTTAGTAATGTATTTAAAAATGCCATTCAAAATGAAATATCAACATCTTTAATGCTGAAATTTTACAAAGAAACTTCTCAAACTTTTCAAAACTGATGAGAAGTGTTTTGCTGTGGGTAATGCTTACACTGTGTTGATTGATGACAGGTCAACATCTCTGTCCAATTTTAATCCAGACCCCAGTGTGACAGATGCTGTTAAGAGTGAGCATGAAGATTTTTAACAGAGATTTTGTGACACTTTCTGCTCGAGGAATTTTTTTTGTAGAGCTGCTCCAGATCTGAAGCCCAAGGGCATTGGGGAATTTTGATCACTTGGGTTATGCTCTTTAAATTTGTGCTGCAAACTCCTGGAGGAATTGAGGTGAACTCGAACTGGAAGTTGGTTTAAGTTCTCTAACCCATACCTGCTGTTCTGGAGTCGAACCAGAACTGAATTTCAACTTTTGCTTCACCTACTTAGAAATAACAGTATCACAAACAACATGAAAATTACCATGAGGTGCCATCGAGCAATCTGGCACCTTGCAGGCTCCAGGTGGGAAAGAACAAAATGTACTCGAACCAGACCAATGGAAATAACCAAACCCAAGATCCCCTGTTGAGGATTGAGCTGGTCACCTCCTCCATGTGCCACCTCCATGATGCACCCACCACATGGTACCACCACAGCAGCTGCCTCCAAGCCCTTCCCAGCACTCCTGTCTCCACTGTCGTTGGTTGCCTGGTGGTTTCTGGGGGCAGCTTTGCAAGCCACCAAGGAATCTCAGGCTGCCAGCACCAGAACAAGAGGACATGGCCTTAAGCTGCACCAGGGGAGGTTTAGATTGGATGTCAGGAAGAGCTTTTTCCCAGAGAGAGTGATCCCTCAGTGGAATGGTCTGCTCAGGGAGGTGGTGGAGTCACCATCCCTGGAGGTGTTGAAGAAAAGACTGGATGAGGAACTCAGAGACATGGTCTAGATGATGGGAGGCTTGGATGGATGGAGCGTGGTGCCCATGGCTCTGGGGTTGTGAGTTCAATCCGTGGGTGGCATTCGCTTGGGAGTTGGACTAGATGATCCTTGGGGTCCCTTCCAACTTGCAATAACCTGTGAACCTGTGGCTAAACTTGCTGCCAGAAGGTTGAGGAGGCTGTGAAGCTGCTTGGATTGAGATATGAGAGGATTCTCAGAGGAGAACTGGGAGTAAGGAGGGTTGCAGAGGCGTGTGTTCCAGGAGCAATGCCCTGCACCCCATCCATGGCATGGGATAAGTATCACATTCAGCTACCAAAGCCCTGTGAGAAAAAAAAATCACCATCATTTCCCAGTGGTGTTCGCTGCCTCTGGGAATGCACGGCCCCACCCATCCCGCTGCAGAAACACGGGAAGGAAGTGCAGACCCCAGCAGAGTTTATTGGTAAATGCTACCACTGATTAAAACAGGCTAGAGCTGCTGGAGGAACAAGAGGTTGCCATGGAAACAGTCTCTTGATGTGTCCAGGTTTTGAAACCAATTTTTTCCTCCTCTCCCGCCCTCGACACTTCGTTATCTGCTGTTTTGTTGGAGATTTGCTCTCCTGGGCTGAGAAGGTGCAGATGGGCTCTTGGGACCAGGAAGGTACCAAGAGGAGCTGTTCCTTCCAGGGAGAGCTGTTAGACTGGGAGACCCTCTCCAGTGGTCCAGCAGTGGGCAGAGCTTGTAGGGATCCTGGCAAAGTGGCATCTGGATGGACCCTACAGAGTGCTGGTCACCTAAAGGAGTCCTGGAGAATATTCCAGGGAAACCCTCCTGCCAAAGGCACTGGACTGGGATGCTCTTGGCGTTTTAAGGATTCTGCACTAGTGAGATCCTTCCCTGGGGTGTTCCTCTGAGCTAATGACTGCTCCAGCACCTCCCTGCTCTTGGAATGGTGGCAATGATGGGAAGCCAACTTTGGAACAATGGGAAATCAAGCTCGTGCCATAAGGGGGGCTTGTGAGACAAAAGCTCCTCCTACCCCAGCCCTTCCTGGACTCCCTGCCTTGGGAGAGGAGCTTTCATTTTGCTCAAGTGGATGCAAAACCCCCCTGCCCCTCTAATGGTTGTCATTATGCAGCTCTGTTGAAGAGCCTTGACACTGGTGCAAAGCTTTGAGGAGAACTTTCCTTAGAGGTCTCACATTTCAGACAATGAATTTTTATTTCCCCCAACCTCCTGCTTTATTTTGTGTTTTCTTTTGCATCCCTGAGGCAAATTCATAAACACAGGATCCTCCTTATTTCTTCTTTTGGCCCCTCCCTGGGAATTCCCCTGGCTCTTTCCATGCCCATCCTGAGCTCTTCAAATTCTGCATGTGAAACCCTTCCCTACAAGAGTTTGAGTATGTTGCTGCACCCAGAGTGGGCCTGGAAAACCCTAAGCATGGGATGGGCCATTCCATCCTCTTCTATAGATCTTCCTTCTCTCCAGCTCCCTGTCAGGAGGTTGGAGCCAGATGGGTGTCGGGCTCAGCTCCCAGAAGGGAACAAGAGGAGATGGCTTCAAGTTGCACCAGGAGAGGTTTAAATTGGGTATTAGGAATAGTTTTTTCATGGAAAGGGTTGTCCAGCCCTGGCACAAGAGACCCCATCCCTGGAGGGATTTAAGAGCTGTGTAGATGTGACACTTAGGGACATGGGTCAGCCGTGGCCTTGGCAGTGTTGGGAGCACAGTTGGACTTGATGACCTCAGAAGGCTTTTCCCACATAAATGACACCATGATTCTATGAAATCTGACATAACCTTCCATGGGCTAGCTAAAATAAATGGAAACACTGATTATTTACCCCCTCATTATTGCATTTTGTATCCCAGTCCAGACTTCCTCAGCAGGACTGGTCCCCTCCCAGTTAAGCACACTGCAATCCCCGACTACTTGTGGTTGTACGTTATGTATTTATGGCTGACAACCACATGTTCAGGAAACATAAACACCACCTACCTTAGATACCTAAACGAGCTGCCTGGCCTCCCTTGGGCTTCACAGAACCATAGAAGGGTTTGGATTGGAGGGGATCTTAAACACCATCGAGTCCCAGCCCACTGCCATGGGAGTCACCTTCCAGAGGCAATGCTGAGCCACTGGTGTGTCCAGGTGTGTCTGTCCCTACCTTGGGTCTGAACTGCTCTCAAAGGTGCTATTTCATCTCATTGCCTGATGCAGTGGGTGACTAGTTTCCTAAATTGATTTCCTGAATCCCTTAAATTTATGTGATATGAATCCAGGACTGAATACTGACTGTGATGATGAATCTCAGATGAGTTAATTTGGAAATATCTGTGTCACTTGTCTGTGTAATTCCCCAAAGTTGGGTTGCACTGTCTTGATTTATTTTAAATGGTGGAATGGTTATTTTTGTACAAAGATCTCTTCATGCTTCACCTGCCCATCAATACCTGGGAAGTGGGGAACACAGAAGGCCATGAGCCAAAGTGGAGAAGGAAATTCCAAGAAGCCCTTGGTCTAGCTTTTTTTTCCCCTCCAAGCTTGTATGAAAGCCTGTACCTCCACATGTTGTGTGTTATTTCCCTGATTTTCAAATTTCAAGCTCTCCTGCAAAGCTTGGACAGTTTCTCACTTTTATGATATCTTAAAAGGGACCAGAGGAACCCTAGAGTCCTTCTACAGAAATGTCTCAATCAAAGGTGTCATGAAAGGGGTTTAATTTCAAAAGCCCAGAATTACACCTAGATCAGGAAGGACGTGGTAATGGTGGATTTGCTGAGCTCAGGAGGTTAAAGAATGAAGGGGAATTCACAGTTAATGTCTGTGACACACTGAGTCAGGATGAGAGAGCATCCGTAGTCAGAGCAAGAATCAAAGGCATTTCCCAGATCTCATGCTTTCGGGAGATTTTTAATTACTCTGATGTTTGTTAAGAGTCGCTTACGGCCAAACAAGTGGATTCTTAAATTTGAAGATGCTTCTTTGCTCCCAGGAATAACAGCTGAGCAGCAAATCAACCCTGGCATGGATGGCAAGGAGGATGCAGTGAGCTTCGAGCTGCTCTGAAGCCAGATCAAATATCAGTTCACAGAGCAGTCCCCGCCTCCATCCACACGAGGACGATGACAGGAGGATTGCTTTGAAATCCTCCAAAGAAAGGCATTCAAGACAGTGCTCTCCTGGGAAAATGTCTCCTTTCCTGGCATTCTGTTGTCTGGTAGCTCTAACGCAAGAGGTGGCAGGTGGTGAAGCTGGTGAGGGAGGGATGAGGGAATTGGATAGGTGAAATTAGGCAGGTGTTTAGCAGGGCAAACAGCAGCCACTCAGCGCTGGCTTTCTTGGCTCCACCTCCGAGGCACCTGGAGGAACCTGGGCTCCGGTGTCACAGCGGCTACTTTGGGAAAAGTACTGAAATAACGTGTGGGGTGGGTCACACAGGTGAAATGTGAAACAGGTCTTGGATGACAGGGGTAGAGGAGAGGTGAGGGGGATAACCCGGGTTATAGCCAGTTTCAGCCCCTTGCAGCAAGGAGCTGGGGTTTGGTACGGGCAGGGCTTTGTTCCAGCATGTGGAGCTGCTCTCAGAGTCTTGCCTGCAGTTCATGATCTTCCTGCTGGCACACCAGGGCCTTGCTTAGCTGGCGACTGCTGCAGAAAGCTCACTGGGGACCTCGAGAGCTGATTAATTCCTTGAGCATCTTCCTTCTTGCCGCCGGTGAAGTCTGCTGCTCAGACAAGATCCAGGGAGACAGCTGGGCAGGGCTGAGGCTGAAACCTCCCCCAGACAGATAAGGCAGAGGAGAAAGAATGATATTCCTCTCTCCCAACCCCAGAACAACTATCTTTTTGGATGAAAGCCTTTTCTGTGGCGTCTCAGAGCATCCAGCTGCAGAAGGGACCTGTCTCCAGGTACCTTGAGATGACAATGATGGTGAGGCAGTCAAAGTTAAAGCAAAGACAGAGTGAGATTAAGTCCCTCTCCCTCCCTCAGGCAGAGCTCAGACTGGGAGAATGCTTTGGATGCGGTGGCCTGTAATTATGTAATTCTTCCTCGTTATCTTTTCTAATTGTTCTCAGTGCTGTTTCCTAAACTGATTGGAAACAATGGCAGATGGGGGTGAAGTGGGAGGCAGACGTGAGCATGGCAGGCTGCCAGCATAGTACGATGCTCTCCAGAAAGGGAGAGAGAAAAGGAAAGGAAAAAGAGATGGAGAAAAAAAATTAAATAAAGAGTAAATCCACGGTGGAGACTTGGATGCCAGGACCTGAACCGAGGGGACACCTGAACCACTGCCAGGCTGGGAGGTGCTGGCTGGGGAATGTCTCATTCAGGCTCATGAATATGTAATTATCTGTGTTGTATTCAAGACATTTCAAGCCTTCCCCCATCCCCGGCACACCTCTGCTCCCCCTCCCCGTGCTTTGCTGTTTTCCTCTTCCCCAGCGCTCGGATGACGCAGGTTGGACCCTCCCGGGGGGGATTTGCCCATTGCCGGGAGCCTCTGTGGGCTTCTCCCACTGGCATTGAGTTGTTTGTTTGCTTGGGGGTGTGTGAGAAATAAAAGCAAAAGGAGGGTGATTTGGCTTGTTGCATCTGGGGGTGAGTGCAGGGCAGGAGGAGGGGCCTGGGAGAGAGGTATTGCAGTGAGATTTCTTCATATTTGGCAGCTGGTTTCAGGGGAACTGTGGGGTGCAGCTCCCCAGAAGGCAGTGGTTGTTATGTTGACTCTCATTTTCTCTGCTGCTCATCCCCCACTGCACTTTCCCTGTGGGGTTGAGGGTGGGTTTTTTTGCAGTGAGATTCATCACAGAGGTATTTGAGGATCCAGCAGGCACCTGCTCTAATAGTCCTCTGCTCTTCTTTTTGCGGACAATCCTCTTTTGCAGCACAGTGGAAAGGGGGTGTGTGGGACTGCTGCTCTTGTTTTTGGCTGGAGAAGACCAGAACAAGCTCTCTTTTTCCAGGTATAACGTCTGAGCATCAATTTCTAATGGAGGGGGAGAGAGCAGAGGCGTGTGGGGTGATGTGACACCCCAAAACAACAGTGTTACCACCCCTGTGGTGAGAAGGGCTGGCTTATGGGACAGGAGGTGCCCTTACAGAAATCAGACCCTGTTGATCCATATGGGATCAGCACCAGGCACTGGAGGAGGCGTTGGGTCATTCCTGATGTCTGACGCTGATTTACACTCCTGATCCCACCCTCTGGATGCTCAATCTTTGTCTTGGACCCTGTGTCCGGACAGTGCTGTCAGCTTGGCAAGTCGCTCACCAGGCAGGACCAGGCAGGGGAAGAAGAGGAAGTTATCAGAACTGTCCTCCTTCAAACCCAGAGCTCTTCTGCTGTTTTTTCCCTCCCTGCTGACTTCTCCACATGCCCGCAGCCTGCTGCTGCCAGCACTAGCCCAGCCTCTCTGGCTTCTCTGCGTGGCTCTCTGGAGTGGAGAGATGCTGCCTGAGGTTTGCCCTCAGTGTTGGATTGGAGGTTTCCTTACTGCTGTGGGTTCAGTGGGCTCGGGGAGATGAAGCTGAAAGGAGCAGGAGCTGGAAGCAGCCGGTGGGGTGGTTCATCTCTGGTGTGTGTACCCCAGTTGCGGTTTTGAGCTGTGGTCTTCTCCAGCCACCTCTGGGCTGAAGTGGAAGAGAAATAGGCAGAAGGAAGAGAAAAAGCCAGAAAGAGCAGCTGGAAAGATGAAAGGCAGAAACCCGACCACCTCCCTTGTCTTGGGTTCCTTCCTGTAATCTTTGCAGCTCTGGGGGTACCAGGGGTGAGGGAATGACAAACAAGTGAATCACAAATGAATCTTAGCAAATTCTTGCTCCTGTGGGTCTGGGCAGTGGATCTGGTTTTGGATGAACCTGAGGAGGGGAACACAGTTTTGCCAAAAAAAAAACCCCAGTTGCTGTCCCCTGGGTGTGTCCTGGACTTGTTCAGTACTGACAGACACACAACTACGTGGTTGGCAGATATTTTCCTTGGCAGTGGTGGTTGTTGTTGGCTGCATAAATACATCAACTTCTTCCTTTTGCTCAGTTGACTTTTTGCATCAGAAGTTCCCTTGATGATACGGCACAGGGGAAAAGCAGTTCCTTCGCTCAGCTTTATATGTCCCCATTTTAAATTCCATTTTTCTTGTGGAATTGTCCTTTTTCTTGTGTTATGAGGCAGAAAGAACAAAAGATCCCTCTATCATTTTTTAATATACCTTTATCATCCCGTCACATTCATCTCCTCTCTGAAATGTACAGTCTGAGCGCTCTTGCTAATCCCTCTTCATGAGCAAATGTTTGCCATGACCTTGATCACTCTTGTCACAGCTCTCTGGAGTGTATTTAGGGCAGGCCATGGCCTTTTGGGATGGGTGGAAATTCCATACACAACGGCATGTCCCTGGTCCTGCAGATAGAAATTCCCATCTCAGAAAAACAGTGGAGACCACCTAACACTGGATTGCAGAAGACCATCCTCAAAGAAGTGTTTGGTGGATGTTCTACTAGAGAATATGATGTTGTGGAAGTTTTTTTTTTTCCCCTACACCAATCACAAAGCCAAGATCTCGACAACACCTGGCACTGGGATGTAGGTGCTGGTGTCAGGATGAGGACACTGGAAGAATCCTCGCTTCAATGGGGAGGAAACCACAGTTCCTTCCCAGCTGCAAAAGCTACATCCTGGCCCATGGACCTCAGGAAGAGGTAAATTATATTTATTCCTCAAAAGCCAGGATTTATTTATTGTTTTTTATGTGTGTGTATGTATGAGGTGTGTATTTACTTTGCTTTCACTACATATTTGCATCACTTTCTTCTCTCTTCTGCAGAACACAATCCCAGGACGAGCTGTCGGGAATTACAATCAGAGCAACTCATGTTATTTAAGTGCGTTTCACAGGGTTCTTTTTCATCTGTTATTAGTCTTTTTTATTTTTCCCCCTTTCTCTCCCTTTCTTTCTCAGACTAGAACAAATATAGTGAGACTGGCAGAAAATTGGCAAGCTTCAGTGATCCAGAGGCAGTGGGTTTTTTTTTTCTAAGTAGCTTAATGGAGTCTATATTTTTTTATTGTTTTCTCAGCCTGCAGGTTGTTCGAGTATTTAAAATGAGAGGGAGAGAGTATTCACCAAGCCCTTTCCCTTCCTCCTTTTACCAGCTTATTATAGAAAGTCCATGGACCTACAAGAACCTTTCTGAGTTATCCATATTTCAGAATTATGCTGAATTGCTCACAGACATTAATGAAAGAGGTTGAATTATCCTCCAGGCTTCGGCTTGGATAAAAACACTATTTACACAAAAAACAGTTCATCTGCATCAGCACCTGGTTTTAGGCACCCCTGTACCACTTCTGCTCTGCCTCCATCCTTCTCCCTGTTTTTTTGCCTGGATATTCTGTGTCTTCCACTTAAATCTCCCCCAGGTCCCTTGTCCCGACCTTGTTTCATTCTGCAGAAGGCAGCAGCATCAAAGCTGTTTTCTCCTCCCAGCCTCAAGTTGTGCCAGGGGAGGTTTAGGATTGGATATTATCAAAAAATGTCTTCATCGAAAGGGTTGTCAGGCCCTGGGACACGCTTCCCAGGGCAGTGGTGGAATCACCATCCTTGTAGGGGATTAAAAGCAGTGAATGTGTGGCACCTGGGGACATGGGTCAGTGGTGGCCTTGGCAGTGCTGGGGGAATTGTTGGACTGGATGATCTTGGAGGACTTTTCCGACCTAAATGGTTCCATGATTCACTTTGTCTGGATTCACTGTGTGTGAGGGAGTGCTCAGGTGCTGAAGTGGTTTCTGGCCTGGCTCCACACCCCCTTGTGTCATTATCTCCTCAGCTTTCCTGAGTTCTGAGGCATCAAATGGAACTCATGGGTGCTGCAGGAAGGTGTTAATGAGATGATACTTGTTCCTTCTCTGGTTCGGTGCAGAAAAAGGAGGTTGTGGAGGACTAGGGGACAATCAGTTCTCAGTTGTGAAAAAGATCACAGGTTCACAGGTTATTCCGAGTTGGAAGGGACCCACAAGGATCATCGAGTCCAACTCCCAAGCGACTCCCACCCAGGGATCGAACCCACAACCCTGGAGCCACGGGCACCACGCTCCATCCATCCAAACCTCCCACCATCCAGACCATGTCACTGAGCTCCTCATCCAGTCTGACCTTAAACCCCTTCAGGGATGGCAACTCCACCACCTCCCTGGGCAGACCATTCCACTGAGGGATCACTCTCTCTGGGAAAAAGCTCTTCCTCACATCCAGTATCAGTGTCTTGACTTCTGGTCAGAAAAAATACAGAGTAATTTTCTTCAGGGCGAGGAAATCCCAGCTTCGCTCTTGCAGCCAAGTTCCTCAGTAGGACCTTGCTTTTGTGCTGTTTACCTGAATTCCCCAACTGGCTGTGGATTTGCAACTCATTTTACACAGTACAAATCCTAAAGTTTTTTTTTCAGGAGCAGTGTTTTTATTTGCTTGCTTGTTTTAATGCCTTTCTCTTTGGGGAGTCTTAGCCAATACACTATTTTGTGTGGTGAATAAACTTCACTGGCTCAGTCTGTCCTTTTGAAAGGTTCTAACAACCTGCCAAACACTCTCTTCTTTTCTTCTGTGGCTCCAGTCTGATTTCTCATGGTCCTTCAGCCCTCACAGATTGCTCTCATTTCCACCCTGAAAATCCATGTGGGGACTCCTTAGCCAGGAGCCACTCCCATTTTCTCCATCTTTCCTACCATGACATTGAAACTGCTGGAAAATAGGTTTCAACCCTTAAAATGAGCATTCAGAGCTGTCTGTAGGTTTAAGCTAATGAGGCAACAAATTCCCCAGGGGTTGTCATTTAGTCCTACTCCTTATTGGGGCTCCTGATGATCCAAAATTCAGGGCAGAGAATGAGGCTCTTCTTGTAAGTGCTTCCCCATGCTCAGCTTTTGTTCCACAGAAGTGCCTCGAGCACTGAGGTATGGACTTTTATAAACAGCACAGAGCTCGAAGGGAAATCCTTCATGTGATGAAGATGTATTGAATGACTAATTTGATTTAAAATGAGGGCTCAGAACCATCTTTCAAGAGGCTCTGCGCCAATATTTCCAAGGAGCCTGAATTTTTCTGTCTTTAACTAGTCTGCACAGGTCAATACTGCCACGAGCACTACACGAGAGGGGCTGAGATGTATCTATGCTGTCAGATGTTAAGCACTACCACAAAATGATAGATTATTCAAGATTGTTGTCAAGCTCTGTGTGGCTTAAGTGCTGCCTACCAGAACAATGGTGCAGGGTATCCGTATTTTTGGGTCTTCCTGGGACAGCACTGACCCCTGAATCAAACCGTTGAGTTGAGCATCACCTGAAAGAGCTCAAATGGGCTGAGCTGATGGTCACATCTCCAGCAGGCGCTACCGGGGCCAAAGTGGTGCCAAATCCATCACAATGCCTGTTCTTTCATTTTCCCTTCCAGACCCACATGAAACTCTGACACAACCCTTATAACCTTCATCACTTTGCCATTTGAAACCTTCTGTGTTGGGTGCAGCTCGTCGGCAATTTCCCACTCGCCTCTCATCCCAATGGAAGAATTTGCAGTGTAGAAATGATGCAGTGAAAATCCCAACATGAGGCTAATTCCTAGAGTTTATTTTCCAAGTTTGAATGTGACAACTTGTTGGCCTTGAAGATTTTTCACCAGCGCCGGAATAATCCAGAGGGAGAGATTTCCTTCTTCTTTCTCAGACCATGGGATAATTAGCAGATTTTAATGACTTCTTGAGAAAGCTGTCTAATGAGCTATTAAAAACACCCCTCAACCCCTCCCCCTTGCCCAGTCCCTAAGTGAAAGCCACAAAATAGTTGGTCGTCTCTCTGACCGGATGTGTCTCAGAGATATTTTTCTTTTCGAGCTAATTGTGGCTGTTTGGTGTTTGCTGGGAAAAACTTTGACTGGGAATGCAGTAGGATGAAAAATGGTCTGTTCTGCTTCTGCATATAAGTGTTAAGTACAGCCACAGCCTGTTGCATGAATCATTGAATCAGGAAAAGACCCTGAAGATCATAAAGTCCAACTATTAACCCTGCTCTACTTATGAGCAGTCCATGGCTCTCTGCCAGACAATACCACCTTGATTAAAGTCCCAAGGTGACCTGGGAGCCAAATGCTACATGAATGTTGGTGTCACATGGTTACACCAGAGCCAGGAGTATTTGCTACCACAACTGCTGGTTTTTAGAGCCGTATCCACTCTTGGTTTAGCGACACCTTCTCAGCCAGGCAGCTCTTCCTGACCTGTCTGTCTTTGGGGTGTTCTCTTAGTCACTGGGGAGAAATTCTGGACTGTGAGGGCAGTGAGGCACTGGAAAAGAAAATCTGTGGCTGCCCCATCCTTGGAAGTGCTGATGGACAGGTTGGACGGGGCTTGAGGCAACCTGGGATAGTGCGAGTTCACCCTGTGGGGTTTGGAATGAGATGATATTTGAGATCCTTCCCAAACTAAAGTATTCTCTGATTCTTTCTGTGCATGTTCAGTTTTAAGGTGAAGGGAGGACACAGCCAACGTGGCCTGTGCTTCCCACATGTCTGTCCTGCGTGACTGCAGACAAGTCGGGAAATAGCCCTCGGTGCCTCCCGTCTGTGCTCATGGAGACTGTGACAACTGTTTCTGCTCACTCCAGTGGAGGTGGACAGCTTTTCAGAACCAAATAGCTCCCTCCCTCTGGCTGTGAACTCTGATGCTGTTTAGTTCGGCTCTTGGCATGTCCTCACATCATTAGTGCTCCTTGCCTCTTCTAGGGGTTGGTGATGGCTCTTGCCAGCATGTTTTCCTCTCTCTTTCCTTCTCTCCCAGTGGGGTTGTAAAGAGGCTTCAGAGGGGCAAAAAGTTGGTCTAAGAAGAGTGAGGCTACTTTTGCTTTGTAAGGTGACATCCTTTCCTGTCACTTGTCATCCCCTTAGAGAGCATTGACGTTCTGCAACCCATCGAGCTGTGGTGCACACTGCTCTGGGGCTCTGCACTCTACTCTCCCCATCTGCTCACACCACTGATCCTGCCGTGCCACTCCAGAGAAAAAAACCTCTTTGTTGCTGTTTTGAGAGATGCTGACCTGCTCCACCTTTTACATAAGGACAAAGGATTTCATGTGACACGAATGAAAGTATGTTCTTAATGTGGTACATACAGAGAGAGCTTGATGAACAACAGGGTCAGTACATGAGTGAGTCCATCTCCTCCTCCAGGCCTGGTATCAGCTGCAGAGAGGCTGCACATTGTCCCACTCCTCTCTTTGGTGTTTGTGAGCAACGAGCAGGGGTCTCAACTGGAGGATACTGGTGTAGCTCCAGTTACTTTTTGTGGGTGTTTTAGGTGTTGATTCTCCTGAAGTCCCATTCAGCAGACAAGAAACATGGAGGAGTTAGGATGTGGCTGATTTCCTTTTCCCACCCATCATCTGCAGCTCTCTGATCTCACAGTCTGTTGTTATGGAAATAAAACAATTACAGTCATTGTGAATAACGAGGAAACACGGCCTGCCAGAGGGAAGAAAAGGAGACCAGTTTTCTGAGGTTTTCTTAAGTATCTGGTGAGATAACAAGGGGGAGAGGGAAGAAAGTAAATGATGTGGGGGCAGGATTGTATTGGTTTCCAACTCTATCCCCTTTTCCCCAAAACATTCATATCATTTCTTGCTCTTCTGTAGACAAGGGTCAAACCTTGGTCAGTGTATTCACTGGTGCTCTCCACTTGGCTAATTAATTAATCAAGCCAGCAGAGGTGGACAGCTTTTCTAAACAAAATGGGTTCCCAACCTGCCCCTGTGGGCTCTGGTGCTTTTTGACTGGCTCTTGGCATATTTCTCCTCTTCATAAATTCTCTCTCGATCTTTAGATGTCTTCCGGTACCTCCTGCCAGCATCTTTCCCTTCCACACCACTGCTTCCATCAGCTGTTGCATGGACATCTGCCCCTAGGTTAGCTCATGTCATACAGTTTCCAGTTACCAGAGGTTGAAAACCTCTGAAATGTCTTCTGTTTCAGAGCAGGAGATTGAGTTTGGTCTATGATGAGGTCATGCCTGAGATCCTGTGGTGGAGGACTGAGGTCTCGTGTACTGGTCTAGTGTGGGCAGCAGGTTGAAGATTTGGCCAGTCAGGCGGATCTATGTGGAATATCCGTGGATCCATCTATGACTGTATAGACAGGGCATGGCTGCAACACACCGCAGAGAAGACAGAGGCATGGGGGTTGTCACTGGTCGCAGCACTGAGTGTAAAATTTGTATCCTTGCTTTTAGCCGAGTTTCTTCTTGTTTGGTTTGTTGGGGTTTTTTGGTTTTTTTTAAGGGAAAGTGTAAAGAGCATGTGAGACATGAGATTTGGAGCCACTGACCTTGCCAGTGCCAACACATCAAACATTGAGAGTGATGGTGCCCTTGCAAAGACAGTGTAAAAAGAGTCACGTGAAACAATGAGGGCTGAGGCAGAGGGTATGAGACTGGGGTTTTGTTTGAGTGTTGGTTACCAAGTCGGGGCGATTTAGTGAGAAAGGCTTTGTATTTTCAGTGCTTTGGTCTAAAGAGAGAAGACGAAACTTTCATTTTAACTTAGAGACAGGTAGTATTGCTGTCTCTGGAAGCAGCTGACTTGGAGTTATCACTGATTTATCTGAAGATGAAAATGTCCTTTTCTTTGAACTATTTGTTGTCAAGCAAGGAATTGAATGCCTGAAGTTTCTCAGGCCTTGGTCAGTGACCCATTGCTGAGGCCAGTTTAAAAATGACTCTGTACCATTTGATCCAACGACACTCGTTCCTCTCTCCTTCCACCCAAAAGATGCTTCAGGGAAAGACAGGGACAAACAGAGTGAGAGCTCTGGAAGGGTTGTCTCAGCTCCCAGCAGTCACATTGTGCTTGTCAAGGCCAGCCAAGTGGAACTGGTGACACTCACCAGAAGAGCCTGCTCTAAATTAAACAGAACTGCAGAAACTTTGTAAACAAGTGCTGAGCGCTCCAGAGCACAGGAGGGAGAGGTGACGAGTTTGGTTTGTCCTGTGGAGGAAACCAGTGTGGAGCACAGCCCTCTGAAATGGCTTTGCTGAGGTCTGTAGGCATGTCATTGGTCTCCCAGTCTGTTGGCTTATCTTGGGAAGGCAGATGCCTCATCCCTGGAAGGGTTCAAGGCCACGTTGGTTTGGGCTTTGAGCAACTTGGTCTAGTGGAAGGTGTCTTTGCCCATGGAAGTGGGGTTGGAATGAGATGATTGTCAAGGCTGTTTTTAACCCAAATCATTCTGTGGTGTCCTCTGGGCCTCTCTGAGACCCAGGGACCTCACTGAGTTGAAACAGGAGCTGACAAGCTGGACAGGTATAAAACAAGTAGAGAAAGAGATTGCGAGAGTTTGGCTCAGAGAATTATCCTTGGATTAGTGTCCTATGTCAACTCATCTTTTATTGCACTGAGGTCACCTTACCCTGTTCTGGATAACAGGACAAAGATTAGCTGGAGTGGATGTTCATCATATTTGCACCTCTTTTATATCTATTTTACAGCACTGGGCTGTAAAAGGAAGTTTAGTGTGACTCAGTTTCCCTGTCTGGTCTCACAGCTGACCAAATCCAGGTGTGTTTGACACCTGCCTGAACACCTTCCTGAAAAACCCTCTGGAGGCTCAAGAGGATGAACTTACCAGGCCCTGTGGGCAGGCTGCATTATGTCTATTTTTGATAATTTCTTTTTGACTCTCATGTAATTGCTTGAGATACTTGGAGGTCTTTTCCAGCCTTAACAATTCCACAATACTCTGGATCTACCTGGTGGTTTGGTCTATAGGCACTGAGAGCAGGGCAGGATAAGCCTGTGTGTCCCAGCCAAACTGCAGTTTCTTTCTGCTTGCTCTGCTTCTCCCTTTTCCAGCTAGGAAATCATCTCTGTTATGTGCAAATTTTGTCATGGATTCACTGCATCCCATCCTGGAGAAAACCACTTGTGACTTGGGGATCTTTCAAGATAAAAGAGCCCTGTAAGAAAATGCTTTTACTGTGGAGCATTTCATTATAATTGCAATTTATTTTGAATCGAGTCCTACACCAAGAATTTAATCTAATTTTGATTATCCAGAGGATTTAAACCTCTTCAGCTCCTTTTTCAGCTTGCATAAATAAAACTCCTATCTCCCCTCACTGAAGTCCCCACCAAAACTTCTTGGCAAGAAACAGCTTCTTTATTGAACCCCATTTTCAGAGCTACAGCCAGGAGGATGTTTTGCAGAGCGTAACAGACCAAAGACAGAAGTAAGACTGACTTTTTCTAGAAATAAAAACTCTCTATGGCTTTTTATTTTTTTCTTATTAGGGGAGACACTGCATCTTTCTGATGTACTTCATTATTCAGGGTACCACCTTTAATCCCTACGGTTTGCTTCAAGGAGGATCCCAAAAAATACTGCTCCCTCAAGGCACTCTGGCCAAGTTCAGTGTGAACTGATGACCTGGGATGGGGAATGAGAGTCAGGAAGGACCTCAGCCAGCTGCTGGTTCCCTTATTAACAATTAAAGTTTGAGGCAGCATCAAGGAGGGATGTGGTTGTCTCTGTCTGATGTAGAAAATAGCTTCGTTTCTGATGGATCCTGCCAGGCTTTGCCAAGGACACGGGGCTGCTGTGGGTTACCTGGAAACAACTCCTGCAGGCAACATGAATTCCAGCTGTATAAATGTCTGGGATATGTCCAGACACTGAGTGTGGAGGTGAGGGGTGAAGCTGTTTGAACTGCTCTGCTCAGGAACGTGACTGTCCTGACCTTCAGGGTTTGACTGTTCCAACAACAATCTGCCACAAGTGTTTGTGTTCAGTTTACTGGAAAATCACTTTAATTCTCTAGTAACGCCAAAGAAATCCCTTTTGGTGTCTATCATTGACATGCACTATAAAATATTGAATGCAATAATGATAATTTTATGTCTAATTTATTATTTAGTTGTGTCTATTTCCACTGTATATAAAACAACCTAAAGACAGAGGTGGTGGGCACAATAACAATATACATACAATCCTCTAAAGAACTAATGTGGATTTAGCTGTGGTAATTGTGTATCTAGACTGATGGAATGATAAAAGTGTGTCAAATCTGCAAGAGGAGGTCAAATATCTGCTGCTGCATCAACAGATAGGACTGAAAACAAGTGGGTGCCCAGTTTTGTATAAAAATCTCCTCACGAGATCTGAAAAGAAACAGCAAAATCCCAGTTAAATACTAGTTAGACACAATTATTGTTCTTCGTTTAATCTAATTAAGCCTTCAATTTAGTGAGAAAAGCAATTAGCATCTGAAAAGCCGAGAAGGGTGGTAGGAGCAGTGGAGGAGGCAGGTCTGTAGCCACAGTGGGGGAGAGAGAAAAGACGCACTTAGCAGGAGAGCAGAAGGGAGATGCCATTGGAATAGTTGTACAGGGTCATAAAACCAACGGCTCTGTGCAGCCCGGGGTCTTTAAATTTCAGGGAAAATAGGAATTTTAGTTTCCCAAATTGGTTTGGAAAATACTTTGTGAATTTACGATAAAGGCCAGGAATGAAAAATCGGAGGACTATTTTTTTGTCACATGTCAGAAAGCGTTTCTCTCACCAGCTCAGTTCGTGATCTGTTTTAGTTCATTTTGTGGCAGAGTTGTGGTTTTGTGCTAACTCTGGAGTTTCCATGAGGGGTTTGATTCCCGCCAGAGAGGCAATGGTGTCGTTTAAGAGTTGGACTCGGTGATGCTTGTGGGTCCCTTCCAACTCAGAATATTCTGTGATTCTATGACTTGGTTCTTTGGATGAAACGCACCATTTTTTGGAATGATCCTGCTTCAGATCCAGAGGTTTATATGGATAGAGCAGTTACAGCAAAGTTTGAGTTTCTTCCCAGAGAAACAAGGCAGAAGTGGAAGGCGCCAAGGTCTGGTTTTATTTGTCATTTCTTGGTGTGCAGAAAGTTTGGTGGAAGGAGCGACTGTGGGAGCTGGGGTTGTTCAGCCTGGAGAAGAGGAGGCTCAGAGGTGACCTCAGTGCTGGTCACAACTCCCTGAGGGGAGGTTGCAGTCGGGTGGGTGTGAATCTCTTCTCTCAGGCTGACGACACCACAACAAGAGGACATGGCCTTAAGCTGCACCAGGGGAGGTTTAGGCTGGATGTCAGGAAGAGCTTTTTCCCAGAGAGAGTGATCCCTCAGTGGAATGGTCTGCCCAGGGAGGTGGTGGAGTTGCCATCCCTGGAAGTGTTTAAGAAAAGACTGGATGAGGAGCTCAGTGACATGGTCTAGACGATGGGAGACTCAGATGGATGGAGCGTGGTGCCCGTGGCTCCAGGGTTGTGGGTTCGATCCCTGGGTGGGCGTTCACCTGGGAGTTGGACTCGATGATCCTTGGGCTCCCTTCCAACTCGTAAACCTGTGAACTTGTGAAGAAGTGATCACGTTGGAATAAATACTGGGTTGTTTTGTTGCTGGGGGCACAGACTGTGGGAATGCTGCCATCAGGACCAAGTCTTTTAATTATTTAATACCCTGCATAAACTTCAGCATGGGATAATACTTGGTAGCAAGAAATGTAGAGATGCTAAGAGATTTTTTTTTCTAGTACCATAGTGTAGTAGCTCAAAGTAAATTCAACTGCAGAGTTAGAATCTAGTGAAAAAACAAGTTAATACTGGGAAAGAAAAAATGTTGGAGGGAGGGATTCAGAGAGAGAATAACCACACTTGGGTATATTATTGCAAGGTCTTAATTCCATGACATGAATACAATGATCCCAAAGATGTTTTGAGAAAATATTATTGCATAGGGATGCTTTTGAGAAATCTGATCCAATCCATATTAGTTGCACCCAGAGAGAGATTTGGAGTTATCCTAGCAACAAGCATGTCCGTGGATAGGAACTGAGGGATGTGTTGGCCAAGCAGTGAAGAGCTGCCTTAGAAACTGTGAGCCCCAGAGCAGCAGTAAGAGGATACCAGGCTGGAAAGTGCTGGGGTGGGATTATATTGAGTGTTTCCCACATACAAATGTATTTCAAAAAGTGTCACAGAAGTAATTGGAAAACATCAATAACCATTGATAAAAACACATAACTGGACACGCCTGGAGGAACCTCTGTTTGCAGGAAGCGATGAATGAAGATCCATAAAGAATTGAAATGAAGTGTTATTCTCTTGCTACTTAAATGAGATTCACAGGGAAGTTGCTGATTTTTGCATGAAAAGATGACCTTGTCCTGAAACCAGATAAATCTCTGGAGTCTTTCTGCCCATTGGAATTGTTTTATTGAAGTTGTGGAAGGGATTTATTCGGTCCTCAGCCAAGTAGTTTTTCTGGGAGCTGTGCACTTAGCTGCAGTTAGGGATCCCAAAACATTAATTTTGCTCTAACCTATAAGCTAAGAGTGTTTGGACTAGTTTAGCATTTGGACAGCAGCCTTAAAACCCCAAAGTGGAAGAAACTAGAGCTGTGGAAGAATGGGGGACATGGTGTTTTCTGGATGCACTAATGTTAAGACAGAGTTGTTAACATTTTAGTCTTGACCTCCTTGTGATTGTTTTAAATCAATATTGCCCCACAGCCCAAGGCAGCAGATCGAGGTTATGGACCTCAGCATCCTGGCCAAATCCAGCTTAACCCTTCAAAACAACTGGAATGGTACTATCTGTTCTGTCGGCATTTTCAAAGTTTTTGGATTTATGGACTCTAACTATTTTCTTATTAGGAATGTCATACACAAAGTTTTGCTTACATTATCTGTGTCTTACTTCAGTTTTTCTTTGTCACCTCTTTGTGTGGCTAGAGAATTTTTCTGTGGACCAGAGACTAAAAAAACACTGAGTCATAATATTCTCCAGAGCTTCAGCTGCTGTGTATGAGGAAGTATTAAATGGAGCATCTAGAGATGATGTGAAGGGTTTTAAGACCATCTGTGGAAACTTTATTAAATGATCCCTCTTCTCTTTTCCTGCAATTTACTATCCATGGCTGAGAAGGGAAGAGGTAGGACAAAGCTCTGGGAAGGGAAAGGAGAGGTAGAAAGAGTGGAGGCAAAAGCAACGTGCACAGTTGAACCATAAAATTGTTTGAGTTGGAAGGAACCTGAAAGATCATCCAGTTCCAAACCCCTGCAGTGGGCAGGGGCACCTCCCGCTATCCCAGGTTTCTCTAGCCTGGCCTTGGACACTTCCAGGGATCCAGGGGCAGCCACAGCTTCTCTGGGAGATCTGTGCCAGGGGCTCCCCACTCTCACAGGGGAGAATTTCTTCCCAGTATCTTTTCTGATCCACCGCTGTTTCCCAGGTGGAGGTTGTGTGGTCAGGCTGAAGGTTGGGAAGGCAGTAAGGGTTGAGGAATTTTGGATGACCAGTGCAGTTTCAGAGAGGAAAAGCTTTGTATTAGAATCAGGAAAGTAGGTGGAGGAGCATTATGGGATGGGATGATCTCTATGGTCTTGATCATGCTGCCATATGAAGGAAGGAAACATCCCAATAGTGGTTTGTTGTGAGAGGAAAAGGGATAGAAATAGGACATTAAACTTAGGACAAAGCAAGAAAGAGGAGAGTCACTTGGATCCCTTGGGAATGTGGGGCTGCAGGAGGATGTATCTTTGGGTCAGGAGCTTGGATATCACTGGGCTCTTGTGTTCTCATGTGTAACAAAACCTTTCAGCTGTCTCTGATGCTGTGCTGCTGTTTTCTGCCTGTCTGAAAGCCCTTTCTGATCACTGAGCAACATTTTAAATTCAATGTCCCTGCCCTCAGTCTTTTCACGGGTTTTGGATTGATTTATTCAGTCTCTGTCCCAACATGTCCAAAACACTTTGGTGCCTGTGTACGGCTGCTCGTCTCTCCCAGGACTCTGATGTTTTTGGGTGGAGCATTTCCATCCTTCACCCCAGGAGTGGATCAGCTGGGAGAGACAAGAGAAACCATGGCACGTGATGGGTGTCCCAGGTCAGTTCTCTGCTCCCCAGCTCCCTTTGGGCATCTAACACAGGGATCTCATGTTGACCGGTCTAAGGCCAACTCAAACTGGAAGAACAACCTCCCCCTGACCTTTAGAGGATTTCTTTAAGAGTCAACCTCTCTGTGCCTGGGATGGACACTGTGTTTGCACTCAGATCTCCTGTCACGGGGACAGTTGTGTGTTGTTTGCATGTGGTGTTTCCTGAGATGTTTTTTAATGATTCGTTTTAGCCCACACTAGTCACCCCAACATTTTTCATTTTCTCTCAGATGTATTACAATAGAGACTGCTAGGAAAGATTTGCCTCAGAAAAAAAGTCTCTGTTCTTGAAAGCCTTTTTTGAAGGATTTTACACAGAAGATCTCTCCTCTGTGACATAGTCCCTAGGTCTAGGGAGGGACCCCGATTCTGCTGATGAGTTTGTTCTTCCTTTTACCTTGCAACGCCACCTCTGTGCCTTGGAAACCCAAAGTAAAGCCCCACCCTCATTTAGGACAAGGTCTGCAGCTCAGGTTTTTGTCCTTTGCCACTCACCAGTGCCTCCTGGTGCACATTGGAGAGGAGGCTGCAAAAGCATCTGACAATTCAGGAGCTCTTTAAAGGGATCTCCATTGCGTGGAATATTGTAAACCAACTGCTTCCTGGATGTTGGCAGCAAGGATCTTAAGCCCCAGTGGGGCAGGGAATTTACAGGGTCTTCCTCTGACCTTTGCACACCTCAGAGCTCCCTCCAGAGACTGAGTTGCAGGGATGGACTTGATGATCTCTATGGTCTTGATGACTTGATGATCTCTACGGTCTTTTCCAACCTTACTAATTCTGTGATTCTGCGATGGATGAAGTCCACTCTCCTTTCCTAGCAGAAAGGTGGCTGCAGTCACTACGCTTTCCTGAGGACCAGTTTCATGGGTCACATTTCCAAATCCAGCAGAAAATCACAAACTATGAAAGCAAGGAGTAGAGGAAAGCCAGATCTCCATTAATCCCACTTCAAGGAAATCTGGATGTGGATGAGGATGAAACAGTGAATTCCTCACATAGCAAAGCTTTGGTTGCAGGTGGTGGTCCTGCAGTGTCCCAGCACTCAGAAAATGAGAACTGTGAGTAAAATGGGAACTTGATCCCTGTGGTCTGCAAAAGCAATAACTTTGGGATGAAAAGGCAGCACAGACATGTAAATCCTCAGTAATATTGACGTGGGTATTGCCAAAGACAACCTGTCCGTCCCTGACCACTGTACCATGAGCCAGGCTCAGCGAGGTATAATGAGATGAGATTTCACCACGACCTGATGCTGGAGACAAACCCAGTTTATTTCAAATCTGCCAAAGCTGTTGTGTCTCCGCTTCAGCTCCCTGATGGCAGATTCCTGCTGGTGCCATACGGAGGAGTCTTGCAGAATTAAACAACAAACTTTCATTTTAACCGTCTTCTGGCCTGAGGAGTTTTGTACCCACAGTGAAGGTCTCGGAGGATGTTAAAAAATAGCTAAATATAGGAACTCTCTGCAGAGGAGCTCATCCTCAGCAGCTATGTCACAGAAATACAGAATATCCTGAGTGGATCCTCAGGATCATGGAGTCCAAGCCCTGACCCTGCACAGGACCCCCCAACAATCCCACCCTGTGCCTGAGCTTGTTGTTCAAGCACTCCCTGAAATCTGTCTGCTGTTCCAGTGCCCAACCACCCCATGTATCTATATCCGACCTTATCCTCCCCTGACACAACTTCATGCCATTCCTCCAGGTTCTATCATCTCAGTGACACTTAAATACATGCAGAGAACCACCTGGGCTTGTCTCTGCTGAAGTCCACTGCTTCGAAACCTATTTTTTACCCTCTGAAGTTCCAGTTTGTCAAGTTGGNTTTGTCTCTGCTGAAATCCATAGGAAGTTTCTCTATTGATCACCTTCATTACTGCTTCGAAACCTATTTTTTATCCTCTGAAGTTCCAGTTTGTCAAGTTGGCTTTTTTCTTCTTTCTATGTTGCAAAGCAATTCTAGAGAGCATGAAGGATAAGGGACTAAAGCTGGTGGCTCTGGACTTGATAAATATTTTCCCTCTGGAAGATTTAGTGTTTGCAGAAGGTGTGTGATTGATTTCGCCGGTCACTTAATTGAAGTAAAATGAAAAACGAATTTCCAATAAACGAAACCATTATTCATCTGAGATCACAAATCTGCACCCAGGGAGCCCCCAGCAAATCTCTGTCCCCGTGTGAATTGTCAGTGCAAAGGAGGAGAGAATCTCTCTTTTTATGCAGGGGAGGTGACCGTGGGCACTGATGGGACGTCACAGCACGTAAATGATGTTAAGGATTTTCATTCAGCTTTGGCAAAAATGGTGATGTGCTGTGAACACTCGCATATTGCAGTGACAGAAGATCAAATAAATACCCAGGTAGATGGATGGCTGGAGGGGAAAGTGGAGTTGGAGTCCACTCAGTCTTCCCTCTGTTCCTTGACACCTTGGGGGAAGATTTGCTGGGTCCTGGTCAGAGTTTCACTGTTAACTTCAGCAGAGCTGGGTGTTAACTTCAACAGAGACTGTTGGGTTTCCAGCACAGTGAAATGAGATGAATAAAAAAGAGAAGTGTGGCACTTAATTGCAGCTCCTCCTGGGGCTGAATCTGTCAACCTTTAAACAGTGACAGGACACCACACAACACAATATTCTGTGCAGATGCAGCTGTGATGGGTGTTACGTGCACACAGAAGCTGGATTGCTTTTTATGTCCGTTTCCATTGAGGCTGAAGTCAGGGAAGGCTGTAGGAAGCACATCCCACATCTCTGCCAGGCACTGAGTGCCAAGTCTACCTGGCCAGGACCCAGAACTGCTCCTCCTGAATTATATCATGAGAGAAGGGCTGATGATGAGACAAGGTGACAAGGGTTTGCCAGAAATGTGGCAGGACGTTTGTGCAGCCAGGTAAAATGTCACTGGAGGATTCCATCCATATCCCTGGAAGTGTTCACAGCCAGGTTGGACGTGGTCTAGCAGGAGCTGTCCTTGCCAAAGGCAGGGAATTGGAATGAGATGGTCCTGAAGGTCCCTTCTCACACAAACCATTCCATGGTTGTATTATATGATTTTATGATTAGTGTTATTTGAGGGATGTTCTCTCTCGGGGTGAGGGGGGAGATTCTGGGCAGCAAAAGATGGGCTGGCTGTCTTCTTTCTGAGCTGCTGCAGTTTCATGTCCAAGCCCAGTGTAATCCTTTCAGAAGTTCTGCTGCAGTGCATGAGTGCAGGATGGTAACTTGGCAGGGAAATGATGGGAGTTTGGGGAGTAAAGCTTAATATATAGCTTCTGTAAAAGATAATAAATATAATAAATGTGGCCTCCATATGGGCAAACAAACCCTCCCACATGGTTTGGAACAGTGCTTGGGATGGTTGTGATAAGTGTCTTGGAGAAGCAGAGCACCTTTAGCACTGACATCACAGCTCAGCTAAAATGTGACCCCAGCAGCCTTAAAAAATCAGATATTCATCTTCATGCAGAGCCCAACACAAGTAAGGGATGTAATCCTAAATCCTGGTGCTGAGATCAGTGGTGCAAAAGGGAAATCTGGGCTTAATTGGGATCCCAGAGTTAAAAACCCAACCTGATGACGGCGTGTCAGAGGTGGTGTCTGTTACTGCAGCACATGGATTGTATAAAGAAATCAAAGCAAACGTAGAGCCTGAGTTGCTCACAGAATTAAGGTTTGTCTTCAGCGTGGGAGCAGATTTCTGAGTGGCTTTTGTCGTGCTTCCTTTGGCAACAATCCTTGTTCCCCTTTCGCTCTTTCCCTCAAGCATTTCAGGACAGGCTGCCGGGACATCCCACCCCAGGTGAGCAGCTTGCCTTGCCCTGACTGCACCATGCCAGGACTTTCTAGTCAGAGTCAGAGGAGCTCAGGGATGAGCTGTAAGTCACCTGTAACCAGGGGCTGTGGTGGCAGTGACAATAAACAATTCTGGCTGATCCAATTAACTTCACTCTTTGATCGCCATGCTCATCAATTCCCCTCTATTATCAGTGTGAGAACACACGATCACAGGAGAACTTTGAGGTGGGTGGGGATGTGTTTTATTAAAACAAGTAGGTCCTGCATAGTTCTAATTCCACAAGTTCATCCTGGTGGTTCCTGAGAAAGCTGACCCGGTCAAATGCTCTGCCATTTGTGACACTGGGGACTCTGTTTAGGGAACAGCACAGGTTTCTCACCATGCTCCAAAGGGATGCTCTTTTTTAGGGGGTTGGAAACCCTAGGAAGGAGCATAAACCCCATGTGAGGGTGTGTGCAGGTGCACACACGGGCAGAGCATCTCATGGTGCAATCAGAAGGGACAGGCTCCATCATGCTCTTGGTGTGTGCTCTCATGTGAATGTATGTTTTCTGAAAGCTATAGGATTTGTCTGGTGACTTGCAAGTGGTTGTTTGAAATGAGCTGAGCGTGGAGGGGTCACATCTCGCTGTGTGTTGTGGTTTGGAGTATCCCTGTCTTTGGTGGGAATACCCTTGGATGAAGAGGAGCTCTCTCCCTCAGCCCGAAGCTAAGCTCCCCCAGCAGCCCTGTCTCTCTGAGCCTGTCCACTCACTTTCAGTCTCCAGCAAGCCCACAGCCTGCTGAGGAAGGAGGGGAGTGAGTGATGGGAAAGTTAGTTATATTTTCCAGTGGCTTTCCCTCAGCACCGCTACCATCGACCTTGGCTGAACCCACGGCACTCACAAAAATGAGAACCATTTCTCATTGCAAGCCTGGGCCCCAGGGTCTGTCATTTTTTTCAAGAGAAATGCTTAAACACCTACCAGTCTCCACGCGCTGAGAGAGGCTGGAGAGCAGGTTCAGTGAGATCCAGATGAGCTCCTGAGAACTTTGAGATGAGGCAGAAAAAGGAGCTGCCATATGGAGAGCTGACACTGCCCTCAGCAAGGCCAAACAACTTGTCCTTGCCTCTGAAACTTGGTCCTGCTGCATTTTTCTGCCATGTCCCAGCCAGGTCTAAGTTATAGATAAGGAAATAAAATGCATGTATGTTTTTAAGAAGAGCTTCTCAAAACTCAGACTCTGTGTGCTGGCAATGACTCAGGAAGAGTGCCAGTTACGTGATGCACAATGGGATGTGGCTGGGAGGGAGCAGCAGAGACATCCAGGGTGTCCTGAAGCACCATCAGCTGCAAATCCAGATTCTTTCTTCCTTCCAGCCGTGCTGGGTCTGGCAGTGTGACCCATGTCCTCCAAAATCCATCCAAGCAGGAGGGATATCCCTACTGAAGCAGCCTCATGGTATGGTTTGTCTCATGGTGGTGTATAGAATCACAGAATGGTTTAGGTTGAAAGGGACCTTCAAGACCATTTCAATCCCACCTCCTGCCTTGGGCAGGGACACCTTTGACTAGGCCAGCTCCAAGCCCTGTCCAATCTCACCTTGAAGAGAGGTTGTAAAATCTGGGAGTGTCAATGCAGGCTGGCATTAGGAGGGCGTAAAATCATAGAAAAATCAACTTTACCTCTCCCTTACTACCCCTGTAGAAGCCCGGCCTTTCAGAGCAGCAGCTATTTCCAAACTCCTCCACTTAGTTTCCTGGAGTTCCATCACAGCAAGACAAGGCTTTGGGGAATGGTAATGTAAGTCAATGCCAGGTTATTTTTTTCACTGCAAGGTTATTTTGCCCAGCCTGAGTGTTCCTGCTGAGGGTAATGGAGTTTCCTCTCTTTCCCCCCCTTGGAGAGTGTTTCAGAGTGTAATAGATGCTACTCTCAGTATATTTTCTGCAGGTACCACTTCAGTGTCTTCCAGACATCCCACATGATAATCAGTCAATATCCTTCTTTGGAGTCATTTAATTCTCCTGTTTTCCACCTTTGCTGTTGATCTGAGCTGAGCTCAGTAGCTGAGCCCTATTGAACCCCACACACTCTTTCTGCAGTTTGTAGAAAGCTGGATTAGCTTTTTGGTAGCCTGGGTCATCTTGGGAGAAAAAAGGTGCATTAGAGGGCAACCAATTTATTTGTTTAATATTCCGAGAACAGCAGCCTCTTGGTTCCCCAGTTGCATGTGCCTGTGTATAATAAATCTTGTGGGAAGCAGGGGTGGATAGATTGGGAAGTATCTTTAAAACAAGCGTGCACTCTAGGTGGTGGATGGAGTCATTTGATTTGCTGTGTGTACAGGCTGCAGCAAAATGCACAGAAAATTGCTCCTGCAGATCAAGAGGTCTGAGTTGTTTGGCAGCAAGTGCTGTGGAGGGCAGGAAGTTGCCCAGCTCCCAGTGCTGCAAGTGGGAGGAAGCCTTCAAGGACATGGCATCTCACGATAGTCAGCTGGTATCACGTTGGGATTGATGTTTGATGCAAAGTCTGATGCCTCGTCTAGGTCTCTTGAGACTCAAACTGGGACCTGGACACCTGGAGCATCCTTCATCTTCAGCTAATAAGCTGAGTGTGGCATTTCCCTATGATTGGCACGATGGCCTATGATCCATTGGAAATGCTTTTCCCCTCCCCAAAACAATGGAGAGTTGTTTCTCCAGCTATTTCTACTGTCTGTAAAATACAACACAAGCTCTTCAGTTTAATGGCCAAAAGGATGCAGCCACACACACCCCTCCAGTGGCACTAATAACATAATGTAAAACGAAATTAATCCATCTGCTAAACCTCAACATGTCATCAAATAATTATCAGCAACACACAATCTCCTCCAAGGAAGATCTGATTCTATTAAAGAGAAATTGGCCTACACTTTAGCTGCAAGGATGACAATGTGCTCTTTAGATGAGATTTCGAGGCTTGGAGTTAAAGCACACAGAGATTTCTGATAAGCAGCTTTTGGGCTAGAAAACTCCAAGGTTTATTTTTAAATAAGGCGATTATAATTATTTTCAATAATGGTGGTTTTGCGAACTTGCATCCAGGGTTTAGATTCTGTCTAATCTTGCCCTGTTAAGAGTCCTTGGAGGTCAGACCTTTCTGCTCAGCACCAGAGGTCATGGGCTAACCACAGGGATGAGTGTCTGGCTGAGTCTGCAATGCCTCTACAAGAATTAATTTGCAAATCCTACCTGGGCTGAGTGGTTAAGGGATCCATGCCATACTCCCAGGGATTATGATTCCAGAGGTTGCAATGTCTTGGTAGGAAGGATGTGATCACCTAAGGAATGAACACTGTACTGGGGACAATCCTTCTTTCTCTCACTTTCCCCACTCTTGGCAATAAGGATCATTTTACTGTTCCTCTGTCCCAGGCACCCTGAGGGCCTTCACAAGGTGACATCAAGTCCTCTGTACTTACTGGAGTGGTGCTTATCACCTCTCTGCACTCCTGGTAGCTGGTACTATCCCGTAGAGTTTTCCATATGGGTCAACTTCAGCTCGGTTGCATTAAGAGCCTTGAAATGAATGAAAGAAGCAGAAATAACCACTCATTTCCCATTTTCCCCCAAGTTCTCTGTTGTCAGTAGAGGAATGAAGCTTTTCACTCCCCCCTTCCAGCCCTGGTGGGGTCTGAGCAACCAGGTGGAACGTGTTCCTGCCCATGGCAAGGGGTTGGACTGAGATGAGCTTTAAGGGCCCTTCCACTCAAGCCATTTTGCAATTCTATGGTTCTATAAAATACTGTTTGTGCCCTTTGTGTTTCATGCTGTGGGAATCAGCTCTGGATCCTTGTGTTGCAGTGCCTGTGGTTGGGGCCATACAAGGGAGGCACAAGAAACTTCTGGAGTTCTCACCCAGAGTTTTGCTCCCAAACTGAGGATTTGATCCCCCCCGATTTGGTTTCTGCTCTGGTGCAATCCATGTAAGCTCTTCCATGTGGATAGAGGTGTCCATGTTCCCAGTGCTGCTGAGGGTGAGCCAGTTCTGCCAGTTCATGCTTCACACTGACACCTGACCCAGGACCTTCACAGTCTGGCTTCTCCTTGGATGACAAGGTTGATCAACTTCAGCTGGTCATTAGTTGAAATCTCACCCTCTCCTACATCTCTGAAAAGCACTGATCGGCTGGGCAGGTGTGGGATGTTTTGGCTGAGCTGCTTTTTCCTAAAACATCAGCAGGAAGCCCTGCCAGAGGTATGATGGAGGCTGGAGGGAGCTTTGATCCACCCTGGTTCCCAGCATCTCCCACCCAGTGTTTCCAGTGATCACAGTTAATGGAGCAGGAGCTGCTCTTTGCATGAAGCGAATAATTTCTGTTTCAACCAGGTCTGTTGGGAGGGAAGGAGCTCCAACACTTTCAGTTCATGGGAGTTTATGGAGGCAGGTGTTTGAGTACAGGAGAGAGAGTCAGATCAGAGCTGTAACTTGGGGCAAAGCTCAGTGTGATCACAACCACGTTACAGGGCACCAGAGACTCCACAACGTGGGGCTGGCAGGAAAACCTGTGCTGAGGGAAAGGCACAAGGAATTGGCCTTTATAAGCTGAGCTTTCCACCGAGGTATTGATTTAATGAACGTGTGGCCAGATGTTCATGCTTGGGAAGGCAGGGACCAAGGAATTCCACTTGCACATGCAGCAGGAGCAACTGAGGTCTGTAAAGCCCTTGACTTACTGTGAGAGTTTATGAGTCCTTCTCCAGGGACTCAAGAAAACTGCTTTTAAATAGGTTCTTTTGTTTTGTTTTGTTTTAATGGAAATCTTGAATGTGGTGACCACTCTTCTGCCTCCATGGGTCTGGACAGTGAGGGAAGCAATGCATGGACAGTGACAGGAGCTGAATCTCTCTCTATAGGAATGGGAATGTTCACCTGGAGAAGCCTTGATCTTGAATGCCTGCTCACAAGCAGCCAGACCTCTGCAGTCATGGAGAGGGGCTCTGCTTGATCTTCCCTTTCCACTCCTGCAACATGCATTTCTTCTCCTGTGGCTGCCACACTCCCAGTATCCCAGCGCAGCCTTGCAAGGGTTTGGGGATGCCAAGGCATAGACCAGCTTTGATTGCCTGGAAGGAGGGGCTGGGAAGGGACTCGAGAATGGACCTGTTGTCTGGAGCCAGGCTGGGAGAGCTGGGAATGTTCACCTGGAGAAGAGAAGGATCCAGGGAGAGCTTGGAGCCCCTTCGAACACCTAAAGGGGAACTGCAAGAAAGATGGAGACAGACTTTTTAGCAGAGCCTGTTGTGATAGGACAATGTTGTTGTGATGGTTTTAAAGTGAAGGAGGGATGATTTAGATTAGATATGAGAAGGAAGCTTTACAATGAGGGTGGTGAGGCCCTGGCACGGGTTGCCCAGAGAAGCTGTGGCTACCCCATCCCTGGAAGTGTTCAAGGCCAGGTTGGGAAGGGCTTTGAGCAACCTGGGATAGTGAAAAGTGTCCCTGTTCATTGCAGTGAGGCTGGATTAGATGATCTTTAAAAGTCCCTTTCAACCCCAACTGTTCTGTGTTTCTGTGACAGGGCAGAGGTTCCTGCAGGATGGTTGGACTCATCCCAACTTCCCCAGCTTCCTGCACTTCCTATTTGGCTTCCTCCAACCACCTATGGGAACCCACCAAAATGCTGCAAACCCCTTGAGATCCCCGGACCTTGTGACTCTGTTCCTGCAGGGCTCGATGCCCATGACAAATGCATTGCCAAGGCATAGCCCTGCATTTAGAGCTTGGCTGTGACAGGAATCTTTCCCCTTCTCCCCTCCAAAAAAAGGAGTCACTTACAGCTGCTGGAAATGTCATCCAGAGCGTGTGGGGTGGCACTGGGGGTGCAGGCAGGTGGGCAGTGGAGCAAACCTGTCCCTTTCTCTTCAAGGCAGGCAGAGAGCAGGAGCACCAAATTGATTTGGGAAGGTCACAGCGTGGTGGATCCGGCTCTGGAAGCCTTTCTGCTGGCCCTGGAGGGCCGTGCACTGTGTCTAATCCCTTTTCTCAGCACAGCTCACCTCCCTGCTCTCCTCCTCCCCTCTGGCTTTCCATTCAGCGACTGTTTTCCGTCCCCCCCTCCTCTCCTTTCCCCTCTGCACATCTTCTTTTAAGTTTGCCTGGTGTTTTCTTCCACAGCGGTGAATCTGTCGTGTAATTCTCCAGATTTTCCAGTGGCCTGTGCTAAGGCACAAATCCTTCTCTGACACGTGAATTATTGTACTCTACAACTGTGTATCCCAAGATGACGATCAGGGACCAACAGCTCCCTCATGGCACTGGGGAGGGAGTTAGACACCCCTTTGCCAGTCCCTGCAGCAGGGTGATGAGCACTGGGATGCTGTGAACCTTTTGGAGGAGAGTGTTTTACGTTTATATTTCCAGGGCATTGTTTTTTTTGAAACAAAGCAACATGTTTCTGTGTCAGAACAGAGACTTTTGACAAGAGCATGGAGTGACAGGACAAGGGGGAATGGTATCGAACTGACAGAGGACAGGGTTGGATGGGATACTGGGAATAAATTCTTTACAATGAGAGTGGTGAGGCCCTGGCACAGGTTGCCCAGAGAAGCTGTGGCTGCCCCATCCCTGGAAGTGTCCAAGGCCAGGTGGGATGGGACTTTAAGCAACCTGGGATAGTGGAAGGTGTCCCTGCCCATGGCACTGGAAAATTTCAGAAATTCCTTCCAACCCAAACCATTCTATGATTCTATGAAAACTTTCTGCAAGGGCTTATTAATTAGGAAGTAAAATCAAGTAGATTGCCTTTTTAAATGAAGTTTTGCCTTGCAAAGAGGTTTTTTTTTTTCTGATGTGTTCGTTTACAAGAATCTCAGAGTGAAATCCCTCAGTCTCACAAAAATTTCCAAATGTCACATTTTATCCAGTTGAGCAAACACAAACAGAAGCTCAAATTTGTGTGATTTATAGAGAATCAGAAGTCGGGGTTCCAATATGACTCTGGTTTTCCAGCTGCAGAGCAGAGAATCTTGAGATTTCAGACCTGAACCTTCCTGCAAAACAAGATTTCAGATCAGGTTCGATTTGACAGGAGGACCCTGAGTTCTCAGGCAGCAGCAAATCCAGTCCTGCTGGAACCAATTTTCCTTGAAACCTCAACCCCTGTCAATAATATTTCTTCTCTTGGATTTTCCAGCCTCTCTGCTCCTTTTAGGCTGCAGAAATCTAGAGGCCAGGCTTGGAGGCAGATTGCAGAGGAGGGTGTAGGTGTCTAAAACCCACTAATCACAGTTGTGTCTTTTGGTCCCTGATCCAAAATACGTCTTCATTTTGGTAGAATTCTTCCCATGCCTTCAGCGTGTTTCTGCTCATTTGTTTGTTGAGGGCTCTGCTAATTATCCCCCGTCATTAACTGCTCGGTAATGCCGCTGTACTTCATTATATGCGTGTATTTGTCAGTCTGGTGATGCAGCCAACTGCTGTGTCCTCCTGCCCTCCGTGTTTTTCCCTGGCCCTGCTCTCCCAGGCAAAGCACAGGCTGTACAGGGACGTGCCAATCTGCTTAATGCAAGTGGCACTGCTGCCCCCACCTCTGGTCACCCCTGCAATTAAAACATAACGAAGTCCAGTCCTGGCTGGGCAGAAGATCAAGGCAGGTGCAGCAGCTGGAGTCAATTTGGTTGGCTGGTTGAGAGCATCGACCTCCAGATTTGAGGTTGCTGATGGTTTGTGGAGGTCACCCACCCTCAACAGGCATGTCCCAGCCACCAGCCTGCCTTGGCTTTCCAGGGACAGAAAATAAACTAGGCACAAGTTCTGGCCCGTGGATGTCCCCAGAGTTTAATTCCCAGCTCTCAGCTGATGCCCAGAAAGGTTTGGGGTAGTTTGGGCTGGAGTTCATCCCTAAGCACAGCCCCCATGCTGGTAGGAGTGTGGATATGAACTGGTTGTACTGGAACATAAGCTCTGATCCAATTTACTTTCTTGTCTGCAGATGTAGCCATCCAGTCCTCATGAAAACACAGTGACAGAAGGGTCTAGTCCTGCCCTTCTCCCTGTCAGCAGCTGCTGTTCAAAAACCCGCTGGGATCAGGTGTAAAAAACATGAGGTTTGGCCATTCTCGTGCAATATCTTCATCATCCGAATGACCTTCTCTCTCATTAGTGACTGAAGTGCCCTCTTCCACATCATTGTCTGTGACTTAACTCAGACTTGGCCAGAGGTCTGAGCATGATCATTGAAAATAAGGCTTGCTCTACTGAGCCTCCTGTGAAAACAGCTGTAATTATTTAAAAGGGCACTAAAAGAAGCCTCAGAAGCCTTATGAAGCCTGGGAAGTCATTGAATTATCCAGAAAACACTCAGTGTTTCCCATGGAAATTTTTTTCCTGAAGACTTCAGACAGTTTTGGTGGGGATTTTTTGTTTGTTTGTTTGTTTGTTTTACTGTCAAAAAGCAGATATGTGGAGGAAATTGGGCTTTTTTGCAAATGATTCATTCAAAATCCCCATTCCCCATCCTAATAATGCTTGATGGGAAATTTTCAATTAGCCCCGATCATTATCAACGTTTTGCAAATTAGGGAGACTCAGGCACAGAAGCGTAATCATTTGTTTATGGGCGTTGTGCATGTCAGAAAGCAGATTATGGGCTGTCCCCCGGGCAATTCCTCATAGCCTGGCCAGTTGCACTGGGGCCTCTGGGTTTGCTGGAGCTACTGAGTTCCATGTGGGCTCGTTCTGAATGTGAACAGGCTGTTTGTTCAAGACCAGTTTTAATTATTTTTGTGTCTTTAAAGTGGAAACCCTAAAATAGGTCTGGGAGTCCAAGCTGTCCCTGCATCAAGATGTTCTTCCAGGTCTGGATGGTCTGGTCTCAGACTCAGGCAAGAATAACTTCACCTTCCCCAGTCAGACCTTCCTGCTGTGGTCTGGGACCTGGATTTTGTTTGGTGTCCTAAATTAAGCTTTGAAATTAGAAGGAAATGTGTAGTTAGCCCTGTCACATCACTCAGACTGACCAGCACGTCTCTGGCACGTGTGGCTCTCTCTGGTTCAAGCGGCACCATCGTTTCTCCTGCATCCTCAGAGCTCTCAAACCTGTGTTCTGGCCCCAGGTCACCCTCTCTTGCAGTTGATGCCCTTCCATCCATAAATCTGTGTTTTGCTCTGAGTTTTGCGTTTGAAAGGCACCACTTTTATTGCTCTGAATGTGTTTATGGGGGGATGCGGGTGGAAGCAAAGGTTTGCCATTCTTAGGGATCAAATAATTCTCTCTTGGGATCTCAAGGTTGGTGTTGTTCCCCCTCTCATGTTTAGGGAGATTCCTTTGCCACAGGTGCCTCTCTTGGCCCTGCAATCCCGTAGTTGAGCTGACAAACCCACCCCAGCACCATCTTCTTGCGTTTCAGGTGTTGTCCCAGCTGTTGTGTGGATCACAGTGGTGGGATTCATCCCGTTAAAACATCCACAACCAGCAGCTGATACTGGGGAATGCTCCTGAACATTTCTCTATGCTTCACATCGCTGATGTGTATCAGTCAGGGCTGATTTCTTTGTCCAGATCTGCTGGGGGAACTCCCTCCAGATTGAAGCCCCTCATCCTTCACCCTCTGCCCTTTATCCCTCTTGCCATTATTTCCTTGTTCAGTTTTCCTGATCATCAATGTCTGAGCCAGTGACTGTTTTCAAAGCAGAGGAAAAACCTCCAAACCCTGTAAGTCTTTTATGGTTCATAGAATCATGGAACGGTTTGGGTTGGAAAGAAGCTTCAAAGACATCTAATTCCAACCCCACCTCGCCATGGGTAGGGAGACTTCCGTTAGACCGGGTTGCTAATTGCAGAACTCAGGAGCAGCTTTGACTTAAATCATAACATTTGGCAGGTGATCAGTCCATAAATATCCTAATCACTGATAAAATTTTAGGTTCAATATATTTAAATGTATGGAATTTTTTTTCTCCTCTTCATCTTTTTTTTTTTTTTTCCAGTAGAGTAGCAGAAGGGATTCTGGTTTTGGGTTTTGTTTTTCTTTTTCAGTGAATCAAGCGGGAAAGAGAAAATAAACTATCCCATCCTGAGTTGCAGCCTCAGAGCTGGATTCAGCCTTGCTTGGTGCCTGCTCATGCTTTATTAATTGTGATAGCACTGCTACCCCTCATAGGTGTCAAGCTGGCTCCGAGTCCCTGGGGAACCTCATCTGTTTGTGTTTGCAAGGAAAGACATGGCAGGGTTGTTTGGACAGATCCTGGGCTGTGCTAATTAGAAGTTAAAGATCCACGTTCTGGCACGAGGCGGGAATGCATTAGAGTGGGGAGCACTTTCTAATGCTCTGACTTTCCAGCAGCACACGCCGCATTAAAGCCCAGGGTGTTTCTTTGATCCACGCCACCAAAATAATTCCAGGGACGAACACAAATGAGGGATAATAACTAATTTAACTGGACTTACTGGAGAGCAACACCGCCGAAGATTAGGATATCCAGAGCAGACTGTAATTGATGAGAGATTGGGGTCTGATGCCTGTTTATCTATTCTATTAATCTCTCTCTGCATCTGTCCTTTTACTCAATCAGTTGCCCATTAGCCATCATTTAACTACTGTTCCTGTCTTTTCTGCCTTCAGTGTCTCACCCTTTCTGTCTGCTTGTTAGCTAGAACAGATGCAAGAAAATTGCATCCTGCACAGAAGGTAAATGTGAGCTCTAATGGGCGACATTTGGATTTTTGAATGTTCCAGTGTAACTTCGCAGGAGTTAAAGAAACTCTTCAGCGTTTAGAGAAGCACCATGGCGGCAAAATTGGTCCCTCAGCACCAATATAATGTTCACTACCTGTTTAAACCTTCTCTGCAGGACTTTGGTTGACGAGTGAGATCCTAGGGTTAGGTTTTAAGACGTCAGGATCGTGATTGGGACGGTGTCCATTTCTAGGGAAGCACTTTTACTCCTCTAGCAATTTCTTTTTCTTTTTTTTTCCCATCCTCTTCCTGTGAGTCCCTACAAGTGCCCTCTGTAGGGAAATGCTGAGGGTTTAAGAGCTAGGACAGGTGTGATTGCCAACAGTGCCCTTTGTCCATCTGGTGACCCATCCTTCAGTCATCCACCTTTTCTGCCAGGTCACCCTGTGCCTCTCTCCACTCCTGCATCTCCATGTGATCTCCCATTCCTCTACCTGTTACCCATCTGCTCCTCTCATCAGCCCTGGACTGTTCATTTAGACTCCATTTACATATTCACTGTTGATTTTGCATATAAAAATCTCTGCCCATCTTTGCTTAGCTAATGGGGATATTCACTGGATCTCATTTTGTAATTGGGCATTAATTAGACTTTTCTAATAGGATCCCTTTGGAATCACACGTTGTGTCCACAAGAGACCTTAATACTTACACTTTTTCTTTTGGAAACCAAAGGAATCAGACATGTTTTTGCCCTGGTTTTGAAGACTGGCCACCAACCCCTCAAAACATAAGTTGCACCTAATGAGTGCGGCAGGTTGGACTAGATGATCTTCGAGGTCTTTTCCAACATTATCTCTGCTGTGAATACTGTGTATCCTCGTATCTGTCATCAAAAGCTCCCTCAAATCAGTCTGGGAGGAACACACATACAATGCAGGAGGAATAACGAAATGAAATTAAGGAGATGTATTGATGTCTGTGTATAAAGTGAAGTAAACACAGGCTCCAGAGACCTCTGGGAATCTTGCACTTGAGTATTCTTTAAGCTTCCATGGATTTTTGCCTGCGTGTTAAAAATATTGTTAACCCCTGAGGAAATTCAGTGCCCGGGATCAATGAACATAACACAGAGATGTCTAATCATAGAAAATGGGATTGACGTGTTGCGCTGGTGAGATCAGCCCAGCAGCTAATTCTGCTGCCACAACAAGCACGTCGATAAAGTTCCCTGCTGAGTCATGGAAGGATTTGGGGATACAGCGTGACATCTGGGAAGACAAGAGTTTAAGGAGGTGTTTAAGGGTAGACTGGATGAGGTGTTGAGGGCCATGATATAAATGTTATAGATGTCAGGTTTTAGTTGAATTATAGGTTGGACTTGTTGTTCTTCAAGGTCTTTTCCAACCTTATCAACCCTGTGATACTGTGAGTTGTGTTTGCTTCAGTTGTGCAGTCCCAAGAGAGTTGGAAAAAGGTGGAAATTTAGCTCCAGCAAGGAGTGTGTGTTCTGTAGAACAGGTCTGGGCGTTGAATCAGGGACAGCACATGGCAGCTTGTTGGCATCCCACTCTCCAGTGCTGGCAAGACATTCCCCAAAAGCCCCACAGCTCGAACCTGTCGTCTCCCTCCCACCTATTCCTGGCTGCCTTGGGGCACATTGACAGACTTTCTGATTGTTGCTAGGTTGGAAGATGGAAAGAAAGTTTCCACTGGATTTCAGTTCCTTCTGGATCTGACCTTGCACTCATTTTGGAGTATAGCAAAGCGAGCCAGAATTTCTTGTTTGTCAGAATTGACAGGCTCTGAGAAGGACAAAAATGGATTGTGGGTTTTTTGCCTGACCTGTGTATGGTGGCACTGTGTGTGAAAGGAAGGCAGGAGACAACATTTGAGAGACTCTCTGTTCTGCAGTGAAACATCCCAAATGATGGGACCTTCAGGCTGAATGGGAATTTGCCTCCTGGATGTGTCCAACACACGGAATCATGGAGCAGGAGAGAGCACCTGGTTGATGTAGTTTATCTTTGGATCCTGTGCTGAAGAGTTTTGTCTTCTCCATGTGAGGAGACAGTGGGGTTGGGATTGTGTTCGGAGAGAAAACATTGGGCAATCTGGACTTACAGATGCTGCTCTTGTGTATCTCTGTGACTGCTCCATCAGTGGTTTGGCTTGGAAGGGACCTTTAAAGCTCACCCAGTCCAACCCCCTGCCACAAGCAGAGGTATCTTCAACTAGAACAGGTTGTTCAGAGCCCCATCCAATCTGACCTGGAGTTTTTCCACGGATGGGGCATGCACCACTTCTCTGGACAACCTGTGCCACTCTTTCACCACCATCATCATTCCTTATATCCATGTTTCACGTGCCTGAACTTGTGTTTATTCAGAGGTTGTCCTTGTTTTGAAGTTGATCCTCTTTTTTCTTCCTTAAGCCTGCAGTTCATGAGGAAATCAGCTGTTAGTTGCTAGGTTGCAGCAAGCCCATTGTATGGGCACACAAAGTGCTGATGGAGCCAGGCTGTGTCTGAGAAATTTGGGTCTGAGTCCAAATTTCAGATGCTCACAGATTTTGGGGCAGTCTGGATCTGGCTCTTCAGTTCTTTCCCTTCATGGGAGGTGAATCTCTAATCTCTTCCTCAGCTCTTTCCAGACACAGGGATTTTGGGGTTGCGGATCAGATCCACCTCTGTGTCTCTAAATTACAATAAGGGGATTATCCTGCTTGTGGGGATGGGAGGTGGAGGGAGGAGTGGGCTCTGCAGGAGACTCTCTGGGACCCATATGTTGGGTCGATGGTTAATTTTTGCAGTAGGGCAAAGACCACCAATCTGCTTTGTGTCGATGCTCCCGTCTCACTGGGTGCCCCAGATCCCGTTCTGCCCTTAGTTTATTAAGGATCAGGAAAAAAATTGCTGATGGTGCCTCTTGCAGGGAGAGGGGGGAGAGCTGGGGGTGTCTGTGCAAGTCTATTACATCTGGGCTTCTTTCCAGCATGAATAAAAATGTTCAGTATGTCCGGAGTTATCAACATACTCTTTTTTATTCCTGTCAATTAATCTAATCTGAATGAGTCGCTGCTGCTCGCAGAATAATAGCCTTGGATGTGAAGTCTTATTTCTCATCTGCTTTGCGGACTAGACTCCGATGTTGCTGGCCCTGGAATCGTAGTGTTGAATTACTCTGAGCTAAATCAAGCCCTCTCTGACCAACAAACCTGCCAGCCTCACTGGTGAGGACAGGCGGTGTCCTTACGGAATGAGCAGGGAGCGTCCCAGCTCCATCCTGCCTCAGCCTGGCTTTCCAACCCCATCCTGGCTCTTGGCACCTCTTGCCCTTCTCCCCACACTGTTTATTTTTCCTTCCCACAGATGAAAGGCACAGAAGCAAACTGCACCAGCGCTACTTTGTTCATGGCTTATTGAACAATTAGTTTCAGCTCAAGGTCTAATCTTGCGGCGTTCCTTTTCTTTCCTTTGTGTGCCGTGGGTGCTTTGGAAACCTGTTGGCTGCGGGATTTGTGTGGTGCTGGGGATGGGCTCAAACTTGGCTCAGAGGGGTGTTGTGCCCAGAGCAAAGCAGGTGTGAACGGCCCTGGCTGCTCAGACAGGAGGGTAATTGGGGACTGTAAACAAAAATGAAATAAGAAGGCTACAAAAAAGGGTTGCATGGTAAGGCATTTTGCTCAGGGTTGGATATGCCCCTCTGGCATTTCTCTTCCCGAGGTCTCTCCATTGGCTGGTTGAGTTTTTAAACCTTTTAAACCCTTTTTAAGGCTCTCTGTGGTTATTTCGGCTGGGGGGATGTGACAGGAGCACGGGATCTGCTGGCGTGTGGCTCCCTGGAATGCTGGGAGGGTGCAGGGAGCCCGGCGGGCACCAGGACACGTCTTTACAGAGTGGGATGGTGCCAACACTCTCCTCTGGCACCAGAACAGGGCTGCATGTGCTCTTTGCTGTCTCCTGGATGAGGTTTGCTGCTGCCTGCCAGGAGCTGGAGTGTCTGTGCATCTGAGGGAGGAAGGGTTTGCACGTTGTCTCCCAGAATCCCGGTGCCATCCCAAGCTTTGGTGGAGCTGCCTGGCTGTCCATGGGGTGACACACAACCACGAGCCCTTTGCTCACAGGGCAGGAGAGGAAAGCTGTGCCTAATTTCTTTCCTGGTGTCTCGCCCCTTTGGGCTCTTCATATTACTGCAATCTGCCATGTATCCCGTCCCCAGGGGTGGGTGACACTGATGTTTGCTTGGTATTTTTCCAAGGGTTGTAACAATTCCTGACCTGTCCCTACACGTGCTTGCATGGGAACCTTCTCACACCCGTTCATCCAGAGGTTTCACATCCTTGTGCATTCACAGCAGAGCATTTACATGTATTTATCTCCCACCCTGGCCTCCTCCTGCCCTCCTTCCCCGAGTTCAGCAATCTTGCTACTGTTCACTACTCCAGTTCACGTGACCTCCCCATTAGCTGCTCTAACTAAAGCCTCGAGCAAATAGTCATCGAGGATTTATTTTTATTAAAAAAAAAAGTCGGATTAAGTATTCTGATGAACAAGAATAACATTAGCAGCTGTGCCTGCTCAGCCAACATGATCCCATCCCTCATATCATAAGCTGATTGCCTGTATGGGTCAGTAAGTTGTCCCAGCAGCCCTGCACTGATGATTCTTTACACATTGTTTTCTTAGTGCAGGAGGAATCTGGGGAGGGCTCAGATATCTGCAGAGGCTTCATGGGTGCAGAAATCCCTTCCTCAGATGCCTTTGAGTGTCAGGTTGAACACACCTTGGGGCTGTGACTTCAAGAGACCAGCCAGAAAAGGTCTGAGGTGTGGCCCAGAGCAAGAAGCACCTCCACCACCTGGACGTGGTGATGGGAAGATTGGGGAGCATCAACTCAGGTGGGGAGAGGTCACCTGGGGCTTTCTGCTTGTGAACCTCTCACCTGGGCTGCACCTTCCATGGCTGAAAGGGAGGCACAGGGCGTTGGTGGAGGGAACGGGGAACGTCAAAGCTTCTGTCACACACTGGAGCACAGGGAATGAGCAATTCAATGCCACCGTCTGATACAAAGCTGAGCAGTTTCCTTATTGAAAGGTGTTCGGTTATTACTTAAATAACCTGAGGAATAAATCCCTTGCTCTACCTCCAAAACCCCCAGAATTACGGTTTCTTTCCCCTGATGAGCAGTCCCCAGGCCCACGCTCTCCCTGAAGGCTGGCAGCTGGCGTTTGTGTTCCAATGTTCCTATTAATGATATCAACAATCACCTTAAATCCTGCTAACGTTAAACCCTGAGTTGGCATCAGGCTGGTGACTCGCTTCAGCATCACAGGAGCTTGCCAAGAGCTGTGGGATGCCCTTTGAAGATGGGGAAGCAAGTGCCATAAAATTATGCAGCCTTATTAGCGGAATTGTCATTTGTTCTCTGCAAACATCTGAGACTCTTCTTCATCCCCTCCCTCCCACCTCCCATGGTTGAAAACGGTGGCAGCTTTCAGGAACCTGCAATCAGAGGCAACATTCAGCAGCCCCAAACCACAGGAGAGCATCCCAGGGGATACATTCTCGTCCCCTTCCCAGATTCATCCCTCCAGGAGGGTGATGTGTGCATCAGGAGCTGCTGTGCCATGTAACTCTGCTGCCAAGAGATAAATCACAGCGTGGACATTCAGCCTGGCAGAGGGGAGCATCCTCCTGGGATGCCAGCCTTGGGAGCTGGTTGATAGAGACAGTTTTCAGTGGAAATCAGAGAATCACAGAGTGGTTTGGTTTGGACCTTAAAGATCATGTAGTTCCAACCTCCAACACCTTGCACTAGATCAGGTTACTCAGAGCCTCATCCAACCTGGGCTTCAATATTCCAGGTAGGGAATGGACAACTTGGAAAGTGTTTTCCAACTGGAAACGTCTGTACCCTACAGATCCTGCCCTGAAGTGTGGGAAGGTGGATGAGGTCCTGCTGGCTTGCTTTATTCCTTCATACTGATTCCTGTTATTTAAGGATTTGCTGAGGAGGAAATTTCCCCACTGGAAGTGGAAACTCTCCTGCCGAGGCACTGCTGAGCCACACGTTCCTTTGAAGGACTGGAGTAACTTCCAAAAGACAGATCCCACATCAGCATCCAAAGCTTCTAACTGAAAATCTGTGGGTGTTTTTTGTTTGTTTGTTTTGTTTTGTAGGCTTTTGTTTGTAATTTTTCCAGTGATAAAGACTTGACTATAACTTCAAACCAGCTGTATGTCTGGGCTTTTCTGAGTGTCTTACCCTAGAATAACTTGCAGTACTTTAGGGCCTCTGTTTCAGTGCTGAAAATTTAAAAAATACATACAGACTGCAAATACTATTTTTTTTTCCTCTCTGAAATCTTCTGACCATTTTTAGTGAGTGCAGGATTTTCAGCAGGATTTTCACCCCCTCATGGCAGGGGTTTGGAACAGGATGACCTTTCAGATTGCTCCCAACCCATTCTGTGATTCTGTGATCTCGTTTCTTTCCATGACACTGTCAGAGGGATGAAGAGCAGAGTGTGTTTGTCTCCAGAAGGTGATGGGTGTGGTAGGAAGTGCTGTGTGGAGGTGCTGCTCCCCTTATTCTGCAGAGAAACCCCCTTTGTTCTGAATGGAGAGGAGCAGCTGATCTGTGCCATGAGCACTTCAGGAAGTCGTTCCACAAATATCTCTTGGTCTTCTCGGTCTCTTGTGAACAAGACCCATGTAAACCTCATGATCTGTGAGCCTACGGTTGACTTTAACAGGCAAACAGAGTCGAGAGAGGCTCTCCCAGCTTGGGGCAAAAATCCCACATCCAACACAGAATCATGGGGGTGTTCAGGTTGGAAAAGCCTTTGAGAGTCACAGAATAGAATCACAGAATCATTTAGGTTGGAGAAGACCTTTGAGACCATCAAGTCCAACTGTTCTCCCAACACTGCCAGGTCTAAACTATGTCCTCAAGTGCCACATCCACAGGGCATTTAAATCCCTCCAGGGACAGTGACCATGAAGATGCTTTTGGAATGGGGTAAGAGCAGAGAGTGGGCTTGATGCCTGGACCCTCAACTTCCATCAAGAAGATGTGGAATGAACTCAAGAGGTTGTGTTGGGACTATGAGGTTGAGTTGCTGTGGATGATCTGCCACCCATTCACCCCGTTGTGAATCCTTCCCTCCAAATCCCATCCCATTGGCACCCAAACTCCATCAGGGCAAAGCCTCTTCCATATGGTAGTGTGGAGAGAATTGGAAGTATAAAATGGGCAGAAAAAGGAGCAAAAGACCCACTTCTGACACAGGAGATTAAATAATTAGCAAATGTGGCAGGAAAGACGATGAAAAACAAGTGCAGTGATTCATGTTTTATGTCTCCTACTGTACAGAACACTTTAAAGTGTCAGACAGCACGACAGTCACTCTTTAAAGCCAATTAAAATTTTATAATAAATAGAAGCTTTTTATTTTTTTTTCCTTAATCTTCCTCTCTCCATGTGGTGGTGATGTAGTTCGCTGTAGAAAGCTGGGTGATGGATTTGCTAGAAATCCACAACAAATGGGTACAGAGACCTGCTTTTCAAAAGCTTCTTTTGTGCCAATTATTTACTTCCCTTAAATTCAGCTCTGGTGGGAAAAGTAGCCGTAATAATATCGTATTTTCTCATTGTGCTTTTCATTCAGGGAGATTACAGCCGATAACCTGGAGAGGGTGGGGAGAGGTGCTCTCTTTTCATGCTTGGATGAGGTGATTTTGGGGAGCTTGGAGAACAGCAGAGCAATACGTGAGCTGGCAGCAGATTTTGGGACCCCCATTGCCAGGGAATTCATTTGGAGAAGGCAGGTCACTCTTAGATCTGCAGGTGAAGGTGGGTTTGGAGGTCAGATGGGGGGTCCAATTAAGTGGAGCAAGGTCATTTTAGGGGCCAGGAGAGCAAAAGATGCAAGAAAATGAGGTGGAATCTCTTTTCTTTGTGCATCATCTCCCGAGGGGAGACTGGTGGTTGTTGACCTCTTAGACTGGCAGTACTGGAAGATGCTGTAAATTGGGAGCAGCTCTGGTGAAGGTCGTGCTGGGGAGGGGGGTATTGGGAACTGTGGTTTTGTAGCCCTTTTCCCTTCACTTCCAAGTTTCCCCATAGGTAAAGCGGGCATGAGAAGTGGAGATACTTTCACAGGACTCATTTCACCAAACTCCTCCTTGGCGGCTTCTCAGCTCATTGTTGTTTTGTCTTCGTGTTAATGGTGCTTCCTGACAAAAAACAAAGGGATTTCCCACCACTCCAGACCCAGAGATAAGATCAGGTTCACAACTCTGAATAAAGAGATCTTGCCTTCCCCAAACCCAGGGAAGAAGAATCTGTGGATGTTGCTGTTCTTTCAGGCACTACACCCTCTTCATCCTTCCCTTTTCCCTCTTTTCTCTCCCATCAGCAGGAGTCATATTTGTGCATCTTTATCTCATCCATGCAAAAATGCACCTCAAACCAATTGAAATGTTAATCCAATTAACATTAAAAGAAAATGAAAGGACACTGAAATTGGAGGTCTCTCTTTCTGTAGCCACCAGTCTCCCTTGGATGAAATATCCCTGTGAACCTCATCAGACTGGAGCCCCTGATTCCCTGAGCGGCACCACTTTCATGTTTTGGAGTGGGCATCTCAGATGCAGAAAAGCAGCTTCTTTGTTAGATATCTCCTCAGCTTTATTCGGGAGGGTGATAAAATTATTCCATAGCTTTCCTGCCAGAGGGGAGTCGGAGGAGCGGTGTTCCCGCTATTAGGCGAAGATCCCTTTAATTGGACAGAGTGAATATTCACCCTTTAATGACGGCGGGGCTCTAATCCTTCCTTAGGTGGCTACATCCCCCCTCCCGAACTGTTTTTAATGACCCGGTGCCTACATCATTAATATCACAAGTGCTGACACTGGGAGGAAACGCAACAATCAAAGGGAGACCCTGAGAGGTCCGGGAGCAACAACATTTTCTGTCTCCCCTTTGTTGTGGGAAGCTCTGGTGCCCTGCAACACCGAACTGGCATCAAGGCTCTGGCCTCCCGCGGTGGGAGAGGGGAGGGTTAACTCCGGCAAATTGCAGGAGCTCAATTAGTTCAATTAGGATCTTGAAAACTAAAGCAGCTCTTCCTGAAGACCGTCTAGGACTGTAGGCTCTGCCTGCAGCCTCCGAGCACTCCCACACTGCCCTGTTCCCTGGGGCTCAGAGCTTTTGAGGGAACCTTTCTTGCCGAGGGAAGGGCAGATTCCCACTGTCTTTACTCCATCTTGGCCTGGATAGTTCTGTAGAAATCTATGACATTACTCCAGCATATTCTTGGAGGAAGAATCTGGTCCAGAGAGTCCCAACTGGGGGATATATCAGAGGAAAAATGGGAACATCTTTTTTTTCCCCTTAATTTGTCAGCGTTCTTTAGAGTGTCTTCCTATGAGCAATAAGTACCAGCCACATCAATCCATCCATCCCCAACTGTAATTTTTTTCCTGTGTAACAGCACCTACCTTTTGATAAATCAGAAGGAGATGGGGGGGAGTATTAAAATAACAAATCCTTGTCTGTCCAGAGAGTTCCATGTTGCTGGACATGTACGTTGAGCACTGCTCATTGTTCTAAATCCAGCCCAGACCCAATGAATTACTACCTGACAAATTAAGCAGCTGCTGCAAGGATTTGGTGTTGGCAGGGTCCTCCTTTTCTCCCTCCTCCTGAGACATATGAATTTTGCATCTTTTAGCCACATATTGTCAATCTTGGGAAATACTTTGTGGTGACTGTGTTACGTCCACGTAGTGGATGCTCTGCAGACCCACTGCATTAAAGGTTCATGTGGTGACACGGGGAGCTGGACATGACCAACATGATCCTTTATGATGTTTTTAGGCTTAAAATGAGAGATTTTGTTCATAGACTAATAGAATTGTAGAATATCTCAAGTTGGAAGGGACCCATAAGGATCAGTGAGTCCAACTACTTGTGAACAACTAAATCTGGCAAAGGGCACAGGGAAGGGCTCTGGTCAGGAGAGAAAAGCCACTTTCCCTGCAGTCGAGTAACAGCCCAGCAATAGTCCTGACAGCTGTGGAGGGGAGAAAGTGACTCATCTTTCTGTGATACATTAGATGAGTGAAAAGTGTTTGTCTAAGCTAGAATTTAATGAGAAAATAGGGGTTAATAACCTCCCAGTCCTGGCTGTTCTGGGAATATTAACTCCAGGTTTTTTATCCTTTCCCATCTAATTTATACCAGGCTGGGCACCACTCACTGAGGCCCCCAGCTGTGATCTCTCCCTGATGCAGCAAAGGATTGGGCTCGGAGCTGTCATCTTCTTCCATCAAGATACAGAATGCTGCTCTGGGGAAAAAAAATACGTTCACTCCTAAGCTTTCTTTCTCTTTCTAAACTTCCCCCTGCTAAGTGATTCACTTCCCAGTCCTGTTGCACTGCAGACAGTGTTTGTGCAGCTTTAATTACCTGAGCTGCTCTGGCAGAGGAAGCTCTGTACCATCGGTGAGCCACACATCCCTCCGGAACATCTTAAACTGCTGCTTGTCTCCTCTCTCACTCCCATCCCAGCTGCCTCCCTGAACTGCTGCAGGAAGAGAGGTAGACTCCTCTTGCAAACCACAGGAAGATGCCTTTCTTCCCCAAGCCATCAGTCCTTTCCAGAGTCTCATGGCTGGCACCACTGTGGTGCATGTTGGTCCAAACCCTCTTGTGGTGCAGCTTCCCGCTCGGCTGGATTATCTGTCACCTGGAGACATCCTGACTCAGCCTGGCAGCGGCATGGACGGGGTCAGAGGTGATGTGATGTTGACACCTGTTTATCTTTCTGTGCCTGGCTGTCCCTTCCTCAACACGTTGATTAGTTCAGCATCTGTTTGCAGCAGTTTTTCTGCATCTGCTCTTGGTTCCCATGGCAGCCATCAAGGTGTGTGGACTGGAAAGGGTGGAGAAGATGGGATGCTGGAGGAGTTTAGAGGTCTAAGCATGATGCCTAGTTGATTTATAATGGCACCAGTCCCCTCCCACAGACCCTCTAATCTTGAAGGAGCTGCTCCATATGACTGCATTCCTTGCCAGGTCAGATGGGGTTTTGAGCAACCTGGTCTAGTGGAAGGTATCTCTGCTGGAACAAGATGATACTTAAGATGTCTTTCAACTCAAACCACTCTGTGATTCAGTTTTTCCTTTTCTTGGAAGGTATTGAACCTCCAGGCTGGGGTTTTCTGTAAAGTCAGACACTCTTCAAGTGGAATATGCCCAGATAGTGGGGCCATCACACTTCGCGGGGACAGCTCCATGCTCCTTCCTAAGCTGCAGGAAACAGGCAACGCTGGTTGGGTTTATCATCTGTTTTCAGTCTGTGTTTGTCCTTGCACGCATTGTATGAACATTATATCCTTGAAAATGAACACATGGGAATTCACATGTACCTTATTATGGAGCTCAAAATAACTCAGGGGAATTGATCTGTGCAGAGTTCAATGGGCTGTTGAGCTGCAGCCCCTAACAGCCAACTCCCAGGCCAGAAATATGTGGAGATATCTGAATATAACTTCCACAAACAGGGAACATATGAAGGCGTGTTCTTTCCCATGTATTGCTAGAGGCAGTCCTACATTTATCCCTGGTTCCTGGATCCTGGCACCCGTCTCCACGATGAAATGCTCTGACTGTGTCTGCTTTGCAGGTGCCATACATGAACTGTCTGCAAGCACAGACTTCCCACCAAGGGCTGTTGTGTGGCCAAGAAACCCAGATGTCCACGGCATCTGCAGATAGTGGCTGCCCATGGCAGGCACAGGGAGTGAGATCCTTGTGTGTGCACAGGTTGCAGCCATAAGTCACGGCCACACTCCATGGTCACAGTATAGATAAGGCTGGAGAGGACATCAAAGATCATCTAGTCCAACCTATAGCCCAACTAACCCAGCATCTACATCTAGATCATATCACTCAGCACCTCGGCCAGCCTCCCCTTGAACACCTCCAGGGTTGGCGACTCAACCACCTCTGCAGGCAACCCATTCCACATCCAGATCACTCTTTCAGTAAAAAACCTTTTCCTAATATCAAGTCTAAACATCCCCTGCTCAAGCTTAAGACTGTGACCTCTTGTGCTGTCTCCAGAGACCAAGGAGAAAAGACCAACCCCTGCCTGACTCCAACCTCCTTTTAGATGTTATAGACAGCCATAAGGTCACCCCTGAGCCTCCTCTTTTCCAGGCTAAACAGCCCCAGCTCCTTCAGCCTCTTCTCACGGGGCTGATCTTCCAGCCCCTTCACCATCCTATTGCCCTTCTCTGAACTCGTTCCAGCACCTCAACATCTTTCTTGAACTGAGGGGCCCAGAGTTGGATACAATACCCGAGGTGCGGTCAGGAGCGACGAAGATCAGCCTGGAAAATGTATGTGCATTTTGGGGACAAAATGGGAATCTAGATCTCTCACTGGCTTGGCTGATAATGGTAGCGCTGGTATAAGGGTCGGAAATCCTAAGGAATGTTACTGTGGCTGTAATAGTGCTAATAATTTTGTAATACATATACCTTTTTTGATCCCTGCCATCTATAGAATCATAGAAGGGTTTGCATTGGAAGGGACCTTTTCAAGACCATGTAGTTCAACATCCCTGCAGTAAACAGGGACATCTTTAACTGGGTCACCTTTCTCAGCGCCCTATCCAACCTGATCTTGAACACTTCCCGGAATGGGGCATCTCTTGGCAGCTTGTACCTCACCACCCTGACTTGTAAAAAATATCTCCTTTATCTCTAGTTTGAAAAGCTCCTGCCTGTGTGTCTGTGCCTAAATACTCCCTCTCTCCCCAGTGCTCAGGCACACAAGGGAGAGCACACAAATTCCACAAGTTCAAGGTCATAGCCCATCTGGGACCCTACCCCCCAACCCTGTGGGGTGGGGTCTCCTTGGTAAAATAGTGCCTTAAAAATAGTGCCTCCCTGGCAATAAGATGGAAGAAGATAATGGGCCTTCTAAGAGCCTCTGGCAGAGAACCTGATCTTTAGAAGCAGTTACTGTATACTTTTTGAGTTATGTCAAGTCTAATAAAAGACCCAGCCACATGAACAGGAGCAGTTTTATGGGCCAGTGGGGACTGTTTCTTGATTTATTTACTTGATCTCCTGCAGACAAGTCTCTCTTTTCTGCATTTGATGGCAGTTTAATGATCTCACTTTTTTTGCCAGGCCATCTTTAATCATAACCCTTCAGTGACAGCATTTGAAAACCTTCTTCTAGTTGATACAAACTAAACCCAACTCCCCAATATCTGCACTGCCTTTCCCCCTCTCAAACTATTCTTTCTCCCAGTTAACCCTGTTTAATCCACTGTTTTCTTCACCCTACTTCCCACCACGTACTATGTCCCGTGTTCATTCCCACCATCCTTCCCTTTGTCCTTCACTTCCCTTTGCACTCTAACCCTGTAACGCGTGTCCATTCCTTCCCTGCTGTGGATCCCTCTTTGTCTCCATTCATTCTTGTCTCCCCTCCCTCCTACATCCTTTCCCCAATCTGTTCAAGGCTCCATTCCTCTTGCAGACACTATCTCAGCTCTGGAACAGCACATGACACTCCTGGCAGTCATCCTGAGCTTGGCTGCTGTCCCCAAGTTGTCTGAGGCTCTTCTGAGAATGATGAGAAGCTGCTGTGTGCCTTCAAAGTCACAGCTAATTGCATTAGCTCCAGATCATGTAACTCCTGTAGATGACAGCTGCCAAATTTAGGAGCACTAGAGAGGTCTTATGGAAGATGACGGGGATGGTGTGCTGGATTCAGCAGAAAGGAAATCCTGGCTGTTTTCAAAGGCATCGGTGGTTGGTTCTGTATTTTTCAAGATGGTTTTTCCCTTATTCTGTCTCTATGGGATTCTTGTCTATATTATCAGCCCATTCTCAAGCCCAGCATTGCCCACCATCTCCATTGAAAATGTGGGACATTTAGGAACAGCCAGAGCCGTGCACACTCCATGCTTTCACACGGTCTCTCCTTTGGCTGGGTGAACTCTGTGCCTCTATATCGTCTGTGCCACAGTGCAGGTGGCTTGTGACCACTCCTAGAAAGGCTTCCCCATGTTTGTCCCAAGGGGTTGTGGAGCACCTGGTGTGGTTGTGCACAAACACAGCACCTTTGAGCTAAAACCACCAGGGCAGCACCATCGGTGTCTCATTGCTTGCGTGGTTTGCATTGCTCCACTCCCTTCCCAACCCTGCCTCACCTCCCAGGGCAGATCCAGCTCATTGTGTCTCTTCTTCTCCTTGTTTTCTAGAGATCTTTGAAAGCAAAGGGTGGTTCCCAGGCTATCTCAAAACCCAGAACACTTTCATCAGAAGCATCTTGGAGTTAAATCCTGACTTTGACAGTTGCTTTGCTCATCTCTGTCCCAGTGCTTTTACATTCACTGAGTTTGCAGAACATTGGAGAAACAGGATGAAATTCATCCACCACCTCCAAAAACTTGAGGTGGTTTGGACTAATATAATTTCCCTCTCCCTATTTCCTTGACACCAGAGCTGGGATTTTTCTTTCTGTAGTCAATCTCACAGGATCAGCAGCTGTGTTTTTCTCCATGGATGGAGGATGTTAACAAGATCTGAACTTGAGAACAGAACTTTCTCTAGGGAGGTCACACAGAAAGGTTCACAGAAAGTGGTATCCTTTTTTCCCCAAGATCATTGATGATTCTTCTCTCTGGAGCTTTCCTCTAACATGAGAGCAAAACAAACATCCACAATGCATCAGGAGATCTAAACTCTGTTCTTGCAGCGCTGAAATAAAGTCTATGATCACCCAGTCCCTGTAGCTAGAGGGCAAAGATGTCATAGCTGGAGTGATCAGGAATAAGGCAGAATTTCATCTGATGAGATCTCACAGAGCTCTGTTTCAGTTTATCTCAGTACCAGATACGAACTCACACCCAAGTATCACAAAATCCTGTGGTTAAATTGGGGCTCGGGAAAGACATTAACATTAAGAGACAAGCTTAAATACAGCTCTTGGCCATCTGATTCCTCGGCTTCTCTTCTTCCCTGCGCTCACATTGCTCCCTTTGGAGGTGCCCAGGAGAGGGAGTTTAGATCTGGCCCCATGGGAATATCAAGGAGCACTTGTAAGTCTTGTCCAGTTCCAGGTCACCTGAGGTCTTGTGAGCCCTGCAGGGCAGGATGATTGGTGTGAATGTGTGTGAAGGGATGTACTGCTCAGCGTTTGCAGCTCGTTTCTGTTTGCTCTGTTTGGACACTATCACAAAGTATTTTTTTTTCTGTAGGATGCAGCATTTCTACAGATTATTTTTTTCCAGATACCACAGTTTGTGTTTGTTTTTATAATGAAACTGGACTCTGAAAAGTCAGTTTATCTGGTCAGACTGAGGAATTATAATATGGGCGCCATGCACTCAGTGAAAAGAACTTGGAGTTCATTAATTATTGCTGAGTTGAATCTGCTGGATGACTGCATCTCCAACCCAGGGAGATTAGGATTGAGATATTCGAAGCCACCTAACAGATTTAAGAGAAATGGGAAAAAAAAATATAAGCAAACCCTTCCTGCTAGTTTGAAGGAAAATTATTTTAAATCCCCTAATCGGCTCTGAGATGAACCTCTAAGCAACATGTTCAAGGTCATGTGGGGAGTTTGTCACAAGGAGGGTGCTAACCTACATCTGTGGGGCACCAACCATGCAGCACCCCCTGTTCACCTGCCTTAGGGAACAGGAAATCCCTCGAGTGGACTCTTCCCACAGACAAGGGACCATAACCCAGCAGTCTGCAGGGCCACGTGTTCCATGGAAATCATCATCCACTTGTGGTCTGGCTGAGAATAAAAAAAACTTAAAGAACCACAAAAGACTAAATCTTAAGGAGGTGCACGTAAAAGTTTTGCTTAGCTGTCCATGTAGTAGGTGGCAAGAAAGGCAGGGGCTGTCCTGCTCCTCTGAACCATTCCATACTGAACCATTCCATACCAAACCATTCCATCCCGTGAGTGCCACTATCGTGCCTCCCGCGTTTTCCAGCCGGACGGCTCAAGTCCCTGTTAATCTCCCTTCCATGCATAAGCTTTCCCAAATCCCTCGGCTCACAATCCCCCGGTGGTGAGCGATCACCCTTGTTAGGGAAGGAAGAGCCGAGGTGCAGCTCCGGCAGGGCACAGATGGGAATGTATTTGGTATATCCCCAATTTTGCCGCTGCGGACTCAGATCTCCCATCAATAATCATAGGCACAATCGCTGCTGCAAAGGATAAATTACTGATTTATCTTAACCAGAGAGGGCCAGGGATATAAATAGCCCAGCAGATACAGTTGTGGAAACCAAGCCCTGGCTCTGGACTGTGTTTACATTCAGGGCAGGGGACAGGGATTCTTGGAGGGAAACATTTCGAAGGTGACTCCCAGTTCTCCTGGTGACTAATAGCTGCAAACTGATACAGCAGATTCTTTCCAGCGTGAAACAGACTGAGGGATGTCAGTGGTGCTTGGAGGTGATGTGAGGGCATTCCATGCCAGGGTTTTACAATCAGTGCCTACTGGACTGTCACAGGGAGACAGAGCTGTTTAGCATCTCTATCAGGCACTGGGAGGTGAAGCTTCTTGTGCATGAGATGCTGCCACAGTCTCTTGGTGTGTGGGGAAGGTCAGTTAGTGTAGTTTACTCTGCATTAATTCTCTGGAGATAGAAGGGAGTCTGTTTACTGTATCCCTTTAGCTCAACAGTGCTCATGAATGTTTGAGATGATCCTTTTGTGTGGACTGAATCCTCCCAAGCTGGCACTGTCAGATGAATTGCAAACAGGGAGAACAGAAAATGGAGTTATTAAGGGAGAGATTTGAACACACATTTAAAAAGGAGAGCTGTGATGTGGTTTTACGTCATGATGGACATGTCTCAGAGGGTTCATTAAGTGTTCAAGACTCTGCTCTTTTCTGGCAACACGCACAAACCTTTGGGATATCTGCTGGTGAACTGAACGTGCCCAGTTTGCCTCCGAGATTTTTAGGTTTCCCACTGAACCAGATTTCACATCTGAAAAGTCTTTCTCATGTGCTCAGATGGTTCAACTTCTGGCTGAGACGGAGCTGTGAAGAAACTGTGAAAGGAAAAGCAAGGTAATGGATCGGTTTGGAAACAGTCTCGTGAAGCAGAGAGAGCGCTGAGGGAAGGGAAAGTTCCCTTTGCTTTTCAGGTCAACTCTGATTTTCCTTGTCATCATCTGGGCATGGGCAACCTGTGTAAGGACATCACCATCTTATCCTGGATATGACTTGTTGATGTCTTGTCTCTTCCAAGTGCCATCTGGACCACATTTAGCTGAATGCCCCCAGGGGTTTACGGCAATCTGGAGACTGGTTGGGCAAAGCTACAGAGAAATCACATCTTGGTCTTTGATGAGCTGCGCTCAGAAAGGAAATCCCACAGCTTGCAAAAGCCCAATACCTTTTCAGAATGCCACAGTCATGTCATGTGGGCAAGCTGGCAGAGCTGGATAGTATTCCTTGAATCTGCCCAGCCAACCTCTCCGGGTATGTGGAGCATCTCACATTGCCAGAGGAGGAGAGACGATTGCAAAGGGGATAGACCAAACAAATCTGAATTGTGTTGAGTGGGAGGTATGAAACCTGGACCAGGAATGGATCAGGATTATATCTCTGCAGTTGTGAGCTGAACTCAGATTTAGAACATGAACTTTGAAGAAGTCATAAGCAAAATGTGGAGCCTTGGCAAAGCTCGATGGCTGTCCTTGCTGTCTTTAGGAAGCTTCATCCAGGTTGGAGCAGATCTGATATTCACCTGGCAGCCCTAAAGTCTAGGATTAAATCAAAACTATACCTGAGGATGTAATAATACAGATAAAGATTTATGCTTCCTATCTCCAATTCCTCAGTGAAGGGAATACCCAAGCTTTGGAGAGACAACCGGCCTTGAATCCAGAATTTTACCTTTTTTGGAACCTTTGCTTCTTTTTCATCGAGCCCTGGAGTGATTTGGGTTGGAAGGGACCTTAGAGGCCATCTCATTCCAATGCCTCCGCCCTGGGTAGGAACACCTTCCACTAGACATTTTCTCTTTGTGATCCTTTTCCTGCTTCACTCCAGACAGAGACACAGAAATTTCACTGGACAGAGTGGCTGTTACACAGTAAAAACCCAAAATTTGAAAAAAATCTCTCACTTCACTGTTGTTGCAGAACTAAAGCTCAGGAGAGGCTGGATTATACTGGACTCAGATCTGAAATAGGAGAGGATGGAGGGAATATAATCCTTTCCCTAGTCCTACATCCTTCCTTGCTGACCTGGACCCGACTCTTTGTTCCTTTCTTGTGTTTTTCTAGGCACCCTCATCCCTTTTCTGATGAGAGACTTAAGGCCAGATCTTTAACATGCAGCTTCAGCGACTGATGGCTTTGTTACAATCTGGGAAGGTTAGGACAGTGAATATTCCCTAATTTCTCTCCCAGCCTGTGTTCCAGCAGGACCTGCCATGTCTGCAGTCCTGCCTTTGGCTTGCAGTCAGCTTTGGCTCTTGNAAATTTAAAAAAATTTCTCTCACTTCACTGTTGTTGCAGAACTAAAGCTCAGGAGAGGCTGGATTATACTGGACTCAGATCTGAAATAGGAGAGGATGGAGGGAATATAATCCTTTCCCTAGTCCTACATCCTTCCTTGCTGACCTGGACCCGACTCTTTGTTCCTTTCTTGTGTTTTTCTAGGCACCCTCATCCCTTTTCTGATGAGAGACTTAAGGCCAGATCTTTAACATGCAGCTTCAGCGACTGATGGCTTTGTTACAATCTGGGAAGGTTAGGACAGTGAATATTCCCTAATTTCTCTCCCAGCCTGTGTTCCAGCAGGACCTGCCATGTCTGCAGTCCTGCCTTTGGTTTGCAGTCAGCTTTGGCTCTTGTCCAAAGGCTCACACCAGGTCCAGCATCACAGGGACGAACTGCCAGAAACAATCCTCAGATCTCTCCGGTCTTAAGTTAATTCAGTGCTCTCAATGGATTAATTTCAGAGCTAAAGACAGATATGGAGAGCAGTAATTACCTCTCTCCCACACATATCTGTTCCCTGAGACAGCACAGGATTTTTTTTTTTGCACGGCAGAAAGTTTCTCAGTGGCTAAACTCCTGCTGTGCTGCCTAACGAATTAAAAAAAATGAGGGGAAAAAGGGAAATAGGAGGGGAAAAAAAGGGAAAAAACCCCCAAAAATAAAGAAAGGAAGGAAGGATGGAGAAGAGGACAAAGAGAAAGAAAACAGGAAGAAAGGGAAGGGAAGGAAAGGAAAGAAGGGAAGGAAGAAAGCAAGCAAGCAAAGTTAGTTCAGGGCATCACTAGAAAGACAAGAAATTAATCCAAATAAGGAAAGAGCCTACACCTTAGGGTAATGGTTGGACATGATCATCTTAGAGGTCTTTTCCAACCATAATGATTCTATGATTCTATGACCTGGATAGAAATGACATGATGAAACCTCATTCCAGCATTTATGCGTCTGTGCCCTGTGTAAAAGCAGTTTAGGTGTTAACTTGGAGCATCCAGACACAAACTTAGACTTGACTCATGGAGAGAAACTCAAGGAGCTGAGTTGATGGTCTGAGGAGCTCCCTGGGTGGAGGGGACAAGGAATCTGCCAGCTGCTTCCCCTTGAGGAAATCGCCCTGCTTTGCTTGGTGGTCTGAATTCCTTGGGTTGCCTTGGATTAGGTTGGGGGACCAACTTTCCCACTGGCTCCAAAATCGTGGCAGATCCCCTGGTGTGTGGCCAGGTGGCCCTGCCAGCCTCACTCCAGGCTGCTTGGAGAGCAAGATGCTGTTGCAAGCGACTCTCCTTCCAGGCTCACATGCAGGCGGCTGTTTTTAGAAGCAAGCAGATGATGTGCTAATTAGAAACAGGGCACGAGCCATCCGGGTTGGTTTCAAGTGTCGCTCCTTTCATCAGGACCCAGACGGTAAAGGAGCTCCCTGGCTGGGGAACAGAGCGTCTCCCTTTGTTGGGAGGAACAAAAGTCCCACAGATTGAGCTGGCAAAAGAGCACTGGGGCTGGAGGCAAATAAAGGCCACATCAGTTCTCTTTCCTCTGTGGGAGGAGGAGAAAGTTGGATTTAAGACTCTGGGGTTGTTGGTGTAACCCCAGGGGTAACAAGAGTACCAGGTTGCACTGCTGGACTTGATTCTCTGCATCAGGGCAGAAAATTTTCTGCCTTTGGATCAGACAGTTGGAGGTTTTACTTTCATAGGGCATGGTTTAGTGGTGAGTTTGGCAGTGCTGGTTTAATAGTTGGACTTAATGATTATAGGGAGCTTTACCAACCTTAAGGATTCCATGATTCTGGAATAGNCCTCAGTGAAGGGAATACCCAAGCTTTGGAGAGACAACCGGCCTTGAATCCAGAATTTTACCTTTTTTGGAACCTTTGCTTCTTTTTCATCGAGCCCTGGAGTGATTTGGGTTGGAAGGGACCTTAGAGGCCATCTCATTCCAATGCCTCCGCCCTGGGTAGGAACACCTTCCACTAGACATTTTCTCTTTGTGATCCTTTTCCTGCTTCACTCCAGACAGAGACACAGAAATTTCACTGGACAGAGTGGCTGTTACACAGTAAAAACCCAAAATTTGAAAAAAATCTCTCACTTCACTGTTGTTGCAGAACTAAAGCTCAGGAGAGNAATCCTTTTCCTCCTTCACTCCAGGCAGAGACACAGAAATTTCACTGGACACAGTGGCTGTTACACAGTAAAAAACCAAAATTTAAAAAAATTTCTCTCACTTCACTGTTGTTGCAGAACTAAAGCTCAGGAGAGGCTGGATTATACTGGACTCAGATCTGAAATAGGAGAGGATGGAGGGAATATAATCCTTTCCCTAGTCCTACATCCTTCCTTGCTGACCTGGACCCGACTCTTTGTTCCTTTCTTGTGTTTTTCTAGGCACCCTCATCCCTTTTCTGATGAGAGACTTAAGGCCAGATCTTTAACATGCAGCTTCAGCGACTGATGGCTTTGTTACAATCTGGGAAGGTTAGGACAGTGAATATTCCCTAATTTCTCTCCCAGCCTGTGTTCCAGCAGGACCTGCCATGTCTGCAGTCCTGCCTTTGGCTTGCAGTCAGCTTTGGCTCTTGTCCAAAGGCTCACACCAGGTCCAGCATCACAGGGACGAACTGCCAGAAACAATCCTCAGATCTCTCCGGTCTTAAGTTAATTCAGTGCTCTCAATGGATTAATTTCAGAGCTAAAGACAGATATGGAGAGCAGTAATTACCTCTCTCCCACACATATCTGTTCCCTGAGACAGCACAGGATTTTTTTTTTTGCACGGCAGAAAGTTTCTCAGTGGCTAAACTCCTGCTGTGCTGCCTAACGAATTAAAAAAAATGAGGGGAAAAAGGGAAATAGGAGGGGGAAAAAAGGGAAAAAAACCCCAAAAATAAAGAAAGGAAGGAAGGATGGAGAAGAGGACAAAGAGAAAGAAAACAGAAAGAAAAAGGAAGAAAGGGAAGGGAAGGAAGGGAAAGAAAGGAAAGAAAGGAAGGAAGCAAGCAAGCAAAGTTAGTTCAGGGCATCACTAGAAAGACAAGAAATTAATCCAAATAAGGAAAGAGCCTACACCTTAGGGTAATGGTTGGACATGATCATCTTAGAGGTCTTTTCCAACCATAATGATTCTATGATTCTATGACCTGGATAGAAATGACATGATGAAACCTCATTCCAGCATTTATGCGTCTGTGCCCTGTGTAAAAGCAGTTTAGGTGTTAACTTGGAGCATCCAGACACAAACTTAGACTTGACTCATGGAGAGAAACTCAAGGAGCTGAGCTGATGGTCTGAGGAGCTCCCTGGGTGTAGGGGACAAGGAATCTGCCAGCTGCTTCCCCTTGAGGAAATCGCCCTGCTTTGCTTGGTGGTCTGAATTCCTTGGGTTGCCTTGGATTAGGTTGGGGGACCAACTTTCCCACTGGCTCCAAAATCGTGGCAGATCCCCTGGTGTGTGGCCAGGTGGCCCTGCCAGCCTCACTCCAGGCTGCTTGGAGAGCAAGATGCTGTTGCAAGCGACTCTCCTTCCAGGCTCACATGCAGGCGGCTGTTTTTAGAAGCAAGCAGATGATGTGCTAATTAGAAACAGGGCACGAGCCATCCGGGTTGGTTTCAAGTGTCGCTCCTTTCATCAGGACCCAGACGGTAAAGGAGCTCCCTGGCTGGGGAACAGAGCGTCTCCCTTTGTTGGGAGGAACAAAAGTCCCACAGATTGAGCTGGCAAAAGAGCACTGGGGCTGGAGGCAAATAAAGGCCACATCAGTTCTCTTTCCTCTGTGGTAGGAGGAGAAAGTTGGATTTAAGACTCTGGGGTTGGTGGTGTAACCCCAGGGGTAACAAGAGTACCAGGTTGCACTGCTGGACTTGATTCTCTGCATCAGGGCAGAAAATTTTCTGCCTTTGGATCAGACAGTTGGAGGTTTTACTTTCATAGGGCATGGTTTAGTGGTGAGTTTGGCAGTGCTGGTTTAATAGTTGGACTTAATGATTATAGGGAGCTTTACCAACCTTAAGGATTCCATGATTCTGGAATAGGATCCATTGTGACTCCTGTCAGAATGTAGCACTAGGGATGGGTTGTACATGGATGTGAGGTTTGCCAAAGCTGGTATTCCACCCTCAATAGGGAAAAGGCTCCCTGTACCTATTTTACGTCTCATTTTGGCTGCTGAGTTTGTGTCTGTCCTCCTGAGTTACTGATGCTACTCAAAGGCAAACATAGAATGAAGCATGGGAGGAAGGAGGTCTAGACTTACCCTAAATCTTAACCCTGGATCCTGTTATTGCCTCCAGAGTCACCTCTGCTCCCCAAGTTTCCTTTCAAGTCCATTATCCTGATGCCTCTCATGAGGACTAAATTGTGTCATGTAGGAATGGCCTATCTGGGGAATCCCTGCGTATCACAAATGGAGGAGAAAAGATTTGTTTCAATTCCTGCAATTTTCCATTGTCTGTCAGCATAGGGAAGGGCAAAACTCCTTGTGAGCTTTGTCTGCAGCCCTTTGAAGCCAGTGGGAAACTCCAGTTCCTTTGAGCAGTTCCAGGCAATACACAGAGTAATTTTCTTGCAGCAACATTTGCTGAGTTTTATTTCAATCCCCAAAATCATTCCCTTCTCCTGCAAAGGCCAGTATCTACCTATCACTCCCTCCTTTTCCCACAGTGCCTTTTGCTCTCACTTTCACATTGGCCATGTGAGTCCTATTAAAGTCTCACATTTCCCCCCAGTGGCACCCACAGGGGGGTTTCCAAACACACATTTCAAAACCTTGTGGTTGATGAGAAATTTGCTGGCAGGCCCCATGGAAGAGTAAAGAAATTCAGCCCTTACACCCAAGTCCTGTTGGCGAAGTGTTTGGCTCCTGGGTGAGGAGAGAATGGTGGTTCCCACCAGCAGCTCTGGCAAGAAGGGAAGGGAACAGAAAGTTGGTGGGGATTGTACAGGGTTGTGCCTCTTCAGAGTGAAAAATTCACACAGAAGCTTTTGATTTATCATGTTCTTGATTAAAAGGCAATCACACTTCCATGATATCAATTTTAAGCCTATGGTAGGATTTTTGGGGTGTCCTGTGCAGGGCCAGGAGTTAGTGAAAACTCGATGAGGAGCTCAGTGACATGGTCTAGTCGGTGGGGAATTGGACTGGATGGTCCTGGGGGTCCCATCCAGCTCGGAGTGGCCTGTGAGCCTGTGAGGGAATTAGGTTTATGTCCACAGCTCTGGGGTTGTGGGTTTGATCCCTGTATGTGCGTTGACTGGGGAGTTGGACGAGATGATCCTTGTGGGTCCCTTCCAACTTGTAGTATTCTGTGATTCTGTGAGTTGGACTCTGTGATCCTTGTGGGTCCCTTCCAACTCAGGAATTCTTTGATTCTATGGTGGACTCAGGTAGAGGAATGACGAGCAGGAAAAGCAGCTTTGCAGCCCAAACCACTGAACCAGTACCTTTCACAAATTCTCAGCTCACTTTGCCCTGAACTATGGAGTGGCACAAACTCCACCTGCCCCCCTTCAGAAAGGTCACTTGCTCCATCCCTGTCCTCTCCCCAGCGAGCTGCACAAACCCTTTTTGCCTCTTTGTTGCTCTTTGGGGTAATAACTTGCAGCTGCGAGTTTGCTTGATGGAGAGGATAATAAGTATGTCTGTGCTTTCAAATAAAAACCCAAACCAACAGAAAAACAACCCAACCAAAGACGAAAACACCCAAAGGAGATAAAAAAGAAAATCTTCACTGGGGAGAAGTGAACTAAAGTTCCCCATGCAGAGCAGCAAAGCAGCTCTGCACTCTGCCAGGATAATCAGAAAGGCATTTCTTTTTCTGTAAGAGTGTGCATATCAGCACTTAAAAAGGAAAATAAATTACAAGGAGTGGAGCTGGAGGCAGGAATCATCTTCTAGGAAAGAGGAATGAAGCCTGCAGCTCCATTTAGTTAATATGTTTTCACGAAGCGGGTGTGCTTGAGCGTTTTATATGAGCTCCTGAGCCGTCTGACACCGTTAGCAGGGAGCTCCTAGAGGTGGTACCACGGAGAGTAAGTCACTGGGAGAGCAGGTGTTATTTCTAAAACAAAGATTATGGTTTATGGCATTGCAATTACAGACTTCTTTCCAGCAATGTTATTGCTGCTGCTGTTGGCTTCTGCATTCAGGCAATGTTTGGGTTTCATTTCAAAGGAGAAACTGATGATGCAGTTATTATCCCTTTGATGAAATCCCACTCTCGTAGAGAGGATGCATAAAGTTCTGTTCCCTGAATATGTCTGGCAGTCAAACAATGGGAGTAAACTTGCTTGTGGTTCCTTTTTCTAGTTAGCACTCTGCCTAAAAACTTTCCCTCCATCCTTCCAGCTGTCTATGGGGAGCCCAGCCTGATTTCTTTATGTCTCTGGCTCTTCATCAAATCCCCAGTTTCTGGATCCATGTGCCTGGCGACCAGGCTGTGCCCCTGGAGCTCCTATTCTGGCGCAGCACATGGACTTAGTTTTGGGCATTGCCTTCTATTGCTTCTTCCCCTTTCCTCCCCTCCCCGGGTCCTGAGCAAAGGACTCTCAGGCCTTCCAAATGTAATGAGGTTTTATTTTTATTTTATTTTACGGAGGCTTCCAGGAGGAGAACTCATAACTGAAGTTCACCAGAGCAGATGTTCTTGGAGAGGGTTGTTGTTGTGCGCAGAGAGTACCTAAAATCTGTTAGTTTGAGACAGATTTCAGGGCAGATGTTGTTTTTTATGGACCCAATCCTGTTGCATCCACTTTTTATCAGAGTAACTCCTTGTCAGCAGTCTGGGGAAGGGAGGAAAACAGTCAGAGTTTGGTGATTCTGAACCACAACTATTCGAAGGAAACAGATTTGATTCTTGAATTTTTAGCCTGCATTTGGGTAATTCCATCCCATTGGGGGCTAGAAAAGCACGGCCCAGGGGGAACTGGGGTGGAATAGGTAAGGTATAGGATAGCTTGGCTTTGAGGAAAGAGCACTGAGGTCCTCAACTAGTTTGCTTGAAAAATCAGGTTACTGGAACCGGAGCTTAAAATGCACTGCAGATACTCAGGGAAAGACTTCTTTCACCTGGCTGTGCCAGCACTGCAGGACCTCTCAAATCCCCACAGCTTCCAGGAGTTTTTCCAGTTTTAGTCCTCTCTGGCTTAATAGAGACCTGTGGTTGCCTGAGAAATCACAGGCAAAGCCTGGCTCCTAATGGTCGATCATATTAGAAACACGGTTCCAGTTCAGCGGCACCAAACATTTCACATCTGATAATGGAACTTCGTGATGCATTCGACCAGAAAAGTAGGAACCAGATTGAAATAAAGATGCTACCTGCCTCTGCCAGGCTCGTTCTGCACAGGGACACCCAGCCTATCTCAAATGCATCTGGACTTTGCTGTTGTTATTTCACTGGAGCATGTCCTGCCAGAGATGGAATAGGTGGAGAGTGGCTAAAGCATCATGTTGGCTTCCTACTCCTTTATGCTGGTCTCTTTTTGAGTCTTAAGCAGGTCAAAAGGAAAAAAAAGTTCATTTTTTGGTGTGTTTTCTTAGCCCATGGGTGAAGTTTGTCCACATCATAAAACCAGCCTGATGATTTGACCTCAGTGGATTCAAATGAGCAAGAGAAAGTCAAAACTGTCTGTGCATGTGAACACAGAATCAGGCCCTGGATCTTTCCTCTAGGTTTTTCCAAGAGCCAGTCAAGCATTATCTGCCTAAAATAGCTTCATTCCTTATTATTGATATTGTTTATGGCACAAAGACAGCTCTTTTGCTGGATGGCTTTTGTTTTCAGAAGAATGTGAACTGTGCAGAGATTTCTGGTATTTCTATCAAAAGTAGAAAAAACCGGAATGGAAATAAAGAAGAAGGAGAAGAATACTGGAAAAAGAAAAGATGCCAGCTGAGACTGGGAATTGCTGTGGTTTAGTTGTGTCCTCCTTTGCTACAGGAACAACAGTCCCCAATTTGCCAGAGAATCACAATTTTCCTCATTTGTGAGAGAATTTACCAATTTTCCCCATTTGCCAGGGAATGACATGATGCCCTATTTCCTACCACTCATTGTAACATATCACAAGGGACTGTGCTCATCTGGAGACCTCAGGCTCTACAGGGACAAGGAAACGGAGGATATAGAAAATTACAGCTTTAAATGAGCTACACAGGTAATAGAGAACCATTCTGTTTAGGGAATTTATTTGGACATTTGCCTCCCTACCACATCCCGAGTAGCTTTCAACTTTCCATAGACGAAATCTGTTCTCACTGTGTGTTTTGCAGCAGATCTTTTTGCCTCACTCTGCTTTCTGTAACCCCCTTGGAGAAGTTACAATGTCCTGGGAGAGACCTCATGAAGCCTGGATTGTCTCTAAAAGCCTTTTGATGTCTCCATAGGGTGCAGACATCCCACACCTTTGGAGTCCATGGAGAGGAATGGGAATTTCTGAACAGCAAACCTTCTTGTCCCATCTAAAAGAGCTCAGGTGGATGGTACCCAGAATTGACCGTTTCTCTGTTGGCTGTTGAAGGATCTCAGTGAGCAGATCAGATGAAGAAAAGTAGAGCCTGAGTTTGGTGTTTCTAGGGGGACCCTGAACGTCTTCAAGCCAGGCTGAACGGGGCTCTGAGCAACCTGGTCTAGTGGAAGGTGTTCTTCCATGGCAGGGAGGTTGGAATTAGATTATTTTAAAGATCCCTTCCAACCCAAACCATTCTGTGATTCTACGACCATTTCCACTGGTGCTCAGCTCCACTTCCATTTCCTCCTCTGGTCCCACATTCCCAAGTTGAGCCGCTATCCTGAATTTCAGAACCCCTGAGACACTCACAGACTTTGCACGTAGAAGCAAGGCAGACCGTGACATTGTCAAGGCTTTAAGTGCTGGGTTCAGACTTTTTTCTCTGATTGCCTGCAGTCTGCTTTCAGCCCTTCTGCCAGCCTAAAAAGACTTACATCCTCCGTGCCCTGGTGACCTGGCCTCAGCACCTTTGCTGCAAAAAGCATCCCAAGTATTGATGAGGAACACGATGAGGACACTTTCCCGCCTGTCTGTCCGTGCTCACGACACATCCTCGCTCACAGATTGACATGCAGGATCTCCATTTCTGGTCCTAACCTGAGCACTTACAATTCCTCTCGTGCTCCTTGTGCTTTCTTCTCAAAGAAGGCAAATAAAAGTGTGAATAATCAATTTCCTAACTGGAATTAAAAACGGCTCCAGTTAAAATAAGGCAAAGCGTGAACCAGCATGTAAAGTAGGATGGAGGGTTTATCTGAGCTGCCATTAGTACCCTGCTCATGTAGGAGGACAATTAACGTGCGCATGAGAACGATTAAGCAGAAGGTAAATTACATGAAAGGCACTCATTCAGCAAACAGGATGGCTCTCATCAAACAGGATGGCTCCCATCAAACAGAATGGCTCGTGGAAGGGGCTGTGAGGGTTTTTATGGCTCAGTTGAAACAGGACTGCCGGAGAGGATGTGGTGTCTCAGTTTGCTCAAAGCTACAGACCAGAATGGGTCGATGAAGATCCAGCCTCATCCTGGGCTTTTATCAGAGATCGGGCTGTTCAACCTGGATAGAGGCAGGATTGGGAATGGTTTTAGTCCTCTTGCTTCACATGAGCTCGTGTAGAGTGATGTGCTGCTAGATCAGGAGCTGGGAATGGGGTTTTTGTGGCTTGTGTGACTCACCAGTGGATGTTTCCTGGGGCAGATCTTTCCCTTTGATTCCTCTCCTGGGTACAGCAATGAAAATAATGGCTCCTTGTCAGCTTGAGATGCTCTTTGAAATATTCCTGGGAAAACTGTCACACTTATGGGAAACGTTGGGCAGCCAGGGCCTCTTGGGAACCTGAGGAATGCAGGAGGCTGGACATCCCCACACCCTCGGCGCAGCTCCTCTGGGCTGGTAGAGCAGGTCATGAGAGCTGTGGGCTGCAAAGTGGCCAATTTAAGGAAGGAGAAGCCCAACCATACGAGAGAAAACAGCGCAACAGGAGATGTTTGTTGTTTTCTCCATGTGGAAGATTTCCAAGATCTCCCTAGTGAGACTTGGTAATAGATTTTGAAGGTGATCTCAAATATAAGAACAGCTCTGCTCATTAAAGTCTCCACAGCCACTATAGCAAATCACAGCAGACGCCTTCCAGGAGTTTTGACAACAGACATCAACCATCAACAAGGATAAAATAAGGACAAGTCAAAGGCTAGTATTGATTCCAGGAGCCTTTGAATTAAATCCTTGTTGGCCCACTCAGCATGTGGAGCTTAGACCAGTTTCAAAATGCCTGTTCTTTGTGGCTGTAAGACTCAGTGATATATATCCATTAAAAAAAGAGGGGGAAGTTAAAAAAAAAAGAGAAATAAATAGATTGGCTCTTGCTGTAATCAATAAACAGAGAAAGGGCAATAGAAACAAAGGGGTAGTGGGAGAAGTGTGTGTGAGGAGAGCCACTTCACTGATAGTATTTGTAATGAAAGAGGGTGATAAATAAAGAATAAAGATGGGATCAGTTTTACTAAAGCAATATTAAGAAGCAATAATAAGCAAAAGCCAAATTCTTAAGCAGAAAAGTTCTCCTAAAGAGGGCTTTTTGTGTAGTAAAAATATTATCTCCATGCTGTCAGTCTTAAGTTAAAAACACACTTGGCATGATTTAAAGAAAAGTCATGATTTTATAAAGTCTCTTTAATCTTCCTGACCTTTTTCTTTTTTCCGAATTAAAGTGTTCCTCTGCAGTTCTGTAAAACCCTCACAATAGTGCAGCTCAGATCTATCAGAACAAGACCCTGAAATGAGCTGAAATCAGTCAGGCTCATCTTCTGCAGAAGAGAACGCAGAAAGTAACTCAACCCCAGCACTGCAGAGAGGGTGAATTGAGACGGCAAACATACAATTTCACAGCCTGATTGTTTACAACTCTCTCATCATTTATGGCTCATTAGAATGTGATTCCAAGGCTGCCTTGTCCAGGTGATGTCCTCATCCATGGGTTTAACTGGTATTAAACATCCATAGGTTGTGGTGGTCTCTGGAAGTGAAATGTGATCTTTTCTTCTTCCTTTTTAGGGTCTGTATGCAGCCTCTGCTCATGTTCTGTCGTGGGGGGGATTGTTGTATGATTGGCCTCACTTGAAAAGCTTTTATAATAATTTTATATGGGGTCAAATGGCAACGAGGAAAGCTTTGGACCATCAAACTCCCAGGTCTTACATAGTGACCTCAGTAATAAAACTCTGCCATTTCCCTTCCAAGAACCCCGAGGGAAGAGGAGGAAGAAATGAAGAAATAAAGGGGGGGGGGGGAAAAATAGAAACCAGAAAGAGCTCTTTCAAAATTCATGAAGGAGGAAAGTGAGGTTTTGTTGACATTCATGTTTGATGAAGAGCAAGCACGCAGGCAGGACGAGTGACTCCGTAAGCAAACACTGCTCCGGGCTGTATCCCGCTCTTCCTGCTCAAATCAGGTGATCTAATTAGCTCTTGGAGACTTCAAAGCATGGGGTGCAATAGCAGGGGAACGAGAGATGGGTTCCCTGTTCGCCAGGTGGGCAGTGTTTGGGGAGAAACCTTAGATGGCAGGGGAAGAGCAGTGTCTTGGAGTTCTGGGTGGGAGGGGAGAGGGGTAATGCACGACCTACTGCACAATCAGAGAGCGGAAAGGGGTTGATTTCATCCCTTGCTATTCCCGCATGGACAATGAAAGGGCAGGGGATGTTAAATAGAGTCCATTGAATTAGATTAAGGGAGATTAACTCTTATGCTGTTGCGAGACTGGGAGATCAGTTGACCAGTTTTTACTAATTTTCCCTCTTGGGGTTCAGCGTTATCTGAGATTGATCAAAACCCTTGAAGCGTTGTATCTGGAAGGAATTGCCTCCCGGGCCTCAGATCTAAGCTGTGCAATTCTGAGGCTTGATGAGTTGCATCTTGCTCAACGCCCCTTCGGTTACAAAGCCTGTGTTCACTTGACACGGCTTGAAAGGTGCTCATTCAAAAAGATTTTCTTCTTTCCAGACGAATTTTGAAACCAGAGGAAAGTCAGAATGAGTTGTTTCGGGAAGTTGATAGGGAATGCTGTGGGCTTGGAATACTCCATTGTGATCTAGAAAATGGAAAAAGGGATTTTAAGGTTGTTTTTGTCTGATACAATTATTTTTATTTTTTCTTCCCTACAATCAGGGGAATAGAAAGCAGTTATCTTTAATCATTTTGCTTAGCTGTTGACACATGAATGTTCTTCCAAAGCATAACAGAGTGTGAATTTAAAGGCAGTGAGTTTTTCCAGAAGACAAGTCCTCAGGGAGGCAATGTTTCCACTGTTTTAATATAAGTGGATGAGCCCCTGGTTAATGCTTTGGGCTGCAATTTAGGAGTTCAAGGTGCAATTCCCAGCTCTGATGTAAAATATCTGTAGCTTTTGATGAGTCCCCAAAGGTCCCATCTGTTGCTGACCAGGACCGTTTGCAGAAACACAACATGGGTATGAACTACACAAACCAGAGGTTTTCTGGTTTGCAGTTATTAACCTTTCCCTAATATCCAATTTAAACCTATCCTGACACAGCTCCTGCTGTTCCCTTGACTCCTGTCACTGATCACCAGAGATAAGAGGTTGTGATGTCCCTCGTGAGGAAGCTGCAGACCCTCATCAGGTGTCCCCTCAGTCTCCTCTAGGCTTATTAAGGCTGTGGTTCTGATTTTGGGAAGTATTGTAGGCTGTCATTTTCTGAGTTCCCCTTCTTCCAGCTGCATGGAGGGGCAGAGTGGTGGAGGCGGTGGTTTTCTCCAGGATAGGAGGGAGGCTCAGGAGCAAGCAGCTGGATGTAGGGAGCTTTCAAATTGGCCTTGTTTCTGAGGGAGGCTTGGGGACAACATACCTTGGATTTCCAGTGAGACCTGCTCCCACTTTAAGTGTCCTTACCTTATTGCAAAGTATGTAACACTGAAAGGAAGAAAGCAAGTCCTTCTGCATCCTCTGCCAAACACCCTGACGTTTAAGCCTTCTCTGCCTCATGAAATTGCAGAATGGTTGGGTTAGAAGGGATCTCTGGAGATCATCTAGTCCAAATCCCCTGCTAAAACAGGCTTCACAGGATCGTGGTCAGGCAGGTTCTGGGTATCTCCAGAGAGGGAGACTCCACAACCTCTCTGGACAATGTGTCCAGTGCTCTGGAGTTCCCCACCTTCACACACAGGATGGGATCTTGCTGGCTTGATAGAGGAGGTTCAAGTTCCCTCAGGTTTATGAGAGGCTTTGTTGTCAGAGGATCACAGGATCACAGGTTATTCCAAGTTGGAAGGGACCCACAAGGATCATCGAGTCCAACTCCCAAGGGAACACCCACACAGGGATCGAACACACAACCCTGGAGCCATGGGCACCACGCTCCATCCATCTGAGCCTCCCATTATCTAGACCATGTCACTGAGTTCCCCATCCAGTCTTCTGTTAAACACCTCCAGGGATGGCGACTCCACCACCTCCCTGGGCAGACTGAGGGATCACTCTCTCTGGGAAAAAGCTCGTCCTAACATCCAGCCTAAACCTCCCCTGGTGCAGCTTAAGGCCATGTCCTCTTGTTCTGGTGCTGTGAGGAGATGGGGAACAAGCTGAGTGCTCAAGATTTGTCACTTTTCCTTGCTTGGGTATTTCCTTTGTGTCCGTATTCACCAACCTCACCCCAATGTTTGCACACTCAGCTCCCCGACACACAGAACAGGCTCTGAGTGGGCTCCTTTTCCATGGAGCAGTGTGGCCTGGTCTGTGAAGGGAGATGTTTTGATATTGACTGGGATGACCAGTCAATAAAGATCCAGGAAGTCCTGCCAATTAATCCCAGGCACCTCTGGCTGTGACATCCTGTCTTTGGAAGCCTCCAGCCATGGAAAGAAATTGCTAAATCAATGCTCAGCAAGTCACCACAGATCCTTTATGTCTTGTTTAAATGCCCACTCTGTTGTCCCTTCTGCAGCAACAGCCTGGCTGTACCTTCTGGAAATGTGTGGAGGAATAGCAGGGAGGAGGAATACCACAGGGCAGGAAATGTTGCAAATGAAATAAGAAGTTGGCTGGACTAAGCTTTACAACCAGAACAAAGAATTTGATTTGGTGTTGCATCAGCTCTGGAAATTCCTCTTGGTGATCTGCTCTTAGGAACATGCAATTTAATGGAATACCTCTTTAATTAAAACCCAAGAAAACCAGAAATCAAAATGCCCCAATGCTCTCGAGTGGAGCTGTTGCAGAGAACGTTCCTCTACAGTGAAATACATCCCATTTCAGGAATATTTTTTTCTTAAAGATCTAGTGAGTGATGCTGGGTGACAGAGGATCACCCTTGGAACTGTAAGTGAAATCCACTTATGGAATTGTATGTGACAACAAAAATGAATTCATCAGGACCAGTGATCCTAATGATCGTGATATCCCCCTCCTAATGAAAACCTTAAGGAGTTCTGCAGGGAATAGAGCTGGAGAGGTTCACAAAAACAGATACCCATGGAAATAAAAATAATCTAAAAATCCTATCAAAATGCACGGACCAATCGTTTGCAAAAATCATGAGACTTTTTTTTTAAAGTTTAATTTCTTTATTATTTCCAACAAAGAAAAGTGAGTGTCGGTTATATTCCCTCCCTCACCCCCCACCCCTTCGTGGATGCCTGCATGTCTCTTTGATTTGGGCTGGCTGGCAGGATCATTAATTGAATATAGTAAGGTCTTTTCAGATCTTGGAAAAGGAAAAGAAAGAAAGAAAAAAAAAAGAAGCGCTTTCTCTTGCTGTTTATATTCCCCATCAGGGCTTTCAGAATCCACCCCGTCTGAGGGCCCAGACCACCTGAGTCTAAGTTTAGATCATATCCTGCTACATTAAACTCCACACATAATACGCTGGCCACATGGGAAAATTTAAGGAAAATGAGATTTTATTAAAACCAGGAGACGGCCTGACTGCAGAGGGATATAATAACAGTGTTATGAGGTTCTTATCTCACATGAAAGTTTCACGTTTCCCTGGTTTCCTTTCCTTTATGCTACCGTGGCTCCTCCCTCCCCCAATTCCATATGAGTGTCTAGTTATTTAATGCAACAGCTAAAAAGGCAGTTAATAACAATATCATCCAAAATGCTTTATTGTTTAATGAAGGCCCCATAGAAGTTTTAAATTAGCACAATGACATCAAAGATTCCCGTCATCATCCCAAGCACTGGTGGGTCATGCATTCCACCTTCCCAGAGGGAAGCAGATGACATGTGGGAGAGCAAAGTGTGTTTGTATGTCAAGGAAAATAGCTGGTCTTGGGTGTTGTGTCTGAATTCCTTCTGCTTTCACATTTTCATATCTTTGAAGACGTTGTTGAGTGAGGCTTTTCCAGGCTCTGAAGGAGCCAGCAGACACCTGGACTTCATGGTCCACAGCAGGGATCTCGCTGGAAGGTTTGAGAAAACCCTTTTGGACAAGTCTGTTGGAGCTGGAGGTGACATTCTCTTCATGGTGGCAGCTTTGGAGTTCTACTCTTCCATGGTTCCATACATTCAGACATTCATGTTCACAGCTTGTTCCTGTTCCGCCTTGGCCAAACTTACTGTGCCCATCTTCGACATTTCTGCTCTCAAAAAGTGCCTCTCATTAGACTGTAACAGAATTTCTTTAGTTGCTAATGTGTTGGAACACACCAGAAAGGGGGACAAATCCAGACTGGCACTAACTGAGGGAAGTTGCAGGTGGAAATGAAAAACCTCCATAATTCATCTTCCCAAGAGCAGGATGCAAACTTCCCTGGTGAACTTCCCTCATGAAGCCTGAGGGTTCTGCCTTATTTTCCCCCCTCCCCTAATTTTATCTCTTCCTGTATAATTACAGAAATCACTCAAATTCACTGAAAACCAAGGACTTGATCACTCCAGTCTTTGGAGACCCTCCTCACCCTTCTCCAGAGAACATCCCCCCAGCACTTCCCATAGGTGCTCCCATCCACGCGTCGCTCTGCCTTGAGTTTGTAGCTTAATTATCCTCCTGAGATCCCTGTGTTAGCTGGGAGCTGTGTGAAGGCTCTCTGGAGACAGCGACAGGGAAACCCCTGGCATTCCCAGACAAGTATTCCAGATAAAGTCTGAAGAGGTTTTACTAACATCTTTCTTTATTTCTTCTAGTGAGGAAGGGTTTTGTAACGTTACTGGGGCTACATCTGTGCTCATTCTCAGGGCTTTGTCATGAACAGATTAGATATTAGATTTGGCTTTCTGCAGAAATTGTAAGAAAACGAAATGTTTTTGATGAGTTTTGTGTTCAAAGCAATGCATTCAGGGCAGGGAACGTGTGTTGGCTTCACACTTTGCACAGTTATTACTTTTTATCAGTTTAAGTCACTTATCTCTTAAATGATTCCTTTTATGCTTTCTGGGTTACTCCAGAACTGGCGTTTTGCATGGCCTAGTGAGATCATGTCTCAGGGACAGAAATATTTCCCTGGTCTCACCTTGAAGTTGGGGAGACTTTTTCTGGGTAGCCCATCTGGGGAGTCATGGATTGCCTTCTCTGGGGATTGGCTGTTTACAGAGCAAGCAAGGTATTTAATTATGTTTCTTGCACCCTGGTGGTTTGCCGGGAATTGTAATCAAAGAGGAGGCTTAGTGGAAAGCTTAATACAGCCTGTGCAACTGATTTCTGCCTGAGGGGAAGATGAGATCTGAAAGGAGCAGCAGTGGTCAGAAAAACAAACATACAACTGAAACTAATGAGACAATTGCCTTTTCCTGTGCTGGAGCTCCTGGAGAGACCTCAGTGCTCTCTTGCAAGGTCCATAAGACCTTATTATGATGTAAGGTCATCTCCTTTTCCTTTTTGATGAACTTCCTAACAGACTAGAGATGAAAAGGTGTGGCTAATAAATGGCTGTATTTTGAAGGGATCTGTGCTCTTCTGAGCATGGCCTGGTCCTGTATCTGTGTCCTGGGCTGTTTTCCCACAGTTCTGAGCACACCCCCCCATGCCCTGGTCCTGTATCAGTCTCACTGGTTGTTATCGCGTGGCAGTTCTGTCCCTAAGGAAGCACAGGTGGGTGGTGATGCACTCTTGGTGCTAGGGATGGATGCTGTGTTCCAGTATGTTTTCCTGTTTGTGTCCCTTTCCATGTGGAGCTTGGCTAAGCCGCCTTCAAAATGTGGCCGCCTAAGGATGAGTGGAGGAGCCTGGGCTGCTCAGAGATGTCCAGGGATGAGACATCAAACCATCCCTGTGCACATCAACATCAGAGGAAGGGAATTCTCTACTCTCTGTGCCTGCTTTGGGTGGGATGACAAAGAAGAGAATCCAATTGCAGCAGAGGTGCACTTTGTAGTGGGAAAAGCACCCAGGGTGGAAAGGCTCCTAAAAGCCATGTGACCTGGAATGTTCCAGGCAATGGGAACTGGGCTGGTTTTGGCCAACAGCACATTGAACAGCTGTGGATGTCAGAGGGCTTTTTGCAAAGCGGGGCTCCCCGATGTGTCTTTTCTTTGTTCCACGTGTTTCGGAGCATAAATATGCGCCAACCCAAATGCTAATGAATTCCTCCCCCTGGCGTCCCTCCCTCCACATACGCACACAAACAATCCACAGCCCACACACAGACGTGTTGCCCAGCGCCGTCCAGGAGGGAAAAATCACTGTATTGTGATCACTCACATTTTTGTCACTCCAGTCCTTCCAGTTCCAAGCCTGACAAGCACCCAGGCTTCACTGGCACACAGTATTGCCATGTGCAAGATGTGGGTCTGCTGTTGGGCTTTGTTGGGGTAGGATAATCCATGTGCTGGATCATAAGTTCAAGTTAAAATACAAGGAGATTCCCTCACCCTGGTGGCTGCTGTTTCATACCTTGGATCATGTGAAGACAAATGTGTCAGAAGCTTGTGGTTCTTCTTCTGAGCATTGATGGATCATGAAGGAGTTGATACATGCCTGGATAGCGGGTGAAAGGATTGGGAACCGTCTGGACTGGGCCACTCTTTGCTCTGTGGATTGCAAATGCAATCACTGGTGGAAGACGTGCATATTTGGGCTGTCACAGTTCCTAACTTGCAAATATAGATGTATGTGTGACCCTGCTCCAGTGGAGGGTGTCCCTGACCATGGCAAGGTGGCTGGAATTAGATGATCTTTGATGGATCCTTCCAATCCAAACTGTTCTGTTACTATGTGGAGAACAGTGCTGTAACCCTGGACGTGTTCAAGACCAGGTTGATGGAACTTGGGGTAACCTGCTCTAGTGAAAAGTGTCCCTGCCCATGGCAGGGGGTTGGAACAAGATGATCTTTAAGGTCCCTTCCAACTCAAACCATTCCATGCTCCTATGACTTGTCCAAGACATGTGGTAGTGGAGCTGCAAGTGGTCTCATGAACCCATTTTTCTTCCCTACTCGCCCTGCAGTGATTGAAGCTTTACAGGAATCCCTTTGATCTCCCAAAAGCTGCTGCTCTCTTGCTGACAAATGCAGCTTCAGGGCTTCTGAGGGACAGAGTCCCCCAGTCCCCTCTGAGGAAGATAAAGTTTGCCCTGGTGGCCACAACAGCCTGGCTGCGATGTGATGGTGTGATTTGGAGATTCAGAAAATTACAAATTTTAGTGAGTTAGGTAAGGGCGTAGAGATTTAGGGGGTTTAGTGAATTAGCGAAAATTTAGTGAATTTTTAGTGAATTTTAGAAGAATTAGTAGANGGGAAGTGAGGAAAGTCAGCCCAGAAATATCATGTCATTGGAAATATTGCTTTTGCAGCCCAGCATTTGGTTTTCATTTGGTGCCTGTACTCAGCTCATTTCTGCTGGCGCTTCACTTCTGATCCAGTTGAGTTATCGATGCAGGCAAGGAGAAGGAAGCAAACAAGATTGGTGTCAAAATTTTTTTTTGTGGCTTTATTTTTTCCTCCCTCCCCTCCCTCCCTTTCGCTCCTTTGCTTTCAAAGATCAAAAGAGGACAAAATAAAACTTTCTATACGAATAATGAAACACAGGCAGAGGGAAAAATGGCAGCACACAAAATTGTTTTCAGTCTCCCTTTAAGGTTGCTGTTGGTATCTTTGATTTAGGCACCAAAGCTTTAATCAGAATGTTGGAGGCAACACAGAAGTTATTCATCTAACCAAGTTTCCCTCTCACTCTCTCTCTCTATCTGGTTTATTCTGCCTCTCTTTTTTTTATTAATGTGGGTTTAAAAAGATTCTCAAAATACAGTGCCGGCTCAATGTTGTTTTCCCAACTAATAACCCAAAGCAGGATCAGCTATTTTGCAGCTGACAGATCTGTCTCTAAACTAGATTGTCTTTCTTGCTGAGTTCATCCATCATGTATGAAGGACACAAAAAAAAAAAAAAAAAAGAAATAATAATAAAAAAATATTTCTTTTCCATGGGCTTATCACTCCCTACAATAACAATGACCTGAGCTCATCCACGCCTTGACAAGCCCATAACCAGGAGACCACTGCAACAGCACGCATTTTGTGGGGTGATTTTCATGCTCAAAATGAAAAGGGCAAAAGGATATTTTTTGAGGCATTTCTATGGAGCAATAAGTGTTGTTTTTGCCTCTGAGGGAAAACTGCAGCATCCTTGGGCAGCAGGCTCTGTGTGCTCTTCCCAAGTGCCTTCTGCTATTGCTCTGCACCTTTCCTGGCAGTTGGACCTTGCTCTGGAGAGGTGGTGATGAACAGGTCTCTCTGGCCATTGGAGATAGAACAAGAGGTCATGGTCTTAAGCTCCAACAAGGGAGGTTTAGACTTGACATTAGGAAAAAGATTTTCACTGAAAGAGTGAATATTCTTTGGGCTTCCAACAGATACTGGTTTAGTGTCTTCCTGAAGNCTGATGTGCACATACTGCACCATGTACTCTGGTCCCTGGAGCAGTGTGCTGGAGATTCTCATGGAAAACAGCATAGGTTTAGTAATTGTTTTCCTGAATATTCTCTGGGCTTCCAGCAGATACTGGTTTAGTGTCTTCCTGAAGTGATGGTTAGGGTTAGGGTTAGGCAATATTTAATTAAAATAGTAAGTCCATCTTCCTTCAAGTCATCTGATTTTTAATTTTCTTTTTGTTTTTTTCTTCATTGATATTTTTTCTTCATTGATATTTTTTGGCCTGCCTGACATCCAGACCGGTTCTCTAATTTAATTATAGACCACATGAAAAAGTGAAACCCCTTCCTTTGTCTTCACCCTGCTCAAGCCTCTGCCTGCTCCCTCGTTCCTGTGTGCTGGGAAGGGAACAGCCGTTTGCTTTTCCCCGTCTCTGATCTGTGATTTCATGGAAACCCCATCGGTTCTGTCTTCTCCAGGCTAAAAGCTGCTGGTCTGCTTAATACTATCTCCTTTTCTGGAGCTGTTTTGTACTTGTGCTTATTTTACGCCCCCCTTCTGCATAAATATAACAAATAAATATAATGCATAAATGTAAGAAGTACCTGTTTGTGTTAGACCTTCTCTCCTGCTGGGCGTAGCATATCAATTATGGATGGTACCAACCTGGAGGGATCCGAGGCGTGTTTTCTGCTCTGAGGGAGAGGCATTATCCGGGGGGATATGAGTGGAAGGGGAGAAAATGAACATAAAGGTTTTTTGAGGAATCATATCAACTATCCAGGGAGCAGGGGCTGTTAGAGGGGAAAACATCCTCCCTTGTCGGGTGGTAGGAGCCTGGTCACAGTTTTCAACCCAAAGTTGTCAGATCTCTGCAGCATTTCCTATGCAGGCTGATGCCAAGAGAGCAGGAAAGTAGGCTGGTTTCTTCCTCCCTCTTAGAACCTCCTTTTTTCCCTTGGTTCATTTCTTAGTTAACTCTTTATTTTTCCTGTAATCTCTGTCTCTCTCCTTCCTGAAAGTCGACGTGGACAGGACAAGGGCCAATTATTTTTGGAAAATCAAGGAGAAATTTCATAAGGGAGAGGAAACCCTCACAATTTGTTAGTAGACTTGCGTTATGAGGGGAAACCAGGACATGGTATCTTTAACTACAGGCCCCCAAAGGGAATATATTTGTTAAACATTATAATTACCCTTCAGTGCTGAACTCTATAGCAATTGAATCCACGGTGATGCACATTATCATTTCTGCAATGATGCTTTCATTTAGATAAGGCATGCAATTATACATCTTGATTAGGTCACTGTTCCCAGGAGCTTGGGTTATTTATGATGAGTTGCCCCCTCTTGTAAATTATGTGGTGAGGCTGTGGATAGAGATGTATTCCCTTCCTCTGCTTCCTTACCCCTTCCTGCTCCTCCACAGACCCTTGTGCCCTTCTTTTTGTTCCTTCATTGCACAATGCTTTGATGGCAAGACCAAAAATCTGGTAATCAGAGAGAGAAAAATGTCATGTACCTAGCAGAGGCATTGCCAGCAGAAATCAGATCTGAGAGTTCTGCTCATCCCTTGGTTTCTTTGCAGGCCCTGCTGCCTTTTATGGAGGTGGTATTAAGGCCGGGCTTCCCATCCCTGTATTTTAGGCCTCTAAAAGCTGTCATTTTTCGCACAGCAGTAAGCTCAGCTTTCTCTGGGATCAATGGCACTTCCTGAGGGTGATGTACAATGCCTTGTCTTAAACTGTGACCCGAGGACGTGGTTTCCAGCTAGGCCATGAGCTGTGTGTTCTCCGGTGCTCTGATAACTACGCTGGCAGCAGACCCCACGTGGGACTCCCCTCCTCACTCCTCCTGGAAGAGTTTCCTTGAACTGCTGCTGAAATACCTCCAGTTTCCGTAAGAAAAGTGAAAGTGAGATCTGCTCCTGTTGCTTAACTGGGTACCATGGGAAGTGTTGACTGAGGAAGGGAAAGCGGGATGCGAAAGTTCCCAGTAAAGAAAAGTGATGTGAAAGGAACCAAAGAGCAACAGCGGGAAAATTATACTCTTGTCTGCTTCAAAGCAATTCTGAAAGGAACCTCCATGCTGGAAACTGGAATGGTATTTTCCTTCTATAGGCAGTTCTAGTAAAGTTTAGGAAGAGAATATCAAGGAAGCAGAGTCCAGATGCAGTCAATCTGCTTCTGTTACATCATTTTGTATAAGAGGGGTCTTATAGAATCAAGAACATTTTTTAACAATGAAACAAGATCAAGACAAACCAGCACAGCCAAGGCCACCACTGACCCATGTGGCATAACCTGAGTCTGCATGTCTTTTAGATCCTTCCAGGGATCGGGATTCCACCCATTCCACCCTGGGCAGCTGTGGCAGGGCTGGGCAACCCTTTCAAGGAAGAACTTTTTCCCCTAATATCCAATCTAAATCTCCCCTGGCATAACCTGAGGTCATTTCTTCTTATTCTGTCCTTTGTTGCCTGTGAGTACAGCCCAACCCCTCCCTCCCCAGCTCCCCTCTCCTGTCAGGGAGTTGGGGAGAATTCCAGGTGCCCCCTGATCCCTCTTTTCTCCAGGATGAGCCCCCCCAGCTCTCTCAGCCCCTTCCCCAGCTCCCTTCCCTTCCCTGCACACGCTCCAGCCCCTCCAGGTCTCTCCTGGCTGAGGGGCCCAGAGCTGATCCCGCCATTCCCGGTGGGATCTCCCCAGCTCCCAGCACAGGGACAATCCCACACTGGGGCTGGCACAGCCCAGGGGCCATCGGCCTCTTGCCCCCCTGGGCACCCCTGGGCTCATGTCCAGCCGCTCCCAGCAGCTCCCCCAGGACCTTTCCCAGCTTTCCAGCCCCTCTGCCCCAGCCTGGAGCTGCAGGGGGTTGTTGGGATCCAGGTACAAGAAGCAGCACTTTGCCTTATTTAACCTTATCCAGTTGTCCTCAGCCCACTGATCCAGACTGTCCAGAGTCTCCCTGATCTCCAGCAAATCAACACTCCCACCCAACCTACTGTTGTTTACAAACTGACTGAGGGTGCCCTAAATCTCTTCATCCAGATAATTGATAAAGATACAAATATATTAAAGAGAACCCTTAACCCAAAGATTTCAATTTTGATCACTTCCAGTACCCGAACAAAGGCAATCAAGAGCTATTGGTTATCTGGGCATAGGAATGAGAAGTGGGACAAATTCACCAGGCTCTGAAAACACTGAGCAGGATCTGAGTGGTCCTGAGAAGCAAGACACTGCTGAGGATAATCCTGCGTGGTACAGGGGGAGATGGGGCTGTGTTATTGATAGGATTTTAAACAGCTCTCAGTTGTCTTAACTGTTTCCATCTGCCACCTTCAAAAGCTGCCTTGGGGCCAAAGTGGAAGTCATATGAAAGACCCATCCCAGACGACCTGGAGGGTCTTTCTGAACTGTCTCCTCTGCATCCAAGGTTCCTAAAAGGATACAGCACATCATAAGTAGATTAATATAACCTTGATCACCCTCTCTTGCAGATCTCTGACACTTTCTCCCCCTCTGTGCATCACAACAGCTCATAATCTCCTTTTGGAGCATCAAAAAGGTGTTTTCACCTGGTGGAATAGGACAACCCACCCTGCCCTCCCAATAAGTAGACGCAAAAGCAGGGACAGGGGAGGTGCTATCAAATGGGACAGTGTTTCCCATCTGCAAATATTTATATGCAATAATTATCCCTTTTTGAGATTAAAAGAGTCATCCACATGTGAAAAGCAAACTGTCTTATCACTCTTTTTAAATAATATGTTTAGAAAGTTTGACCGAGCATGAAAGTTCATCTTTCAATATTGCTACTTGTAATCCAATGAGAAATATTTACTGTGTTATAATTGGTCTCATTAGGCTTAGGTGACGTTATTAATATTAGTAATTAAACTGCTATAAACCTAGTTTACAGTTACATAAACACATCATCTCCTGAATTGCCTGCCTACATGCTTTGGCATCGGGGGGGGTGGGTGGATAAAAGCAAATTCAGATGCAAATGATATGAACATACTTTAATCAGAGGATCAGAGAAATCAGACACAGGGAAGGCTTATTAGGTCTATCCCATTCTCCAGAGGCAGAGGCGAGATTCTCTCCCCACAGAGACTCCCAGGAGCTTTGGCCAGTCTTAACTCTAAATGCCTCAAGCAATGGGACTTCTCCTGTGTCTCAGGAGAGACCTGCCCACAGACTAACAAAATGTGTCTCTGCATCCAGCCTTTAATTTCTTGCCGAGGCAGAATTCAGCTGCTGCAAAATAGTGAAAATCTGTTCTCTACCCTTGAGAAAGGTCTGGAGATCATATCAAAGGGCAAAGGAGGAGATAAATGCATTCGTAAGGCATCTCTAAAGCTGCCTGTTAATGCAGCAGGCATGGAAAACCATCTCCCTCCTTTTGGTTTCACTTGCTGGCAGCACTGGAGCAGTCCTGGCACAGCTGGCAATGACTGGCCATATGCAGCAGCAGAGCACTTGGAGGAAGTTTTAGTGCAGCAAAGCATCCAAAAGTTCCAATGTTTGACCTACTTTCTCTACAGCTGGAAAATCCATCTTCTGTCTAGAATTTCCCTGACTTTGGCTACTTGAGAAATGTCATGAGGACAGCATTTTCCCTGATCCGTTGGTATTTGGGTCCCATCTGGAGCCTGAAAGTGCAGAATCACGTGGAGCATTTAAAATAGGAATGTCCCCAGGAGCCAGCTCCTGCTTGCCTCCAGTTTGTGCTCTCTCTTCCTTTTCCAATCACCTGTTTCTCACTGGGTCAAATGGGTGTGGGAGCATCTGGAGCTGAGACCAGAGCCAGAGCAGCCCTGTCATGATGGGGTTTCTCCAACAGAGCCCATGTCAGAGCTCATTTGCTGCACAAAGAGCTTTAAAGCATGGCTGGTACATCCATTGACCCATCTGTGGCTCACCTACAGAGTTGTACTGACCACCAAAAACTCCTAAACCTCCCAGACAAGCTTTTCTCAGTCCAAGTTAATGGAAAAAGGGGTTCCCATAAACCCTGAGAAATAACTCCCCAAAGCAAGGCCATGGAAACCATGATTTCTGCATTTCAAACATTGCTCTGTTGGTTGCAGGGCAAGGTAAAGGGACAAGGGAGGTTTGCTCAGAGTGACCTTTTAGGTCTCAAATCCACAGTTGTGGCTCTCAGCCAGCAAAGCCATCTTCAGTCCTGATGTTCAGCAGCACATTGGAGCTCCCAGCTTTCTTTTTTTTTCCTGTGACTTCCTCAGGCACCACACAATGAAGTCATCTGGGCTTTTCTAATGGATATGGTTAAAGCCAAGCATGAAGATTATTATTGCCATAAAATCAAAGCTTTTTTGTCCAGCTCCAGCTACTCCCATGTAGCTTTTGCTGGCCACTGAGTCCTCCCTGCATGGCAAGTAGGGTCCCACACCCTTCATTGGGAAGAGTGAATGTCACCACTGAGGTCACTTGCAAGGGATGTGGCTTCTTGGAAGCCAACAGAGCATTGCTGGGGTGTTTTGCCACCCTGAATCCATCACCCTCATTTGGCCTGTCTGAGCTCCCATGACACATCTTGAAGTAATCCCAAGACTATCAGAAAAGGGAATAAGGTTTGTTTCATCAGAGGAAAAATATCACCATCTTGGGCAGCTCAGTGTTTGTGGTAATGGGATGCAGCTGCAGGGCTGTGACATGTCAGATCTCACCAGACACACACACACACGCACACACACACACTCTCATGTAACACAAAACCACCACTCATGGCACATGCATGTCCATGTGGAACATCCCATAACAAAATTTTTGCTTAAATCTCCTTTTCAAAAGTGTTAATCCCCACCTGGGAGCATCCTTTGAAATTTCTTCGAGTAGAGGTTTAGGCTGGATGTTAGGAAGAGCATTTTCCCAAAGAGAGTGATCCCTCAGTGCAATGGTCTGCCCAGGGAGGTGGTGGAGTCGCCATCCCTGGAGATGTTTAAGGTCAGACTGGATGAGGAGCTCAGTGACATGGGCTGGATGGTGGGAGGCTTGGATGGATGGAGTGTGGTGCCCGTGACTCCAGGGTTGTGGGTCTGATCCCTGAGTGGGTGTTTGCTTGGGAGTTGGACTCGATGAACCTTGTGGGTCTCTTCCAACTTGGAATAACCTGTGAACCAAACTCCTTCTTTCTCTTAATATCTCACTAACAATGAAAATGTGTGTTTGTTGACTATAGGACTAGGCAAAGTCAGTAAACAAGGTGTGAGAGCATCCTCCAAACTTTAAGATGCTGTAGGTTGGGAGAGAAAAGACTCTGAAGCTTATTTAGCATCTCAATGACCTTGGGAGAATGGATCTTGAAACATTCCTGGCAGGAAAATCATAACTTGGCTTGGTGGAACTTAGACTAAAAATACTTTTCATTTGCAGAAATTAGCTTACGAGACCCCCAAATCTGACACAGCCAGATTTGAAGGGACTGGTGTTATAAAGAAAGGCTTGTATTTGTTTGACAAAGTTGACACAAGACATGACAGGGTGTGGACAAGTTCATAATATCAATTACCAATGTACAAAGCAGTATTTTCATGGTGGAAGGTGTATCTGTGTCTCTGGGGCTTCAGAAGAGCTCAGATGCCTTTGGTAGAGCCAGTCATGGCCTGTTAGATGCCAAATAAGGGACATCTTTTAGGGTGCAGGGTGAATGATCACTCAGTCCCTGCCTTAATTAAACCCGAGGTGCTTTTTATTCTCTCTGCCCAAACTTCCACATCTCACAAGAGGTGGGGGTTTTAGGAGAAACGTACAAAAAATTCCTAATTCCTGTAACAGCTTCTTCAGTGGAGAGTGACTTGGGGACTGATGAGTGTAAAAACCAACAAAGTTTCACAGCATCTCATGCCTTGAGTGCCAGACGTGTCTGTGCATGTCTCAGATTCGTGGAGGAAGAAGGGACTGCACATGGCTGTATCACACAGAGCCCCTGACCTCCGAGCTCCTGAGACCCTCCCGTGTCTAATCAGGGGACACATGAAAAAACCCAGGTCACACGAGTGACTCCTGACTCACATTCCCAGCACGGGGGGACCAGCGGGGTTATGTTTTCATTATTGCCTCTGACTCTGATGCTCTCAGCTCTTTGGAGGTGAAGTCAAGGTCCTGGCTTTGAGATTTTTGTTTTTATAACCTTTCACGGGTAAACGAAGCCTGGCAGCGAGGCTGTCCAAGAAAAAGCCATTTTTGCCCAGCTGCAAGAGGGCCACAGCTTTGGCCATGGCAGCGAGACTTTGGTTAGTTAAGAAGTGGTGGTGGCTGTGCTCTGTTTTGGCAGCCAGCTTGCTTATCAAATTGATAGAGGAGGCTCTAAGCAGTTGCATCTGGATTTGAATGGGTTACCCAGCCTGCTCGGCTGCTTGGGATTCACGCCAAGGGAAAGCAGAGGAGTTGTGAGGAGAATACCCAATTTCCCTCTGTGAGGACTGATTTTAGTTTAATGCAGCCTCCTCGCCCTTAAATCCAATTAAAGGCCTATATTATGTCAGTGGAAATTTATGCCAATCCTAATATAGTCTAATAAGCCTTAAAATAGCACTTTGCTAGTGAAAAGTCCTGTGGTTTAATTTGATTCTGAGCCTAATAACAGGCTTAATATGAGGGAATTGGCCCCTTTTTATTTTCTAACGGGGCTCCACATGCATGCTCCCTCTTTAGGAATGAAAAAGGTTTTCTCCAAAGCAGGGACAGCAGACAGCTCACCTCAGCATGTTGCCTCTTTTCCACTTGCTTCATTTGTTGGCTGTAGGAAGTCTCTCTAAAGACATCCCAGGTTGGGATCTGCAATGAAAAGCGGTGAATATCAACATGCAAAGGGTTTGGTTTCTCTTTCAGGTTTTCTGTGCCTTACTTTTCTTAGGCACCGTGGCCAAAATCATTGACCATCACTGAGTCCCAGCACAGGATCTCCTACAGCTGCAGATACACAGGCAGCCCTTTGCAGATGCCTCTCACTGGCAGCTTAAGAGACAGCCTTTCCTGTCTATCCACACACTTAAAACTTGATTTCTGTGCCCTCATTCCCTATGTCTTAATTATTCCACCACCCTCTTCATGCTCCCTAAAAGCTACAGCTCTGCACTTTCCCTGGCCCCATCCTCTTTCAGGGTTTCCATCACTAAACCTTCCCATGCCCTCCCTCTATCCCAGTGTTGCAATGTCAATTAGCAGCCTATGGTGCCCTCTTCCACTGCTTGCTTGGGAGATGTTCGGTTTTTTCCATAAATTCAGGACGTTTCAGAAAATCTCTCTCAAACAGCCACATTACTGGCCCACAAATTGCTCTCTGAACTTCCTCTGGTGGGACAAGTACGTAAATCCTGAATTTCTTTAGGCTTGCTAGACCAGCCTCCTGCTCCTCCAGCATTAACACTTCATAGAATCACAGAACCATACAATATCTCAAGTTGGAAGGGACCTTAAGGATTGTTGAGTCCAACTCCCTGCTCCTCACAGGCCTTCCTAAAACCAAACCATGTCCTAGGGCAGCATCCAGATGCTCCTCAAAATCTGACAGGTTTGGTGAGCTTTCCTTTCCCTGAATGGTGTTATCAGGATATAAGGACCACAGTGGTCAGCTCAGAGATGCTCTGAAGGTGCTTATTTTGGTGGGAATCTGTTCTGCTCAAAGATAAGAGTAGTACAGACAGCACTTGGCCATGTGGGAAGGATATTCTGCTGCCTGTGTCCATGAAAATGTCTCCTGGTGGCAGTAGCCAGGGGTATCCCCTCAAAGCCCAGGAAAACAGCAGCGTGTAGGTGCAGGTACATTTTCCAAGATGCTAAATAGAGACATAGAATCACTGGATGGTTTGGGTTGGAAGGGACCCTAAAGATCATCCAGTTTCAAACCCTTGCCATGGGTAGGGACACCTTCCACTACCCCAGGTTTCTCAGAACTCCATCCAACTTGGCCTTGAAGACTTCCAGGGATCCTCAACTTCTCTATGCAACCTGTTCTGATGATTCTCCATCCTCACAATAAAGAAGTTTTCCCAAATATCTGACTTATAAATGCTTTGGCCTGTTTCTTGCTGCTGAACTATTTTCTCAGCCCATCTGCTATAAGGTAAAGTCCTGATTTCAGGGGGGAAGAGCTGTCAGCCTCAGCCACACACCCTGCTCCCCTTCCCTCTCTGTCCCGGGCTGCTGCTCAGCTTTATTGCACACTGTTCCACAGATGCTGCTCTGCAGTCCAGAGACGACTGAATTTTGGTGGTGAGAGGAGTGATTTTGATATAGCACTCACTAAACTGCATTGAGATAAAAGCCTCAGCAGAAACATAAAAGGCCCTTTGTACTTGCAAGTTGTTACCGTTATTTTTCAATTAAGAACAATGGTAAACAGAGGTCCTCAAAGTTGCCTTGAGGAAAAAAAAAAAGACTGATTCCTCCTTAAATTCAGAGAAAACACTTTTTCTTTGGAGGACCTCATAGATTTAGGTGCCTAAGCCCTTTTGAGTCACACAGTCTGACACCCCAGCTGGCACAGCTCCGCTCTCTTGCCTGAACTAAAGGCAATAAACCCTTCCCCATCGGGTCCAATCTTTGGGTTACTCTCTTGGCATCAAATGGATTTATGCTGGTAGGAAATTTGGCCCAGAGCCCTGATGAGCAGCTCCGTGGCTCTGTGGTCCCAGGTGGCAGTTTGTGTCTCCAGGACTTCTTATTCCCGCCGCTCCTTTGTACGGGGCGCGAAAAGCGACGTCATGCTGCCACTTCTTTATCCCCTTCGCTCCCCAAGCCAGCCCCTTTCCCCATCTACCTTGGGGCAGGCTGGTGGGTTAAGGGAGCTTTGTTAATGCCCTAATCCTCACGTGTGCTCAGCCTCACAAAGCTGCCACTTTCTGGCCCCGGCCGCGCTCGCAGATCCGTAATGTCCCGTGTCCAATCGATTGCCGCGCTCGCTCCGGCTGCCGGCTTTCAGCGGTTTCTCTGGCAAGGGCCAGATTGCTCTGGCAAGCTCATCCATCCTTCAGGGATGGGGGCAGAAGGCGAAGGGGTGGGGGATGGATGCCTGAGATTGGGATTGAGGGGGAGGGAGAGCTGACAGGCAACAAGGAAAAAAATGTTGGAATAGTGCGGGAGCTGGTGAAGGGCACAGAGTTGTCATCTTTCTCACCCCAAAGCCTTCCCTGTTGATGGTGACCCCAAATTAGATCTCATGGAGCACATGGTATTTAATTGTGCTCCTGTTCATGTCCACTGAATGCTCAGATGACCTTTTCCTACTCATTCATCCACTGAATGCATTCTGACCCAAAAACTCTTGTGCATCCTCAGCGGCCAAGGACATGGAAAAATGAAATTAATCTGCCAGAGTTAGTACTTCCCCTCTTGGCCTCCAAGTTTGCAGTTTCAATTCTCACGCTAATCCTTCCCATAGCTCAGGACAGGCAGGTTTCCAAATTTTCTTGGGCCTAAAAATGTCTTTATATCCAGGGACACAAGTTGATGGGGAAGGGGAATTTCTCTTATCCAAGGGACTGGGTGTGCATTAAGATGTGTCATATTTATTTCTAATCCTAGAAGCACTTAAATGCTAGATATAAAAATGTGATTTTTTTTAATGTATAATGAGGCTGTTCAGAATTCTTTTCAAGGTTTTTACGGCTCCTTCAGTGCTCTGCACATTTAAGCCCAGGGTGACTCAGTCATCCAGTTTCATAGAGGACAAGGATCCTAGTCCCAGCAAATTGCTTTACAAACTTCTTGAAAGGTTTCTAAAGTTTCTTTAATGGATCTGGCTTATAGAGGCAAGATAGAGGTATGGGAGAAGCAAGGGGGAAATGGATTTATTTCCAAGGCTGTGCAATGAGAGCCTCACATGTAAGGAAATGACACTCCCATCCTCATGTTGTTAAAACTTTGTGTAGCCTCACAACTCATGTTCTTGAGTGTGTATGTGAACACTTTCCCTGCCCAGTTTGTTCCAGGCATGGAATACCTGCTTCAGGTAGATCTTCGAGGTGCTATTCAATAGGGAAAGGTGATATGGTCCCAGGCATGATTTGGGGTCTTGCCCTTCCACTTTGTCCAGTCCTGGTGCTGGGGATCTCATTTGTCTGTCTACCCCCAGGGCTCATGAAAGAAGCCCAGCGGCAAAGGCTGACCTGTCTTACAAGGAGGCAGGAGAGGGACTTTGGACAAGGGCATGGAGTGACATGACAGGGGGCAATGACTTCAAATCTGCAGAAGCCAGGGTCAGATGGGATATTGGAGAGGAATTGTGGGCTGTGAGGTTGGTGGAACACTGGCACAGGTTGCCCAGAGAGGCTGTGGATGCCTCATCCCTGGAAGTGTGCAAAGCCAGGTTGGACTGAGCTTGGAGCAACCTGGGATAGTGGAAGGCGTCCCTGCCCATGGCACGGCATTGGGAGTGAGGTGGCCTCAAAAGTCTCTTTCAACCCAAAACGTCCTGTGATTCTCACAGGTGCACAAGCACCATGATCACACAATTAAACAGAACATTGCCTGGTGTAGCCAAATCTTTAGCTGATACAAGTCAGAAAAAGACCACATAGAAGGCAGTGCATTGATTTATACCAAGAAAGGCTCATGGTTTTCCCATTTGGGGAGATTAATCTAATCAGGAAACATCTCATTTGCAGTCTATGAATAGCCTTGCTTTCCAGAAATGGCTGTTTGAGTTGAATCCACCTTGGTACTCTGAGCCTTGTCTCAACTGGAGTATGGCAGCATCAACTTCCCCCAGGACACCTCTGTTCCTACATACCCCTGCTCTCATTCAAAGCCAGTCCTTCTCTTGGAGGGTTTTGAAATGAGAAACATTTTCCTTCAGTTTGGTCTCCTGCAGAACCAGGGTCACTCTTCATAAACTGATTGGAGATGGGTTCCCAAGAAGAACCCACGGCCAATGGACACCCACTGGCCTCTGGAAATTGCCTTTAAAACCAGACTCTGCTTCACTGTCTCCTTCTCCTGGAGCATTTTAGAACAGAAAGGCTGAGACTTGGTGGGCAGCTGATCACCTTAAGTGGCCTGGACACGTTGCCTGGACCACTTGCTTTTGTGTATTTTTCCCATTAAGGGCTGTGAATATTTAATCATAATCTAAATGTAGAAGTACTCATGTATTTAGAAGAAGCATTGAATCTAACTGAGATTTGGATTTAATTAGGTGGATAACAAATGGATGGTGTACTCCTTGGACCCCAATTGATGCCCTAAATATCCTGGTCCTGAAGAGCCTGGCTGCTTCCCACCATGAGACTTGCTCATGGGCACAACATGCTGTGTCTGACAAAAATCGGTTTCCCCACAGACTTTAAATTTAACTGACATGTGGCATTTAGACAATGAAGGGAATTAGATACTTAGCAAGAAGTATTTGCTGCTAGAGTTGTCTCGCAGGTGGAAGAGGATTTCTTTTAAAGAAAAGATATTTTTGACATGATCAGAGAGAAAAGAAGTTGTGGGTTTGGGGGTTGTTTTTTTCCTCTAGATTACTTATAGGCAATTTTCTGGTTGATAGGAGTGAGCATGTTTGAAGTGATGGGTGCCTCTGTAAACCTTCCATGGAATGATAAAGCATCAATGAAGGCCAGTGGCCATCTGGGGTCGTGTGAAACTCCTCAAGATCCAAAATCAGGAATCAGGAGTCAAAAATCACCAGATTTAAACATTATTATGAATTTTGAATTTTTCTGATTGTCTTATGGATTCTCCGTGTTTGTGCTGATTTCCAGCCTCTTTCCTTTGTCTTGGTTTCTCCTTGTGTTCTGAAACCTCCAAGCCGGGGTTTTCTGTTTGGCAGTGTATGTAAAATGAGTGGCTGTTTCAAACCTGTCCCTCCTCATTGGGAAGTATGTGAGGTAAAATTTTCAGGGTCTCCCCCACCCACCCAGAACTTTTACACGAGAAAGCAAACTTTGGGGTTCCAAGTAAATCCCTTGAATCCAGAAGCTGAAGAATCCAGAAGCCTGGATTCAAGTCAGGTCGGACAGGGCTCTGAGCAATTTGGAGATGTCCAAGTTTGCAGGGGAGTTGAACTAGGTGACCTTTCGAGGCCCCTTCCAACCCGAACAATTCAGTGATTGTATGAGTTCTGAATAAACTCTGAGCTACCGTGAAATATCCCTGAAACTGGGAGAATGGACAGGCAATAGTTCACACAACGCAGTTCCTTGGACAAAGCCGAACTTGCTTGAAGACACCAGGTCAATCCTTGCTCTAGCAATGGTTTAGTTACCATAGAGACAACCAGCTCTTCCTTCATCCTCCAGCACTTTCACTATTCACCGCCGACCCCTCCGGATTAGAGTTGGAGTGGTTTGGATCATTCTCTTTATTTTATCAGTGGTGTAGCACACAGTCTAATCCTGGTTGTACTTCTCAGGAAGAGGGGAAAGAAAAAGAGGAGACAAAAAAGCCAACCTCCTTCCCCCTACATTTGTTGTATAGGCCAATTATCCGAAGTGGTGACAAGTAGAAAAATGAATTAACCATAACTTTGTAATGTCAGCGTTATTTATCTTGTATAACTTTGCCCAGCTCAGCTGTGGATCAGCAAAGGAGTGCTTTTATTCTTCTTCCTCTCTTTGATGCTGGGTTGTTTTTTTTTCTTCTTTCCTCCCTTCCTTTGCTCTGTGTAGGTCCTTTGCTTCTCCACATCATCATTACAGAATCTTTTTCTTCTGCTCCAAACCAGGTGGGTTTTCCAGATGAGCTGAGGGGCCTGTGAGGAGATGCCCTGCAGGAGGTGAAGGAGGGGGTCTCCCAGCTCTCATCTTCCCCTTCCTTATCCTCTGCCCTTGTGATAATCAAACCACTGTGTTGGGTTTATTTTCTCTCATCTCTAACTCACACAAAAAGTAGGTGCTGAGACTGGAACCAGCCTCTTGTCATCTTTTCTTTCCCCCTGCCTTTTCCCATGCATACTTTGCAGAGTCTACACCCTCTTCCACCTGCTGCAGCAAAGACTTTCAAAGGAAAAGATGGCACTTGCTGGCTGGAGGCAGGAAAACAAGGGATGTTATGCTGGGATCCAGCCTGAAAGCAACGCCCTGGCAAGAAGCCCACAAACACTTCAGACGTGAAGCACCAAGTCACGGAGCAAAGAGGCAAAAAATGCATCCTTGTAAAGCCATAGCGAGGCTGCACCTGCTCAAAACTACTGCAGCCAGTACACTGTGACACTCCAAAGCTGCCAGGGAACGAGATGCTGGAATAAGATCCCCCTCTCAGGGTTTAAAACTGGCCAAATCTCGCGCTGAGGCAGCCGGAGTGCTGGTTGATGTAGGGAGCAGGCCTCAAGGATAAAGTGTGTAGTATATCCAAGTGACAGATGATGGGAAAAGAAATAAATGATCTCGCAGTGTGTCTGTCCCTGTGTGAGTGTTGCTGGCTGGATATCGAGACCATCTTCACAGCGAATTTCTCCTTCCAACAGCCGCAGCCTTGTGGATCCTACAAACGCATTAATAAAGCAGGCTCCTGGTTCCAGAGGTTTGATAATTCAACTGGGCTCGTTCTCTATGTTTAAAATACAATTATTTTACCTCTTTGAAGGCATCTTGGTGATGTAGGCTAGCCCAGATCAGACAGCGTGTCAGGAATTCTTCTGGAGGAGTGGGCAGCTGCAGCAGTGTGGCATGCAGGCTGTCAACTGGCAGTAAATCTGTTTCAAGCTCTTTTGTTGTGCCAAGCAATTGCTGAATAACTTCTCTGAATTACTTCCAGTCGATATCTCTCATATGAAAAGCTCACAGAAAGCTTATTATGTTCAAAATTCGGTAGATATGGATTCTCACATGCTAAACATCCATTAGCAACTGGATAAAGGCAGCTCTCAGGATCACATTTCTATAGGGGCAGCTTTCTGCAGACAGGCAGGTGAAGTTTGCTCTGTGTGAATAATGCTGGATTCATCCTCACAGAAAGGAAAATAAATTCTTAATAAAATCTGGTAGCTGTTGCCAATCATGAGATAGGGATGAAGGCAAAGCCAAAACACTGTCAATGTTGTTAAATAAATTTGAAGAGGATGGGGGAAAAAAAATCCTAATTTGCGGGTGATTTTTAGCTCCATATTCTAGGGTTAATTTTGGAGGGATCAGATCTTTGAATGGCAAGAATATCTCTGTCCTCCCTGCCTGGACTCACTCTCATAGCTGTCCTTGCCAAGAAGCTTCTGAGTGGGCATTTCAGTGGATTTTTGTTTTAAATGTGAGGTTATTATTGATATGCTGGGTAAAATGTCATGGCAGGATTTTCAAAGGTGGCCAGCACAGGTCTGACCCTGTCTAATTAGAGATACTGGGATACTGGGGAAGCAGCAGAGATGACCTTTCTAAGTCTACTTACCACATGACCCCTTCCAAAACAGCTGCCCACAAACAGTTTCTCACTTTAAACTTACAGCTGGATCCCATGATGGTGAAATTACTCACCTCTGCCCAGCTGCTAGAAATGCCTTAAAAATAACCAGTTAAGCCCATGCACCAAGTACTCCAGGGTTACAACATCCAGGAGGTAATTCATCCCTGAATTCCTCTGGGAAGGTGCCTGTATTTTTTCTGTTGACTACATGGGAAGCCTTAATTAATTAATGACTTAATTAATTCCCAACTCAGCATCATAGTGACTGACTAAAGTTTAGTGTAGTGAGAGCAAACCAGTAGCAACTTTGGTTTTGACTTAATTTTTCTGTTTTAGGATCATTTCTTATTCAAGGAATGGTCAGATCTCAGAAAGAGAAAACAGTAGAGTGTTAAAAAGTGTGGAAAAGTAAAAATTAATAATTTATACAGCATTCAGGGCCTCCTACTAGAACCAACTTTTGTTTGAGCCAAACATCTTTGTTGGGCTTGATATTAGCCATGATGGATTAAAAACAGAGCCCCCAGATCCCCAGTCCTTCAGTTTTGAGAGGTTTTCAACCACAAATTAGCCTAGATTTGTTGAGAATGTGCAGAGATTATGTCCTGACCCAAAATCTACCATCCAAACTGCCACCAATCTGCTGGTGTCTGTGAGTTGAACTTATGAAAGTTAATCCCTACTATTATTTCCTTTTGAGCAGCCAGCCCTTGAGATGGTTTTGGGCAAAGTCACAGCTGAAGGTGTGATTGTTGTAAAAAGTTGAATTTCGCTGTAGTGAAGGGGGACATCAGCTCTACCCGGGCTGATGACTTGTATGTGTGTGCAGGTACTCCAAGGGTCTGTGCCCTGGAGATCCAACCGGCCTGGGGGACCCATTGCTTTGACCATCTCCAGAAACTTCCACCTTTGCCATCTTTTGCAGACACGTCTGGTCTCACTGTATTTATGCCCCAAACCAACTGGACATCAACCTGCTCCAAACTGGAAGCCACAGAGTGGTGGGTGGTGGTTCCATTTTCATCCCATGGCTGTCCGTGCCATTGTGAGACAAAAGCATGGTGGTGATAGACCCCAGAGTTCAGCAGAGATTTGGAGGGGATTGGTGTGGTGTCCTAAAACAACTGACAGGGCTCTGTGTGTTTTGATCAGGGGAGGTTTAGGCTGCATAATAGGAAAAACTTTTTCACTCAAAGAGTGATCCGTCATTGGAATGGTCTGCCCAGGGAGGTGGTGGAATCACCGGCCCTGGGGATGTTTAAGAGTCGGCTTGATGAGGCACTGAGTGACATGGTTTAGATGATGGGATGGTGAGAGGGAATAGGTTGGACTTGATGATCTCAAAGGTCTTTCCCAACGTTGTTCATTCTGTGAATCTGTGATTTGGGACAAGAAGCTTAACTGAACTGACATTAACCCCTTGGCCAGTGACCACAGGTAACGTGTGGGAAGGGGGGCACCTGCACTCCTGCTGACCATAACTTCCCCATTGGCAGAGACATGGCAGGGAAAGAACCAGCAGGGAAAGAAATGAATGGTGATTAAGGTCAGCAATGTTTGGTATCATCCAGGCCCTTTGCCAGCAGGGATTTACCCAGGGCTGGTCTTACCTCTGCATTCAGAAGCTCAAGCGATTGACAGCCAGCAAAGCATCCCAAATCTCAGCATCACCTGATATTTTATCCATCTCACTACCTACACCTTTCCAGTCTCCTGCCCTTTCATCCTCCCTGGTGCTGGCAGGGTGAGTGTGCAGGTTGCCATGTGGGCAGCAATTCCCTGTCCCAGGGAATTACAGGGATCTCTGCATACAGGATGCTCCCTGGCACTTGCAGCCTGGACTCCCCACTGTTTTGAGCTGGGTGGTACCATACCTTGCAGGCAAAGGATCAAAAAACATTGTTGCCCTTGTCAGTGAGCTGTCACCAGGGTCCTGGGTGCAGCTGGGCATATGGGCAGGATGCTACTTATTTACTCATTGCTGAGAGTTCATTATCTCCAGATCCCATTCAGATGGTAGTTCCCAGGTTCCCAGGGGAAGCCAGTTCAGCACAGCAGATGACAGGATGCCCTGGGCAGGAGGTGGATGGCAGCATCCCTGACTGCACATCACACAGGGAAAGCCAAGGGATGGGAGCTGGGCATGCTCAGGGATGAAGGAGCTGAAAACATCAACATCAGTAGGACTGGGAAAGCAAATCACTCCAGTTTTCACAGCAAATGTACCACTGAGGGTTGGAGTTCCTTGGCCAAAGTAAATTACTGTATTTATTGTTGTTGGGGTGATTTGTTGCCCAGATGGGCTCTTGGAGAGCTGGAAGCTGTCCCATCCCTACTTTTCAATTACCTCTGGAGAGCAAGGCTGTCCGAGCCCTGGAGGGAGGCCACGCTCCAGTGCTTATTGAACAGCAGCTCCCTGATTTCATCAGCTGCATGTGCATTCCTCTGATATCCCTAAAAATGCCTTCTCCTGAGCCTTGCCTCTTGCATCCTCAGACTGGAGATGGACCACGCGTTTGTGACCTGCTCTAGTTCAGGAGAAATGGATCTCACATCCATTATTTAGATCTTCCCTGGGCACTCAGGAGTGTGTTCAACAGATATTACTTGCTTGGTGAATGTTTAAATACACTTGTTCTTCTTGACCTGGACATCCTGATTGCTATAACTCCCTGACAGAAGGTCATAGACAGGTGGGGGGCAGTCGTTTCTCTCAGGTAACAAGTGATAGGACAAGAGGAAATGGCCTCAAGTTGTCCCTGGGGAAAACATTGGATGTTAGGAAAAATGTCTTCATAGAAAAGGTTGCCAAACATTAGAACTGGCTGCCCAGGGAAGTGGTGGAATTATTGCCTTCAGAAGTGTTCAAAAAACATGTAGAAATGGTGCTTAGGGAGATGGTTTAGTGATGAAGATGGCAGTGTCAGGTTAATGGTTGGACTCAAGGATCCTTGGCCTTTTCCAGCTGTAATGATTCCATGATTCCATGATTCCGTGATTCCATGATTCCGTGATTCCATGATTCCATGATTCTATGTCTTTGATGCTGTTTCTGTGGTTGTAGAAGGCTCAGTTTGAAGCTGTAGTTTCATTTGCACACTTACTTTCCCCATGTTCACTGCTCATTCAGGCACCCTGGGAGCACCTGGGAGAATTTCAGGTGCTGAATAAACTTTCAGTTGCTGTCGTGTCTCACCCCAGAATTAGCTGCATTTCTTCAGTGGATTAAGTGATTTTCTGTGCTTTCTAATTTATGGCAATCTTGATATTCTCAGATTTGGGCTTGGTTCTCCCCTCACTTAAGACTGCTGTAAACTGAGCATAAACTTAGTATGCAAGAAGAGTCATCCCTGTATTGATTGAACTTTTTACATGGGCAGATACTGACAGGACAAGGGGGAACTGTTTTAAACTAAAGGAGGACAGAATTAAATTAGATATTGTGAAGAAATTCTTCCCTGTGAGTGTGGTGAGACACTGGCACAGATTTCCCAGAGAAGCTGTGGCTGCCCCATCCCTGGAAGTGTCCAAGGCCAGGCTGGAACAACCTGGGATAGTGGAAGGTGTCCCTGCCCATGGCAGGGAGGTTTGGAATGTGATGATCTTGAAGGCAAGTGTCTGATTATGCTGTTTGAAATCACAGTGTACACGTCTGAGGTACAAACCTGCTACGCACCGGTTGATTTGTAGCATTGTTTGTATGTTGGCTGTAAATCCACTGAAGGCGCCTGGGATGGAAGTTCCTTTAAAAAAATAATCTGTGCTATATTAAGTTATGTGTGTAAACAGGTGCAAAGTGTTTGGCTTTATAGAAATAAACTCAGAGAGACAGCAATTTTGAGCGTGTTGTATATTAGGGCAGCGTGGAGCAGAGGAAATGTGAGACTAGAGCCTCGAGGAGTTAAATGAATACTTTGGAGCTTAAGAACCTCCTGATGCTTCCTGGGAAAATGTGAATATATTCTATTTAGAGACTGTGCTGCTCACACATCAGATGTTTTCTCCAGTTCTCTCTCTCTGTCTGTAATTTTTATTTTTTTTTTTTTTACTTTTTTAAATTATCGTCGGGGGCAATTTGCATGAAAGGGATCTTTGTATCTGAAGTGCCCATCTGCTGTGCAGCCCAGCTCCCCCCTGACGACATAACCATCTGCTTCTGACATCACAACCATCCTCACCACAACACCACGTGGGCGAAGGAGCCGCTGGCACTTTATTAACACCTTGCCTTGATGTCTGTGCTGCTATTTGAAAGGATTCCCAGGTGCTTTCCAGCTTGTGTATCCTAGACAGGGATGAGCTGGTTTGGGATGGTGATGTGGCCACGGCTGTGTGGGAGGTGGTGGTGACACGACGTGACACGAAGCATCTTTGAACAGGGACTGTGATTTTTTGCTTTGCCTTTGCATGACACCTCACGTGAAGGAGAAGTCCCGTTGTCTTTGCCTCCTGGGAACTGAGTAATAATAATTACTAGGCTGATAATCACACTTGCAGAGCAGTGTTTGATTAGCTTCACTTGCATCTGCTTGAGACACTTGTAATTACACAGCAGTGTCCTGGTGTCACTCATTCTCCAAACGAGGAATGATTTGCCCTTTGTAGCTCGTCCCACCCCAGTCAGCGATGCCCAAAACCAAATTCAGGAGGGGGAACATCCACTAGAGATGTTGGTCCTTGAGTGATTTACCCTCTCAGGGCTTAGATACTATACACGGGTAAGCACCACAGATCCAAAAAAAAGTGTGTCCAACAGCCCAGATGGTGATGGCTTGGTGAAAACTGTGCCACCTTCGGAAATGCCAGCTCTCATCTCACCATGTGTCCTCCAGTGGGTAACAGCACGAGCTGTCACAGCTGCTGCACACAGGGATTGCTGTCAGGAGTTAAGAGAGTTGCCTTCAGGTTGGGGCCCTAATGCATCTGGATTTCTGGGCATATATATTCACTTTCCTACCTAGAATTGTTGTCCAGGTGGTATTTGAGGTCTGCGGTTTTCATATGTGGGTTTTGGTTTTGTTTTGTTTTTTCCTCCGAATAAATCTGCAGTGGGTTTGTCTCCTTTGGGAATGAGCAGAACCACTGCAAAGCCTCTTTGGTCTGGCTGCCATCCACCCAGAAACCCTGGGCACCTCCCAGCCACGTGTAGGGATCAGCTGTAAATCCAACACATCCGGGAAGGGCTGTGCTCTGCACAACCCCCACAGAGCGGCTCGGGAGATCCCACTTTATTTCATGGAGCGTGGAATTGCCTGGAAGCTCTTTGCCCTTGTTATTTTAATCACCAAAAAATGCAGGGTGATGCTAACTGAAAAACTTGTTTCAAATTCAGGGCAATTTTTTCCTTTTTTTTTTTTCAATGAAAGCAATCAGCGAGCAAGACTCGGATAGGAATTTGGAAAATGTTTTGCATTTAGGGTTTTGGAATGAAACTTGTGAATTATTCCTCTTGAAACCAAGCTTATCTTCAAAATTCACCGAAATAAAACAGCCAACTGTAATATTATTGATTAATATCAGCATGGTAGGGACATTGCTTTTGATGATAATAATAAAAGACCAATACGAAAAGAGGGAAAAAAATATGTTTTGTTTCAGGTCAGGCAAGTTGTTTCATTTTACCTGACCCATTTCCCTTCACAAATGTTTTATTAAAGTAAGAAAAATGCAGGGAACAAGTGGTGTGGATTAACCCCGACCAAAATTATGAGCAACAAGAGACGTTTTCCTTGGCTTGCAACCAGGACGTTTGAGCCTGGGAACAACCACAAAATCCACCTACATGGGGTTGCCCAGACACTCCTCTCCAGACTCCACCAGGGAAAGGAAGTTAAATACTGGAGTGAAGTGCTTCTGAGCAGGTTCCCAACCTTCCCAGCCTCTCCTGCTTTGCATGGGAAATACCGATGCACGGCCTTAAATTCCTCTTGAACTAAGACCTATTCTTCCCCCTTCTGCCACAGCTGGGGGAGTTGAAAGAAGCAGCAGGGCAAATTGTTCCCCAAAGTTTTCCTTGCCACTCAGCAGGTTCATTAATCTCATTGCAGTTCTGCTGCTGCACCAGGTGCACAGATTATTCTAATATTGCCACCATCCCTGCCAGGAGAGACAGCAGAGGGAGGCTCGTGTTGGATGATAACGCTCCTCTAATCCACTTACTGGAGGTAGTTTTCCACTGTAGTTTGAATGCAGTTTCTCCCTCTGATCGTGTCTCATCAGGCACCACTCTGAGTGACTGGAAACTCTCGAACGACTGGAAACTCTTAATCCTTTGCAAACATCTGTCAAATTCTTTTCCCATCCGGGACCCCTCTTCTCCTTAGCTGGGAAACCTGCCTTGAATTCGGTGGGAGATGAAAGCAGGCAGCACCTTGCGGGATCAAACGTGTATTTATGATCCGGATGGGAGGAAAACGGATGCTTTGAAGGGTCCGGGGGGAGAGGAGAGAAAACCTTTTTTCTTCCAAAACCTGTCTTGGAGGGCATCATGATGATGGAGCAAATCCATGAGCAGTCAAACGCTGGAGCTTTCCCCCCCCTCCTCATCCCATTCAGAGTGGAGCACTGGGCATGCCGACACTGCTGGCAGCTGGCAGGATGCCGGGGGCTGCACATAAGGCTGGGGGGCTGCTGCCATGTGGGAGCTGGGCAGACTGGGAGCAGCTGTTGGAAAGTCAGAGAGTTTGGGTTTGTTTGCAAAGCGGGACGTGAGGGTGAGAGAGGCTGGGGGGACCACGTGGGGAAGCAGGCAGCCTCCCATCTCCCCCACACACCAGAAGGATGAGGTTGCTTTTGTTCTTAGTTTAAGAGGGTTTTTTTTTTCCCTCTGCCCCGTGAAATAGGGAAACGATGGAGTTATTCAAGTCTATTGAAAGCAGAGTACAAAAGCTGCTCCAGGCTGCTTCACTTAGTGGTGCAGGACTCTACCCAATGGGCTGGGAGGCTTGGGGACATTTCTAGGTTTATACTGGGATTTTTCTCTACTCACCCCAATGACCAATCCCTTTCCATGCATCATTTCCTCAGCATCATTTCTTTAGTTGGTCACATTCAATTGACTCTATTTTATTAAACAACTGGTTATTGAGGGCTTTCAGTTTGCCCTAAAGCCTCTATCTATTACTGGTCTTGCCGTGGTTTAAAACTGAAAATGTCTCCGTTATCCCTTTCTTCTCCTTGGGAAGTCCAAAGAGTGAAGCTTTGCAGATTGTGGATGTCACAGAACATCATACATTTGTTTTCCCCCTTTTCTAGCAATTTAACACATTGTGCTTTCGCAGAGGTTCAAAAGTTCGTTCAGCAACAGTTGGTTCTCGGAGCTTGCTGCAAAGGCCTGTGAGGAAACTAAAAAAACCCCAACCAACACCATTCTATGGCCGCAGGACATAACAGCAACAAACCACATGTAATGCCCTTAATATTACTAAAATTATGCAAGAATGCAAACCCCAAACTCCAGCATATGCATGTTTTCTGTTTCTTTACCATATGTCAGATTGTTCTGTGAGTAGTTAGAGGTAAAGCCTGACCTCTGCGTCGGCTGCTTTCTGACTTTCTTTAAATTTGACCCAGCAGCTGAGATCAAAGCACTGGTACATTCAAACAGGCTAAAAAATGTAAAAAATCCTGTTTTCCCTTCAACACAGTTTATTATGCAGTTGGAAGAGCGGCTGGGTGAAGGGCTGGATTAGCAGATGTTGCCCACATCATGTTGACAGCCCCACGTCTATGATCAGTGCCACTTTCAGATCTGAGAGCCAAGTGTTGTGCACTGCTCCCTTAAATGCTTGCAGGCGTTTTAAGCAGTGGCCTGACATGTGGAAAACAAAATCGTGTGGAATGCACTCAAACATCAAAGTCACTGAGTGGGGATTGCTGCTGGGGACACATATGGTTTGATGGATTGTGGGGGTGGCTCACAAGTCACCTGGAGGGTTCCCTCCTGACAAAAGAGGTGGAGAATATCATGGGACCACCTCTGGTGCTGTGGGACATGAGTCCATGACACAACCTTGGCTGTTTCATCATTGTGAAGGGTGTGAAGGGTGATGAGTGAAGGTTTCTCCTCAAAAGATGGTTCAAGGAAATAATTTTACCTTGTGCCCAGGTGATTCAGGAGTGGGCAGCAGTGCACTGCCTGCCAGGGAAACTGGGATGAACTGGGTGCTCCTGGAGAGGGATTCTGCCTTCTGGTTTGGTGTTGGGAAAACACCCAGCATGGTGGGGCCAGGCTCTTCTTGAATCTCCTAAGGGAAAGTATAATGCCCTTAAAGCATGATAATTATGATAGATCTGATGAACAGCCCTGGGTTCATTGACATTGTCAATAGCAGGCTTTGACCTTGCTCATTGCAGGGAGGTTGGACTATATGACCCTTAAAGGTCCTTTCCAACCCAAACTATTCTTGGGTTCTATGATTCTAAGAACCAGGTTACCAGTGTCCCCATTTATCCCTGGATGGCTGCACACAGCAATCCCTCGGTGCAGTCTGCCATCATCTCTTGTCCCAACTCCAACAGAGTTTTCCCCAAATGTCCCCTCTGTAGCTACAGAGGAATCTCCAGAGCATCCCAGCCAGGTTGCTGACACAGGGCCTGAGCTGCTCCCTGGACACGACACAGAGTTCACACTGTGGATCACCAGACCTGTCAACAGCCCGCCAGGATCATTTTGCGCATAATGAAGGGAGGTGGCAGACTGTCAAAGTTTTATCTGTGCTTTACTGACTCCTCAGCCAGCTTCCAGAGAGGGGCTGCACTATCTTCTGGGCTGTCGGCCATGCTGGAGAGCTGAAAGTCTGGAGAATGTTTCTTGGCATTGCCTCTGGCTGCTGTGTCTCCTCTGTGTCTGTCTCTGGAGTTGCTCTATGCTTTCTGCAGGCAGTTTGCAGGTTATGTCTCTGGTAGGATGTTGAACACCACCTCTGGCCCTTGAGTGACCACTTTGTTTGGTTACTCACGCATTTTCCAGTGTGGTTTCAGTTTGAGTCAATTCATTGTGTCTCAAGGTTCGTTTGAGATCTGCTCCAAAGGTTAATATCTACCCAGAACCCTCCTCAGTAAGTAGAGTTGAGGCAAACACCCTGGTTTGGTAGCAGAGGAATATATAAGCATAAACCCAAGCTATTCCATGTCATTTGGTGACAGCAGGAGTGATTGTGTTTTACAGAATCACAGAATATGACAAGGTCCCTGCACAGGACACCCTGGGAGTCACACCATGTGCTCACAAGGATTGTCCAAACACTTTTGAACTTTGTCAGGCTTGGTGCTGTGACAACTTCTCTGGGGAGCCTTTTCTAATGCCAAACCACCCTTTGGGTGAAGAATCTCTTTCTAATATCCAACCTAAACTTGAGTCAATTTATTGTGTCTCAAGCTTCAGCCCAGACCTGCTCCAACGGTTCACATCTACCAAGAACGATCCTCAGCAAGCTGAGCTGAGGTAATCACTCTGGTTTTGTAGCAAAGGAACACATAAGCATAAAATCAAGCTCCACCTTGTCATTCAGTGACAGCAAAAGTGGCTGTGGCTCATTTTATGTGCCAGTTGAGACGTAAGAGGGGAGCCAGGATTTTCAGTTTGACTTTTTGCTCGGCAGTGTGGCAGTGCCCCTGTGCTCCTGTGCCTCCACGCAGCAGGATCCCACTGAGCATCTGCCCTCAAGCAGGAAAACCAGCAACAGCCCCTCCGAGGAGATTTATGAGTCAGGAGAGCTGACAACACCATACCCGGTCCCTCACAGTGCAAACACGGCCCTAACCCTGATTTCTTTCACCACGGAGGGTCCCTAATGGTGATAAATGCTGTGTGGCATCGAACTTCAAAGGCTGCCGGAGCCGACTCCTCCAGTCAAGGGGCAACGTGGTGTGTGAGACACACGTCTGGGGCCACATGGCGAGGAGGGCCAGGCCTCGTGTGACAGATGCACACACAGATGCACCGTCACGGGGCAGACGTGGCCCTCGGCAAGGGGCAGGGGAGCAGGAGAGGAGCTGCAGACCCCGGCTGTTGCTTTTCTCCCCCAGTTCCTGCCTATATTCCTCTGTATATTCTGCAGGATTTTCACTTTGGCTGCAATTTAGCGGCCCTGAGAGAAAAGTGAATAATTCCTGCTGTGGGCCGGAGACTNATTCAAGATGGGGTCTGACCAGCGCTGTGTACAAGGGGAGGACAACCTCCCTGGGCCGACTGACCACACTGTTCTTGATGCAGGCCAGGATGCCATTGGCCTTCTTAGCCACCTGGGCACACTGCTGGCTCATATTGAGTTTCCTATCAATCAGTACAGACTATTTGGTGTGTTCCCATCCTCTGGTCGGGCTTTGCCTTGTAGGGATTTGGTGCATGTGCACCGTGGTGTGACCCGATGTGCAGCACATGGTGACAACTGGGGGATGCTGGTGTAGGTACATCATCATCAGAGTGGCAGCTTCAGTCCTCGGGATGGCATGGAAACAAAAGGATTAAGGCGGTGTGAAATAAATGCCATTAGTTTCCTCTTAAATGGAGATTTCTGCTGCTGCCTGAGTCCTCCCACAGCACTTTCTCTGCAGAGGGCCTCATGTGCACAAGCCTAATGCCCACACACACTCCTTCCCTCCTGGGGTGCACTGTGACCTGCTAAAACCACCTTGGAGGTGTTAAACTGCATCTGCACTAGGTGCTAAAAGGTGTTTCATGATGTTAGCTGTGTGGAGTAAAAGTAAACACCCAAACAAAAAAGCACTTATTTCTCCTGTCTTGCAAAGGTCCGTGCACTTCTGTGTGGCTGGGCCATCTCCCTCGCTGCCCTTGGTGTTTTCAAATTTTGTCAGGTTGGAAAACACTGGAGCGGTTTAACAACGATAAACTTACAGGGAATATGTAGTTGTAACATTTATAATTCCCCAGCTGTAGCTGCAGTTGGGTTGAATTGTCAATGCTGCCTCATTTTGCAGCTTACTTTGCGTTTACATCTGGTCAATTGTTCTGGTTCATCTTGGTGAGATCTGTACATGAATTATCACCTTGGATCATCCCATCTGATCTCTGTGTCCAGGCCTCACTAGCAGTGGAAAAACTTTCTTACTCTAAAACTTCTGTGCTGTAGGGATGACTGAACACAGGAACAGGTTGTCCCGAGTGCTTGTGGATTCTCTGTAGTTTGAGATATAGGAGACTCACACGTGAAATCAAGAACCTTTGGGTGTATTTTGGGTTGTTTCGGTGCAAGTTCTCACTTGTGGACAGGCTGAAGAACACGTGGTCTGTTCTTTACCTCCAAGGATAGTTCTGCCTTGAGCTTCCCTGAGCAAATATCCCACCTGGAGAACTGCATCCAGGTCTGTGTCCCCCAGCACAAGAAAGAGTTGGACCTGTCATGAAGATGCATCAAGGGCTGGAGCATCTCTGCTCTGGAGACAGGCTGGGAGAGCTGGGGTTCAGCCTGGAGAAAAAAAGGCTCCAGTGAGACCTCAGAGCCCCTTCCAGTGCTTAAAGAGGGCTTATAATAAAGATGGAGAGTTACATTTTACAGAGGCAGACAGTGGTGGAACAAGGGGGACGCATTTTAAGGTAAAAGAGGGGATGTTTGGGTTAGATATTATGAAGAAATTCTTATTTGTGAGGGTGGTGATGCTCTGGCATAGGCTGCCCAGAGAAGCTGTGGCTGCCCCATCCCTGGAAGTGTCCAAGGCCAGGTTGGATGAGGCTTGGAGCAACCTGAGATAGAGGAAGGTGTCCCTACCTGTGGCAGAGGGTTGGAACAAGATCTTTAAGGTCCCTTCCAACCCAAACCATTCTGGGATTCCATGATTCAAATAATACACTTATAGTGCTATAGTGGACAGCAATGGCTAGAGTATGAGAAGACCTAGTGTGGTTCTACACCAGCTCATCTGTAGCTCAAATTGGATGTAATCATACTGCTGTTTGTAGGGAGGCTGGGAAAACACATTATCAGGAGTTTCTATGTCTGTATAGACAGAATTTCTCCCGTACTACAACAGTGAGTCTCTTGGTCCAGGCTGGGAATAAATTTTATTCTCCCTCTGTCATCCCTCGAATGTTTTCCTTATTTTGCCATTTAACTGATTCCCTGGTGGTGCCACAGGGACCTGACAGGAACACAAATGCCATGTGTGCCCTGCAGCCACGCTGCTGCAGCTTCTCCATGGCATATTATACAGCATTACAATTCTGGGAATGCTGGGAGTTCTTATTAGAATCTAAAAGGGACGGGCAGGAGTCAGCTTTTCTTGTTGTATTCTCTGTGGTTATCACCCAGGTGTAGGGCAGTCACAAGGAGGTATCCACCAGCTTCCCTGGCTGCAAACCAGCTCCCTGCCTTCCGGGATTGTCCTTGGACAGGGGGACCTGCCGCCTTTGCTCCCCAAGTGGGATTTGCCCAGGGCTTCTAGGCAGAGCTGTGTTGGTCTTGGCAAATTTGAACAGATCCAGAAGCAGCTCCTTCTGTTTTCTGTTCTACCCCAACCTGCAAACACCCAGGGAGGCAAATAACTACAACTCACAATAAACCCAAGCCATTAGGATTCTCCTTTGTGCTGTTATGAAGGTAATTAAGCTGCATGCAAAGAAACAGAGGATGAACCGGCAGGAAGGCAAAGAGTGCAAAGGATGATTTAAACTTAACACGATTTTCCTGGTTTCCTTCATTAGAAAGGGCCTTTGATCCTTAACCAGACTGAGGGGAAGGGGCTGAGCAGAGAGGGCAGAGCTCATCCAGGGTCCTGCGAGATGTATTAGAGCTGCAACAGGTTGAGAGAGGGTTTTGAGGGGAAGATGTGCACAGGGCTGTTCCTCCTCTCTGGAGCTGTTTTTCTTTACTGTGGGTGATCTCCTCCTGCCTGGCCCTGCTGACAAGGAAATTTTACCCATCTTTTCACTGGGGCAGAATCTTGCAGTTCCAACCACCACTGGCTCTGCACTCATCCGAAAGCTTGGGGACAACACAGTGTCCTGTTTGGGTTCCATCCTGACCACCACTCTCCAGTCCCACTCAGGGTTTCCCCACATCAGCATTGGTGTTGGAGCCCTGTGGGAGAAGTCTGGAGTCTCCAAGCCCAGTTTTAATCAGCTCTTGGTCACTTGGCGTCAGGGAGACCTGAAGGGGACCTACAAGAAAGGTGGAGAGAGACTTTGACAAGGGCAGGGCATGGCAGGGTAAGGGAGAATGTTTTTAGACTGAAAGATGATAGATTTACATCAGATATTAGGGAGAAAATCTTGACTGTGAGGGTGGTGAGGCACTAGAACAAGTTGCCCAGAGAAGCTGTAGTTTCCCCATTCCTGGAAGTGTCCAAGGCCAGGTTGGATGGGACTTGGAGCAACCTGGGATAGCGGAATGTATCCCTGCCCGTGACAACGGGATCGGAACTAGATGGTCTTTAAGTTCTTTTCCAACCCAAATCAGTTTCACAGGAAAAGGGAGATATGGATTATTTACCACAATGCAGCCTCTCCTCCCCTCCAACAAAACAAAAAGAAAACCCCAAACCACCAGCCAACAAATAAATCAAGAGTCCCATTACAATGGTGGCCGAGTGTGACAATTTGCACACTGTGTCTCTCCCCCCATGCAGGCCCAGAAATTCCCTGCTCGAGACGTGTTTCCACTTCCACAGGGTCCTCAAAAGCTCCCCCAGAAACTGTTGGGAGGAGGAGGCAGCAATTACTTTCCAGGCAAGACGTGCCAGTGTTCAGCAGAGGTGTCTGGCACCCGAGAGTGATGTCTATGAACGAAGTGAGTCGGCAAAGCTGCTGTCACACGCTGCAGATGAGGCGACTGCACTTGTATTAATGCGTGTCTCACCCAAACTCGAGCATTTCTACCCCAAATACACAGGGCTGTGAAAGCAGAGCTGCTGCACAATGTCTCACCTCATTGTGGATTCCTGGGGAGTGCAGGATTGGAAGGGGGAGCAGGTGCACACTTGGGGGAGGAGGTGGGACCAGCCATTATCAGCCTGAGCATTAATTGTCGAATTAACATCACACTGTGTAACACAAGTAAATAAGAGTCGGCAGTTTGGGCTCTTGCAGAAACCTTCATTCCAAGGGCTTTGTGTTTGCTCTGATCTCTCTTCCACCTCACGTTGCAGAGCCTGGCAGGAGTGACTGGGGTTTAAAATAGCATGGATGGTTGTTCCCTCTCTTGTGCAAAGCAGGATGCAATGTGGGATGAACATGCAGAGCTGGCCTGGACATAATTTCTGCAAAAGTGCTTATATGATCACAGTGTATTATCCCAGCCACAGATTTGGTGTGGGTGGCTCTCCATCCTTTTGGAAATTTCCGTGGGCTTTCTGCTGGTCAAAGTTACCAGGAGCTGTTAAAAATCTGCTGTACATTCTACGCTAAGAGGCAGCTGCGTTTCAGGAGTGAAGTGATACTCAGAGCCAAACCACCCTTTTCTCCAGGCATCTTCATCTACGAAGCACTGGAGGTCCTGTGGGATGATTACAAGGTATTTATAGTTGAGGAGACGGATGACTTAGTCCTGACTGTATGAATGATATCACAGCGGTGGCAGCCTTAAACACAGACAGCTAGAGGTCACATTTGATTACATAAAAACTGGATTTCAGCCGAAGCAGCTGGGAGAGATGTTCCTCCCTCCTCGAGAAATGACATGTGCAAAAAAACCCCATCCTTCCTGACTTGGGCTCCTGAGGCAGCCAAAAGCAGAGTGTCTCTGACGTGGGGTGGGTGCCAGTGGCTCTATTATCCTTGGCAGCGGGAAGCAACTTGTTAGTGGTGGCAGCACAGCCCAGCTGGCAGGGTTGAGAGGCCACAGCAAGTGGAGTGTCCCCAGTATTCATCTTCCTGTCCCCTTCCAGTGAGTGCATTAGGATGTGTCTCGTTCTGTACTGATTTCTCACCTGCAATATTAATTTGTGGCTGTATAAATTCTTGCTGTTATTATATGGTGAGGTGATGCAGAACAAAGCAGCTTATTAACACATGGAGGGGCCCTGGATGCTCGTGGGGCAGCTCCTATTGCTGCATGTGGAAAGAGACTCGGCTCCTGCCGCTGCCAACTGGGTGAGGACTTGGCCAGTCCCTCCAGAAGGAAATCCCAAGGTTCAGGTATCTCCTGTGCAGGGTTTGATGAGGTGAGTTTTGGAGGTTGACTCTTTTCCCTCCATTCTCCAGAAAGAAAGTGAAGTGGGACGTATCTCCTGCCCCAAATTAACTGGTCGGCGTCTTCTTTGTGGTCAGCCCTTCTCCCAAACTGCCAAAAGGGACTGGTACAAGTTGGAGAAGACCTTGTGTGTTCCATGGTGGGTGAGGGGAGGAAGGAAACAGGAGAAGGGACAGGAGGGTGAAAGTGGGAAGAGACACTCAGAGCAGAAAGAGCAGAAAGCTTTGCTGATTGGGAGCCAGGCACTTGCATGTGAGGGGAGCAGAGCAGAGCAGGTGAGAGCAAGGTGGGACTGGCTCTGAGCTGTGGAGGTTTGGCAGCTTCACTCCCTTGTTGAAGGGACAGCACAGAGCTGAGCTGATGTACAACAGGTCTTTTAGCTTGATGCTGCTCGGATGTACAGCTGACAAATAAGTGACAAAGCCAAGAAGAAGCCAGGACGGGATCTGGAAGGGATCAGCTGGTGGGGAATGAGACCACGAACCACATGATTTGCAGTTACTGTGGTCCTCTGGCTTTGCCACATCATCAAAACCAAAGAGGCTGAGGCTGCATCCTGACTGAGACAAGGGTTGGAGGTGCTTCCTGTCAGGAGGGCAAAGGCAGGTGTGATGATCTCTTGCTTATCACTTTGGTCCTTTCCCTGTCCTTTCCTCATTCTCAGCCCTTCAATCCCACAGCCACAGCCACATGTCAGCCTCTCCCTGCCTGCAACCCTCCTGCCACGGCTGTGGTGCTCAGCTAGGCTGGGCTTTTCGAGGCAACAGGACAGTTGCCATCCCAGACCCCTTCCAGGTGAGCCTGAGATAAAAAGGGAGGACTGGAATTCTTGCTCTCGTGCCAGAGCTGAAGAAGAATGGAGAAGGGAGGACAGACCTGACCGTGCAGGCAGAGCAAAGGCACTGCCTGCTGTGTGGTTGGGAGGCAGGAGGAAGCACAGCAGCAGCAGCAGCTCTTTGATGTCTTACTGCCCTCTGGCCTGAGGGCCAATGGCAGGCATGAAATTTCCCTGCCTCTGCTGTCAGCCTGATGGACAGAGCAGCCCCATGTCCCCTCCTGAGGGTGTAGGGAGGCCAAGCAGGAGGGAAATGGGTCATACCCAGAGGGGAGAAGCAGCTTTGTGTCTGGGGTCCCTTCTGCAGCTCATGCTGAGTTTATCTTACGGAGTTATTTCACCGCTGTTGGACACAACCTCAGTTCTTGAGGTTACCAGGTTCAGTGAATATGACAAGGAACATGGAGAACAGCTACTCCCAGGTTCGTCATCACCTTTCCACAGCCACCATTGCTCTGTGAAGGCTGCACCTCTTTTTCCACACCAAAAGCGAACCCAAGCTCAGGTCAGGAACACAACCAAAGTCTCTGAGGTTTGGGAGAAAAACACAAAACCTGCTTAGAATGAACCCAGATGTAGTTTGGCGGTGACATGCTACACATCTATCCAGGTCTTCTGTCATTTGTAATAATACTTGATACTGTGAAGCATGAGGTAATAATCAGTGATGTGAGTGACCCAAGGTTTACCATCTGTACAATTATCCAGCCCTCCAGCAGTGATATTTGACCCATCAGAGACAGGGAGAATTGTAGATATAGTGGTCACGGTGCAATGCACCTGTTTCCAAGCTATTGTTCATTTTAGAGTTGTATCACAAAGCTGGTCCTCCACGCCACATGTGGAAAAGTATGTATCCTGTGCTTTGATGGAGGCCCAGGTGGTCTTGAGATAATTGCTTCCAACTTTATGTATTAAACCAGAAACAGTGTTGCATGTACTCAGGACCCACTGCATTCACAAGCTGACAGTTCACAAGCTGGACCTGTCCACTTGACACTGGGCATCTGAATCCCACTGGGAAAAGAGGAATTTGCTCAAAAGTACCGAGGGTTTTCAGCTTGGGCAAGTTGATGTCAGACAAAGGAGTGGCCCCTGAGTTGAAGTCTTATGTTAACTCGTAACCAGAGAAGCACCAATGCCCCAAGGTAGGACCCAAGAAATAAAATTCTTTGGTGTGTATTTTAACTGCCAATGATGCTGGATGAGCAGGGGTGCTGGATAAACGCTTTTGGTCAAAACCTCTGGCTGATGTTTACATTCCCTTCCAATGGACCTGGTGTCCAAGTCAGGCTCCCAGCATTCAGTTGCTCAGTTACTGATTCTTGAGCTCAGTGTTTTTGCTGCTTTAAGAAGTTGCTCCCAACACCAGATTTTCTCAAAATGATGCTGCCAAGAGGCTCTGATTTCCCCTGTTAAGCAGCAGGAGAGTTCAGGCTGTGCTTCAGAATAATATTATGCACAAGGCACAGTGTCAAAACAAAGGTGGAAGATCCTAAAACCTGCATGAATGTGCTGTACTGTTCCTATCTGTCCTTGAGACATTTCAGTACCTTCCAGAAAAAGAAGAAGTATCAGGTGCCAAATGCTGGCTGCAGTCCCCTTCTCTCCCAGGTGCTGTTTCTCATGAGACTTAGACTGCTAATCTGGTTGGGAAGAGAACAGGGGTTATTCAAGGTTGTTTGCTGTGGGATGTTGGGGTGATGTTGGGTCAGGTTGTAGCACTGGAGCCTCAGGACAGATCGCATAGAGAAAGTGTCAATCTTTTTCTGTTGGAAGACCAGAGTCTCTCACATCTCTGTCTTGGTGTGAACACTGACCAAGACGTTGCAGGGTCCTTGCAGTCTACCCAGGAACCCTGCAGGTCCCTCCCGCCTCAGACCACCAAAGTCTGTCTGTATCTGAAGTTCAGGAATCTCTGTTATTGAAGGTGAGCCACTGCACCCTGGAAATCCAAGTCCATTTGGGGTCTGAAGTCAAGCGACAGCCTCAGATCTTTCTGTTGCCCTTACGTCAGCCCTTTTCTCCTTTGCCTTCCTTCCTACCCTTTTATTGCCTTTATTATACGTATATAGGACCTTCTGAGTGGGGAGGTACAGACAAGGGGTTGTTATGTGGCAGCTCCCCCACAGCCTGGGGTAGCAGGTCGCCAACTGGTAGCATCTCCTTGCTGCTCCTTCCAGCCCAACTCCTTCCCTGTTACCAGTCAGGGGAGGATCTCAGGAAGAGGCATGGACATCAGCCCAAACATTTTCCAGACCATTTTGACATTAGACAGTGACAAAGGCATGAGCAGAGCTGTTTGTCTGGAGGATGCCCCACGGGGAAGGCGTTTGGCTCTCCGTCATGCTCCCACGATCCAAGGCAGTGACAGGAGTCTGTGGTGTCTGGGAGCTGCCAGCTAAGGAAGGCTGATGTAACTTGTGGCACCACATTGAGCTCAAAGCACTTCAGCCTAAGCCTGAATTTTCAGCACACAGGCAGCCAGAGCTGTGTCCCACTGGCACAGATTCCCTGGGTGGATCCGTCTTCCCCTTCTGCTGATGGAGCCAGTGCAAGCCATGGAGCAGCTGAGCCAGAAGCTCCTTCCAGAAATGTCCCACCTTGGGGCTCACAAATGTCCAGGCTCAGGCTGTAGCTACACCAAGCAAACAGCCTGTCAAGGTGCTTTTTAGGCAATTTATAAGCACAATGTACCTCAGTAACTGGTGTACTGTCACCATCTGAGGCTTTTTGGGTGCTGAAAGGATCCCAAACTGGCTGTTATTTGGAACTGTTATATAGCTTTAAGCTATTCATGAACCAGGTGAGCCGTGTGTGAGACCACCATGTACTGGCAGATATCTGCACAAAGAGATATCCATCTCAGTCCAGCCTATTCCTCTGATCCCTTGCGGACACATTCCTGGGTCTTTGGAGGGAGTTTTGAATCCTGCAGCAGGAATCGTTTTATGGCATCAGGCAGGGGACAGTCACTGTGCTCCATTCCCTGCTCAAGGGGACTGAGGAGCGGGGAAGGTGCCTCCCTGCTCTCAGGGTTTCCAGCAGTCTGTGGTTCTGCTCCGATGTCAGGGAGGCAGCTTTGCCAGGGAAATCACAAAGGCAGCCACAAGTGGGACTTAAAATAGCTCTTCATGCAAGGCAGAGGGAAGGGAGGGCGACAGGGAGAGGACTCCGCCTGCCACATTGACAACTTTCCGAGGGAGGCTGAGCTCTGCCTGTCAGTGCTCTGCCTCTTCCCCAGCTGAAAATCCCAGAGGAGAAGAGAGATCTGGCGCCCCTTGGATTGTACAAACCTTCCTGTGTAGCAGGAGATTTCCAGTCTGGTGGGGAAAAGGGAACAAAATCCAAGTGGCACCTTGTGGGAGGAAGGGGGCCATCCCCTCCTGGCTGGTGGTTGGATTCACTCGGGAGCCAAGCCCCCCCTTCCCGTGTTCCCACTCCTCCTGTGGCATCGGGAGATGACAAAGGCACAGACTCCACAGTGCTTGGCTGGCTCAGCCGAGTTCCTGCAGATGTTGAGTTTGGAGGCTACAGGGATGTATGAGGTGGTTGTTCAAGCACAGAAAGTGGCCACCACATGGAGGGTTCTGTGGCTGGTCAGTTGTGAGGCTTTGTGCTTCCCTGTGCTTGGCTCTCTTGGGAGAGTCTGTGCAAAGGAGTGAACTTACAGCTATGCAGGTCACATCCCAGCCCAAAGGAGTTGGAGTTAGGGCTTGAAGCCCTGCCCTGCCTCAGGGGAGGTCCCTAATCACTTGTAAAACAGAGTGGATCACACCTGCTTTCCTAGAAGGATGCAGCTCTTCTCCAGGGAGCTCCAAGGGACAAATTTCTAACCCAACAGGTCACACCAGAGCTCCCCCATCTCATCATCTCTATCAGTGTGCTTAAAATCCAGTCCATTTTCTCCTCCCACAACAAAAATCAGGCATGATGGAATCTGTGGGTCGAGGCTGAGTTATTTGTCTCGATTCCTCTTTTAGTTGTCAGGTAGTTCATCCTCTTCAAAAATAGATGCATGGAGCTGACAGAACAACACACCTCCAAGAGCTGCCTGTCTCCCTCACACCTTATGGGAACCTGGAGAAGGTACTTTGTTAATGCTAATTTGTGAAGCTAAACACCAACACATCTCCCTTGTGTCTGAGCTGAGGAAATGACTTTTGGAGGGTCACCACACTGAGGCCCCTCTTGAGGCACCACAGCTGTGGCAGCGGGAGCAGCTTGTGGCTCGTCCATGTACCACTCACTGCACGACTTTTTGGGAACAGATAAATGGCCTTGCACCCTCCTGGCTCTGTCTCCTGCTCTCTGCAGGTTGGCAAATCCACAAGTAATATTCTACCCCTCCTCCAACCAATGCTTTTTTTATCTTTTCTTTTGCCAAGTTGCCACCTGTGTCTTGTAGGTGTGCTGATCCTTGTCTTACACTCATAAATATTCAGTGTCTGCTGGAGGAGTCTTTGGGCTGAAGTGTGTCACATAGCAAGAATCCTGACTTTGCTGTGCATGGAGCGTTACAGGAGCTTCCTTGACCCGCCTCCCAGGGGGATAATGCTCCAATACTGCACATTTGTGTCCTTAAAATTGAAGGATTCAGCCACACAAACCTTTGATAGATCAGGGCTGAAGTGGTTTGTCTTTGGTGGCTGCATGGGGCGGGAAACTTGGGAAACAAATTCTGCCACAGGGAAATGATTGTTATCTGCGTGAGATATGGCATCTACCCTCTCCATGACTTCAACAATGCACCTTTTCCTTGTCTACCCCATCACTGTCCCAGCCCCAAAGATGCCCTCATTCCACACCAGCTGATTCTTGTTCCTTGCGTCCCCAGCGATGCCAAACTTGCCTTGGCTCTGCTCTCCTGTTCCAGCCTTGCTGCTGGAAAGCTCCTCCTTGGCAGAGAGGTTGTACACATGACTCACTGCAATGGGACATGTGTGCAAGCTTAACTCACACAGGCTGTTCCACTCTCCTGCCTGTTTGGGGCCCTAATTTGGGGATTCCACACGCATCTGTTATTATCCCACAGCTCTAAGCTCATGCAATGCTGCAGCCAACTTTCTGCTTCGGATTAAAAGTGTCACAGGTTATGTAAGATCACTGCTTTCCTCCATTCAATGATGCAGCCTGGGATTTGGGCATATCACAGGATCATTGAAAGGGACGTTGAAGATCATTGCATTCCAATCCTACTTCCATGGGAGCACCTTCCACCAGACCAGGTTACTCTAAACACCATCCAATCTGGCCTTGAATTTTTAACAAACATATTTAGAGCAGCATAACTGTCTTGTTCTACCTCTTCAGCCTCCCCAGCCTCTAGTCTAGGGACTATCTTGCCTGAATCAAATCAAATTCTCCCTCAAGTTTCCTATAAAATAGCACACTTTGGTAAAAGAGTTGGGAAAGAGCTATATGTGTCTGGATATGTATGTGCTCAAATCTCACCTTAGGAGGGTGGCAAGTATTACTGCAAGTGCCTCTTGGTTCTTCTTCCCCCTCTGGGTAGCTCCAATCTCTTGCAATTTATCCTGAATTAAGTACCCTTGTCCCTGTGCTCTCCTTTACCCTCCACTTGCCTTTCAGAGAATGCATTGACCTCGTGCCTCCAGGCTGCAATTTGACTGCAGCTCGTGCTGTATCTGCAGGCAGATACCCAGGGCTGGGAAATACAGCTTTGGTTTTGATTCTCTGTCCCTGGTGTGTGCAAGGGGTGTTTCCTCCAGCTCCATGTTGAAATAATGGATGGGGATGACCCCTTGACATCCAGTTGTACGAGATTTCTGTGGTACAAATGAGTGCAGAGCTGCTCCTGCTGCAGCAAAGGCAGGTTATGGATATGGGATAACTTGGGGGGAGGGGGTTGGTTTCATGGGGAATAATGGGTTCAGCAGTCAGGAACTGGTTTGGGACCACAGAATCATAGAATGGGTTGGGTTGGAAAGGACCTTAGAGCTCATTTAGTTCCAATATCTCTGCCACGGGCAGGGATGCCACACACTAGAGTGGGTTGCTCAGGATCTCACCCAATCTGGCCTTGAGCAGTTCCAGGGATATTTTGCTCCTGATGTTGCCACAGTCTGATGTGGCTCAGTCTGGAAAGAGCCTATTGAATGCTTTCAACATCCCTTGCAAAGTGCCATGTGCCCTCAACTACTGCATCCACACTCATGCAGTTCATGTTCAAGGTTACTAATGCAATCTTCTCCCGTTCTCAGTCAGGATTGCCAATGTCCAAGGAAGACTGGTCCTAATTTCCTATCGTGTCCTCATGACTTTTTGCCTTGTCCATGCCAGGAGCACATTCATTCCATGCCAGGAACAGCAGTTCCATTGTCAGCCAGCAGAAGCAAGTAATTCCCCAGTGCCTTAATTGCAAATCCCTGTGCAGACAGGAACTCGGGAAGGGCCGCAGTGGTTAAACATAAGGTTCCTCTTCTCTTCCTGTGTCCTGCCTCTAGGAGCTGCCACCAGCAAGTGTGGAGAGAGTGAAGGAACAGAGCAAGTCTTTGAACTCTGATCCTTGTGGGTCCCTTCCAACTCAGGATATTCTATGAGTCCAAGGACTTTTTGCAACAGCATGGAGTGATAGGACAAGGGGGAATGGCTATAAGGTGACAGAGGGTGGATTTAGACTGAATACTAGAAAGATATTCTTGACTGTGAGAGTGGAACAAGTCTGTGGCTGCCCCATCCCTGGAAGTGTCCAAGGACCCTGGGATAGTGGAAGGTGTCCCTGCCCATGGCAGGGGTGTGGAACTGGATGGTCTTCAAGGGTCCCTTCCAACCCAAACCGTTCTGTGATTGTAAGTCTATACTCACATAATTCATCCAGCTACGGGAATTTGTGTCTTCCTGAGCCAGTGAAACCAGATGAAACTCCAGAACGTCCTGGGTGCATTTATTTGCACTTCTTGCAATAGTAATTTATTTTGCATGTGGTTTTTTTTTGGTTTGTTTTCCAGAAAGGAGGTGCATATCAACTGAGTCTCAGGATGTACTAACATTTTTTAACATGCTCAGGTGTTCTCTGTTGCCCTTGAACTGACTAGAAGGAAATATTCCTGAGAAGGAAAATAACTATTAAAGACAACCAGTGCAAATGATGCAGGAATGATGTATTGCTGGACAGATCTGTTCAGGGTGGTTGTAAGCAGGTACAAGCTTGGCCATTCAGCAGGAATTTTATGACAGGAAGAAAAGCTCATTTATTGCTTTTGGCGGGGGGGCAAACTGTTTGTGTTGGTTATGTGCCAACTCTTCCTCATACCCACCAGGGTCCTGCACCCAGGCTTTGTGCTTCAAACCTCATTTTTCTTGTGCTGCATCTTGGTTCTTCCACCTGCAGAAAATGCTGAAATTCCTTCAAGTGGGCAAAGAAACTGCTGCCAGAATGCAAAAATTCCCTCCCTCATCCCCAAAGAGGGACAAATGCCAGTGTAGGAATATGCTGTGAGGATCAGGGACCATTCGATTTCTTTTTGCTCTGAGGTCCCCTTTGAGTTGTGGTTGAAGTGTTTAGTGACCACAAGGTGTATGGAGCAGTCTGTGACCTCCAAGTCCTTGCACAGCTTGTGACCAGTGTTTAGTGAGGGCAGGACACAGTGGAAAGTGTCCTTGCCCATGGCAGGGAGGTGGGAACTAGATGATCTTTGAGATCCCTTCTAACCCAAAACATTCTATGACATGCTCAGACCTCCAAGGAATGATTTGGGGTGTGTTCCTCACTTCCTCTGAAGTCTTTGTGCTCAGGCCTGTTCCCTCCAGGATGGGATTTGGGGGTACACATGTCTTTTTTTCTGTTTTCTGCCTATCCAAAGCAGACAGACTGAGAAGGGCTGCTCATCTCTAATGAGAATCTTCTGTGTCTGTGGCGTTTAAAATGGTCAGTGATCATCACCCCTCCCACGCCCACTCAGCCCACCTGGGCCAGAGATTTATCCTGCCTCGTTTATCATCTCTAAATCTCCTTGGCTGACTCCATTTTGCATTTTAACAAGAAACAAGCACTTGGTAATAACTGCAGAGATTAAGCTCTTATGAACCCTCAAACCATTAACCTGATGGAAATATTAACAATAAATAAAAGGTATTAATGAAGTTGCCCGACAAGCTCTGAATTTGTTTGGTAAATTGTACAGTTATTAACAACGAATGTGACTCACTGTGATCCATCAGCAGGGATATTTGGGAGGCAGAGGGTGGGGATAGATACTTTGTGTCAGGATGGAGGTATGGGTAGGTTCTTGTATGTCTAACCTGGATGGTCATCCTCAGATGGATTCCCCCAGAAAGATTCACTCTGTCTTCAGCCAGACCTAGGAAAGCTTCTCTGTGGGTGCCTCATGTTTTTTGGGGACCAGGAGATGTTGAATTACTTCCAGTGTGGTGTTGCACAGCCCCTGTAAAAGAAGTCTGTGATGGAAGGGCAGCCATATCTTAAAGGTGATTTTTGTAGGTGGTATTACTTTTTCCATAAATTGTGCTGTCGTTGCTGGGAAAAGGACCTGGTGGTGGCATTTGTGATGGACTCTAGGGACTGATTTCCATTGTCTCACATCCTCCACCTGATTAATATCCCTGTGTACTGGTGCCAGGTAGGATGCAGATGGAAAAGGCTGAGGCAGAAACCTGTAGCAACACGACACCACATTGTCCTCCCCAAATCCTGTCACATTTTGCCTCCCAGTCACACACAAGAAAGCATAACCATCGTATCACATGGTGTTTGAGGAAAGAAGCAATTAGTAAGTGCCTCATTTTCCTGTGGCTCTGAGAACAACAGGGTGCTCTCCAGGAGCAGCGGGATACAGCACCGTGCCCCAGGATGTGCAGCACATGGGTAAATGTACCCATGAGAGCTGGGGCTCCCTGGAAGTGCAGGTGGCTGTTAATTTGAACAGTAACCACTCATTGAATGAAGCCAGCAGGGGTGAGGAACAGGGATTTGTCATTTCTAGGAGGTGGCTTTGGGTCCCTGCCAGCTCAGCAGGGTCGGGAAGCTCCTCTCATCCAAAGCAGCAGCTGCAGAGCCAGCCCTGGCCAGAACCTCCCATGTGCATGGATGGGGGTGCTCACTATAAACAGTGGATAATAGGGTTGGGAGAAACTTGAGAGCTTGTCTAGCCCATCCCGTTGAAGGCAGGATCTTCAGCCTGTTCATAAAACTTCCAGACTCCCCAAGCCAGCTGCCCCCATGGCTCCTTGTGGCTAGAAAGTTCCTTCACTGCCTAAAGCCAACCTCCCTACTGTTATCCACAGACTTCCCACACCAGGCAGGGAGAAAGATTTATTTTCTTCATTTCTCTCCACCACATTTGAAGGCGATTATTCTGCTTCCCCTCCATCTCCTCTAAACAGCCCCAGTTTCTCCTGTGTTGCCATGGAAGTTCTCCCAGGTCTCCCCCTGAGTGTGGTGTCCTGGTGTGCCCCACTCGTGGCCCCAGCAGCACCATCAGGGCAGCTGGACTGTGCCATGTGCTCACAAGGCCATGTGCCCACTGTCCCTGGCACCAGGGGCTGGATCTCCCCCAGAGATCCCTCTTGATTTAAGCACGTGGGGTACCCCCAGTCCCATAGTGCCACCGATTCCGTGCTCCCCTGCTCTGACTCTGTGCACTCAGTTGTTTTTTTCTAAGAGTCTTTGCCCTCCCTCAGTTCAATCCTGTTGCTTTTTCTGAACCATTTCTCCAGTTCATCCAGCTTGTTTTGTCTTCCAGCCTGCTCACAGCCTTTCCTGACTGAACAAGCCGCTTCCTTTACCCTGGACATTCAGGGAAGCAGCAGGCAGCCAAAGGGTTTGCTCGTGTCTTCCCTCAGCTCCATACAGAAGCTCAGGCTGCCTTAGGTTGCTCTGGAGTAACTCCAGACCTGGTGCTCTGAGAATTAGGGATTGAATTCCCAAAGGTGTCAGGCAGATGATGTCTGTCAGAGATTGCTCACCTACATGTCTGTTCTCCTGCATCCCTTTATGGGAAGTACTCCTCACCACCAGCACACTGTGGCATCCAGGTCTGTATCCCTGTGACCAGGATCTGCCAGGACGTGGACAAGCACTGCAAAGGATGACTTTGAGGCAGGCAAGTGGATCTGGGTCAGGGAATCCTCCTGTAGGCTTGATCCTGAAAACAATGGGGAGTTTTCCTCAGCAGGTGCCAAACGCCCTTTGAAGTGTCAATCACATCATTTGGCATCGATTTTTCTTTAAAGAGCTCCCTCTTGCTCCCCTCCTAGGAGCCAGGATTTCCACTGACAGACAGGCTTGTGTGGGAATTTTGAGGCTGTACAATGCAAAACTTCAAAGACCTGCCTTGGATTTGGGGTCCTTCAAACGGAGCAATCCCTGCTCCCCATATAAGCATGTTGTCATGTGCTGCTCTCACACTGACTGTGAACTGGGTTTTGTACCAGCACAGCCTTGGGTGCACCGTCCTGGGGGCTTTTCTGGTCAAGGAATGGAATTTAGGTGATGATTTTTCCATTGATGCTGTGGGATAGGCTGAGCTAAACTTTCAAATGGCACAACAGTGGGATTTCCCCCATATCCGTGGATGATATTAAACTGTCAGAGAACAGGTTTAGATTAGATTTTGGGAAGAATATCCTGTTCTTGGCTGTGAGGGTGGTGAGGTCCTGGCACAGGTTGCCTGGAGAAATGTAGATGTCCCATCCCTGGAAGTGCTCAAGGTCAGGTTGGATGGAGCTTGGAGCAACCCGGGATAGTGGAAGATATTCCTCTCCATGGCAGGGGATTAGAACTGTCTGATCCTTAAGTTCTCTTGCAACCCAAACCACTGTATAATTCTATAATTTTAGTTTCAATATTTTTTCTGTTTTTGAGTCCAATATTTCGCTGGACCTCCCAGCAAGCGTCCAGATCACTGTCCTCTCCAAGTCATATTTAAATTGCTTTTCACATCTTCTAGCAGGGTTTCTACTTTTACTTGAAGTGGTAGATGGCTCTGCATTTAAATAATGAATTTTTCTCCCTGGGACTGACAGCTGGGAGGTGCTAAGGTGGTTTCAGCTTTATAATTACCTCTGTCTGTCTTGCCTGTGTGTTCACGCACACACACACGTGCCAAGCTGAAGAGGAAGTAGTGAATGCAAGGAACAGCTGGATCCACTATGTGACACGTCAGGAGGAGCTGTTTTTCTTTAAACATCTTTTTATCTACAGCTCAGTGCTGTTCTTCCCGGCTGCAGCATCACAAGGATGAATAATCCTGGAAATCTTCGGTGTAGCTGGGAAAAAGGGAGCTTTGTTAATATTGGTTCTGCCTGTATGAACTTGCCTTCTGCCTGGGGACCTTGTATCACAGCAGAGCTCCCCAGGGATTGGGCTCTTGGGACTCTTATGAGGAGGATGCCTTCGGGTTAAACTTCGTGGCAGGCAAGGCAGAAGAGCATTGGAAGTGGTTGGGAATCGGGATTGAACCAGGAATGTGTTTGTGCAGCTTCCCCCTGTCCCTTACACCATTGTGTCCCTTGCACCCCCTGCTCTGTCCCACCTGTATTTCCTGATTTTGAACGAGAAATATCCAAGGAGCCTTCCATCACAAAAAAACTTTAAAATTTCCATCTTCAGGCACGTGTTCAACATTGGCCAGTGAGGCTTGATCCCTGTGGCTGTCTGGGCAGCCACAAGCTGGGCAGAGAAAGGGGCGAGATTTTGGGAATGAGGCCTTTCAGCATCAACCTGAGATCCCAGGGAAGAGCTGCTGTGGAGAGAAGTTTGGAGAGGCCTCATCTCGTAGTCTGTTTCCTTTTCCTTTTAATGTGTTTGCTCTCTAATGTGTGTTGACACAGTAAATACACATGTTTGTACAAACATCCCAGCTGAGGGTTGCTTTGAAAGCCCCTTGCAGGGGATGGGAAATGTGGATGGCAGATGTTGGGAGGCGACCTGCTGCCTGGCACGCGCCGCTTTGCCAGCGGAGTTGGAAAAGGTCCCCAACAGGAGCAACCTGATGAGGCAGAGGATGCTTTGGTTGGGTTTTTGGGGGGCTGCTGCAGCAGAAAGACACAGGTGCTCAGTGGTGTCCAAGTGCAGAAGGGTGTCCCTTATCCCTTGCTCACTGTTCCATTGGGGATCCAAACTGTTACTGAGCAAGTGCTGATGGTGAGAAAAGCTTTGAGAAGTGGGGGGAACAAGGTCCTGGATAGGAACTGGACAGAGTTCCCCCTGAGTAAGATGTAGATGAAGGTGAGACTTGTGGGAAAAGATGGACAAACACAAAGCTTTTTAAGAGGTGCTGCCAAAGCTCCCTTTGAGCCAAACACCTGGTGTTGAAGGGGACAGCAAGGACCTTGGCAATAGCCAAGTTTCCCCAGGGAAGTAGTGGAATCACTATCCCTGGAAGTGCTGAAAATCCAAGTAGATGTGACAAGATTTTTGGTATGATTTAGTGGGCATGGTGGTACTTGGTTGAAGGTTGGACTTGATGATCTTGGAGGTCTTTTGCAACCTGAATGTCTGTACGGTTCGAATTTCTTCCAGATCCTTCACAGCTGATAAATGTGCTTTTATACCTATATCTGTGCTTATAGTTGTCTGTGGCATCTTATTTCCAACCATAAAATGTAGGAAGCAGAGTCACAAGGGCCTGAAAATGAATCGTGTTAAAACATATCCCATTGTGAGCTACAGATGAGCTGGTGTGGTTTCACAGACCAAATTCCAACACCGTGGAGTTGGCCACATCCTTTATCTTATATGAATAAAATGCCTCAGTACTGGCCATGAGCTGTTTATGGTGGAAGCTGAATACAAACAAGGTGAAGTTGATTTTAAGAAGGACAGAGTATTGGACACAAATTCCCTGGTTAAAGGCACATGGTCAGTGTAGGTTTGTCTGAGCAGTCTATGAGCAATTTCACCACTTCCAGTTGATTAACAGGCTCTTTTTAGAATCATGGAATATGCTGAGTTGGAAGGGACCCACAAGAGAATCAACTCCTGGCCCTGCACAGGGCAGCCTCAAGAGTCTCACAATGTGCCACCTGTGGAAAACATAACATCCCAAGAAAGACAGAGATCAAAGTACAGTTCTCCAACCCTCTTCTTGTACTACGACATGTTGAGCAAATGAGCACTGCCCTCAGAATGAAGGTTTTCTGTAAGAAACCATCCCCACGCCTTTCCCCACGTGGACAGCAAGGAAAGGGTGGATGGCCCATCTGCGAGAGATGCCAGACAGTCACTCAGGCTGAAATTTGTCTCTCCTAATGCTGGTCATCAGCACTGAATCGAAATGAGCTGCTGTTTGTAGATAATGGAGAGAGACTGGCATCTCCAGAAAGCAATTCACTCCATCTGCCTGAGACACCTATTTAGGATGGCACAAATTGCCCCATGGTGAAACCTGTCTCTTCCCATTGACTCCAGGGGAAACCTGCCTGACTCATTAGGAGAGATGTCTAATTTTCGGGAGGACCATGTTAAACAAGATGAATCCCGCGTTTAATGCATGCCTGGAGGGCACACAGGTGACTGGTGACAGCCAGACATCTCTGGAGCCAGGCAGAGCAGGCTGCTCTCTCCTCATCTATTTGTTTTCAGGCCCCTCTGCAGCCTTTGCATCTGAAATATCCTGTTTTCAGCTGGGTTACTACAAGTGGCAGCTCGTATTGTCATGGTCTGGACGGTAGGTGGAACACTGCTGTGAGAAACATGGAATTTGAAGGGCTTCTGCCACGTTTCTCCAACCTCAAGGCAGCTCCTTCCCTCTGCTGCTCAGGCTTTGCAAGGAGGGCGAGATTTCTTGAGTATTGTGTATATCTTGAGTATTGTGTCAAGTTCCGGCCCCTCAATTTAAGAAAAATGTTGAGGTGCTGGAACAAGTTCAGAGAAGGGCAACAAGGATGGTTAAGGGACTGGGGGATAAACCCTATCCTCCAGCTTAGGGAGCTGGGTCTGTTTAGTCTGGAAAAGAGTAGGCTCAGGGGTGCCCTTATCACTTTCTGTAACTACCAAAAAGGGGGTTGCAGACAAGCAGGGGTCAATCTTTTCTCTCTGGCCATTGGAGATAGAACAAGAGGTCATGGTCTTAGGCTCCAACAAGGGAGGTCTACACTTGACGTTAGGAAAAAGTTTTTCACCGAAAGTGTGATCCGGCATTGAAATGCGTTGCCCACGGAGGTGGTTGAGTTGCCAACCCTGGAGGTGTTCAAGGGTAGACTGGATGAGGTGTTGAGGGTCATGGTATAAATGTTCTAGATGTTGGGTTTTAGTTGGATTATAGGTTGGACTTGATGATCTTCAAGGTCTTTTCCAATCTTATCAACACTGTGATACTGTGATTTCACTGCTCCCAGTTTACAGATGGGACACTCGAGGCACAGAATGGGATGAGTAACAGGAAAGGAAACTGTGGGACTGGCACAGGACCGGAATCCCTGTGCTTCCTGGTGCTCCTCAAACACCAGGGACTATGGCTGGCTCTGCCTGTGGATTTTGGGGCTATTCCCTGCGGCTTCCCTCCCTGAGTAAACTGGAAAGGTAAAGGGAAGTTTTTAAGTCATGGGTGGGGGATGGCAGCACTCCTTGTTGCTGCTTAGGAACACCCATTAATGCACTAATAAGGCTGTAAATGTGGTGTTTGGGTCTGAATTGACTGTCCCCAATCCCATTGAATTCCTCTTGCTAATATTTCCTAGGAGTTGGTTCAAATGTTCACAAACACGGGACTTGGGCATTTAGCCCATCATTTTGTCACCCCTGTTACCTCTGGAATTTTTTTCCCCTTCCAGATCCCCATCTGCCCCTCAAAGCCCTCTGGGTCCAGGACATGCCATCAACTCATGGAGCATTTTGCATCATTTTAGATCATTTCTTCCTCTGGGGAAGAACTGACATTGCCTGCCCTAAAATCCCCCAAATCCTTTGTGCTGAGGACTTGGAGCGAGCAGCCCGTGGGACAGGGCTGTCCTTTGGCCATTGGAGTCTCTGTTGGGAGCACATGGCAGGATGGATCCCTTCCCAAAATTACTGCTCCAGCTCTGGGACATCGGGAATCGGGATTCCTACAGGAACCCACTCCATAGAGCTGCTGACACCCTGTGGCTGTCGGGAAGAAATGCAGCGACAAATTTGGGTTTGAAAAATGTGCTTCCAGGAAAAAGGCAAAAAGCGACCGTTCTAGGAATTTAGAAAAAAAATTTAAAAATAACAACATTCTCCAGACGTTTCCCAGCTGTGCTTTCAGTGCTACCACAGGGGCAAAGGTGGCAGCTGGATGGCTGGCACCCTGCTCATGGTCATCTCCACTCGATCCCAAGGCCATGGGCCAAGGGCAGGGAGCTTTGAAGAGCTCCCAGTTTGGGGGATGAGTTGGGCAAGGCAACTGCCAGCAACAGAGATAAAGGACACAGCCACTTCCTCATCAAAATAACTTCTTTAACTCTTCCTCCCTCCTACCCGGTGTCCCTCCTCTCATGGTTTGTCACAAGCAGCTGAGATTTTTCCACACAGAATTGTATTTTCCCCTCAGTGTTTTTTTCCTTATTGCCATGAAATCTGCTTACAAACACAAATTTCTTCCTTTTCTAAGCGACCATCCAGTCCTCCTCCAAGAGAGAGAAGAGAAAGGGAAAAAACTAAGGAAAAGGAGAGGCATGATCGTGCTCTGCTCCTCAGCACAAAAGGGGTGGGGGGGAGTTGTTGGCCCAGGCTAAAATTGGCAGGGTGATGAGTTTTAGCTTCAGCCTTTGAAGATGAGAGAAGAAGCAGCCAATTGTCATAAAGGGGGAGGGCACGTCCCTTTAAACAACAAAGCCTGCAAAGATAGCCTGGAGTCCCCAAAATAAAGGCTTCACACTGCCTTCCTCTGTCAGTCCTGGACAGAAATAGTATTCCAGTGGGAACCATCACAGCCATGATGAGAAGCTCCAGTCTTCTCCCATGAATGCAGCCAGGCTGTGAGAGGGGGTTGGCTTCTGGTTCCTGGGGCAGCTGGTTGGGATTTGGTCTCCATCACCCAGACTGGCATTGCCCTGTACCAGCAACGTGGCTCTTCCTTCCTGGTATGGAAATGAAGCACCTGAGCCAGTCCAGGATTGCTCCCCATGGCCCATTTTGTAGCTTGTCCTTTGTTTCACTCTATCCTAAACATCCTGAGAAGGGCTGGAGGGCTCAGGCTGAGTTCAGGGCTGTGAATGATGCCGGTGTCCCGGGAGGCACCGATGTGGGGATTTATGGCACATCCATCTCTGCAGGATGGAGTTGTGCCTCCTGCATCCTTTGTGGATGTCCTCCCTCTTTGAGACAGCTGGTGGCCAGTTATCATCCCTGTAAACTGCTCTGAGAGCGTTAAAATCCAGCGCTGGGGGTTGCCCGGTGCAGGGCTCAGCCAAAAAAATGGGCAGGATGAGACACCCAGATAGAGAGGGATGTGCTTTGGGATGGTCCCAGGACTTGCTTGGGGACAGCGGGGACAGTGGGTGGCAGTGGGACAGCCACTGCAGCTGCGCCATCTGCTGCACATGTGGAGAAGCTTCGGCCAAAAAAAGGAAGATTTGGGGTTAGTTGTTACCAAAAATAATTGACAGCCCATCCCCAACCCCTTCTCCTTCCCTTTCCTTTTGTGCTGGATATTCAGGCAGAGCTGCTTCACTACCTCCAGTTTCTTTGCCATCTCCCATGGACCAAGAAAACTTTTGATGCACCTTGGTTAAATAACTATTAAAAAAGCTTTTTTCCCGTCCCTTTGTGTCCTCTGAGGCAGATCTGGAGAGAGGGAGTAAAACAAGGGAGCTCCAGGCACTTGTCAATCTGCTTTCCCAAGGGCTCAGTGAAGCATCCTCAAGGGAGTGTGACCATCTCCAAACCTGAGGTTGCTGTGTTTTGTTTCAGTTTCCTGGCAGCGATCTAATTTCACCACAACAAAATCCTGGAGTCATGGAAGGCTTTCCGTAAAAAGGAGATCAGGCTTTGGGAAAGAAGGAACAAATGGCAGTTCCAGTAAGAGGTCTGCTTTCCAGCAGATCCTCAAAATTGCAGATGTTTCGAGCTGTTGTTTGGGCGAAGATCAGTGTGTACCTCAAAATTCAAGGGGTTTTCCATATTATATATCCTTGTGATTTGACTAAATAAATCCCACACTTTGGGAATATGAAACACCAGCACTAACCCAGTCTTGCAAGCTTTCAAAGAAAAGGAGTTGTTCCTGCTTTGGAGGTTTAGGGTCCTGTGGTTTTGTTTTCTTGCAGTCGCCAGGTCACAGTATTTCCTCTGGAGTCACTGCTGCTGCTGGTGTGTAAATCTGGGCTGATCTTGCCATGTTGACAGGCTGGAGAAATGAAGACTCCAGGGAGACCTTAGAGCCCCTTCCAGAGCCTAAATGAGGCTCCAGGAGAGCTGGAGAGGGACCTGGGACAAGGGATGGAGGGACAAGACACAGGGAATGGCTTCCCACTGCCAGAGGCCAATGTTAGATGGGATATTGGGAAGGAATCCTTGACTGTGAGGGTGGGGAGGCCCTGGCACAGGTTGTCCAGAGACGCTGTGGATCCCCCATCCCTGGAAGTGTTCAAGGCCAGGTCGGACTGGGTTTGGAGCAATCTGGGATAGTGAAGGTGTCCCTGCCCATGGCAGGGGGTGGAACTGAATGACCTTTAAGGTTTCTTCCAACCCAAACCATCCTGTGATCCTGTGATTTACTCCAACATAAAGCTGGAGCTGATCACAGGAATAACTGGTTGCTCTTAGGAGTGATTCTGCTCAGTCAGTGAAGCGGGGGGGGGGG
>WEKX01011125.1:157414-286855 GCA_013390025.1 Pitta sordida
GGGGTTAAGCTCTTACACCCCTAATCAGTCAGTTGCTGTGCCACCACATTTTCAGTGTGGCTACAGGGAGATGCCTCAGCTGGGACGCCTCTCAGAGGCAACCTGCGCAAGGACAAAGCCAGGAGAGCCGTGTGAACCCAGGGGAAGAGCAGCACAGATGAAAGGAGGAGTAATTATGCATCTCAATACCCTCCTTCCCAAGCAGCCCTTGGCAGGTATATCTGATCCCTGAGCTTTTGTGTCCTGACTGGCACTTGCTGTATTGATGTTGAACTCCTGACCTTGCTTTGTCTCGAGCCACGACCTGATGTCGAAATGGCTTTGGGTAGAGTTTCATTGCCTGGGTTACCCTGAGGTCCCGGAGGAAAGTGATCCCTCTGCTCCTGTGAGCAACACGCTCCTCCTGTCCCTCCCTGACCCACGGGAAATTGGTGATGGCCACAGAGACAGGAGATCAAGCCCAGACTATTCTCCCATCACTGAAGATGCAGCTCGCTGCCTTGACTGACACGTTCAAGATAATGGCAAAAGATCCTGTTTGGGCACCCCAGGGACCTCAAACAGAGCAGTGCCACGAGAAGGGAAGCAATCCTGGCCTTTTTCCCAAACTCTGCTGTCCTAACACACAACTCAGCAGCAGTGTCTGGGCTGTGGTATCTGTTCTGCTTGCAACCACCCCAGGAAGTCTTGCACTTTGTCCCCAGAAGTTTTCAGGCAGGATCTGTTTATTGACTTCCACTGGTACATGGCCAGGCATGAGCTGCTTGCACGGAGTAATGAGCTGTGTAGGTAAATAGCAAACCACAGACCTTTGGAGGATGGAGGAGCCCCGCAACTCATGGGATGCTACTTTTAGAGCTCTGACAACTCAATCTCTTACATTAGAAAAGGAATTGGTGTCTTGCCTCAGACAGGACATTGCTCTGGTATTTACAAAATAAAGGGTCTAGGGGAATGTTTGAGGCACTAAGGGAGTTGCAGACCTGCAAGTTAGTCCTGTTGGAAGGACTGTGACTCTTCTTAGCTCTGCTCTGACTCCTCTGCTGATTTGGGGTCCTTGGCCATAATTTGCCTCAGCTAAAGCATCCCTAAACATGGCCTGTCAGGTTTCCTTTTGTGCTCAGCTTTTCCAGTCTCTCTGTTTTCTGAGTTTCCCCACACCTCATATTTCACCTGCAGTTCCTATGGACAACAGGGTTTGGACTAGTTCATTCCTGTAAGATTGTGTTAAACACATAAATGGTGTTTTAACTAAATTGATGAGGAAATTTAACCTCCCCAAGAGCTTGATCCAGGATAAGATTCCCAGCTCAGCAGCCAGACCCCAAACTGCATGGCTCAGGCAGCATTTCTCCTCTCCCAGGAGCCCCCTACCTCTGCCTAAGTGGAATAATATGTCAGCACTCACCTCCTAAATCCATCTGGCTCTCTTAATTCTCTCTTGAACATGCCTTGTGCCTTGTCCTCTATGCCATACAACTCCTTAGGGCAGTTCCCAGCTGACCTCCTAATCCTTTTAAGTGCACATGGAGGGTTCTGTTTCCTCCATGGGGTGATCAGCTTCTCTCCCATAGACCTGGGCTGCTGCTCAGCAGATGCTGGGCTGTGCTTGGCTGTGAGGAAACCACTCCCTGCCATCCCCAGTCACTGCATTCCCACTTTTGGTCTCTCTGTGAATGAGGACGTTACACTGATGGTCCTGACCGGTGATTTGTTGGCATTAAAAATGTGCCTGCTATGCTGTTATTTTTAAGTTCATTTGAGTTACTTTTGGATTATTCAATCAAAGTGCTTGAATACACATTTGGTTGATTCTGATTGATGTACAAGGAACCCCTGTGATTAAGGGTCTGGAAATACGTGCCATTCTTATGCTATTGGAGGTAACAATTAAAATCGTAGAATGACAGACCTGTTAAGATTGGAAAAGACCTCTCAAATCATTGAGTCCAACTGCCAACCCAGCACTACCAAGACCACCACTAAACCATGTCCCCCAGTGCCACATCCGTATAGCTTTTAATCCCTCCAGGGATGGTGCCCTTGCCCAAGGCAGAGGGATGGAACGAGAAGATCTGTGAGGTCACTTCCAACCCAAACCACTCTGTGATTCTGGGTTGGAGAGGACCAAAAAAATTGTCTGGTGCCCTTGGCCGTGGCATAAGAGACATCTTTGGGTCACTAGTGAGAGACAAACAGACGGGAGATGAAAGGAAGCCTTGGGAAGACAAAGGCTTTGACAAAGGGTTTGGTGGAGGTTGGCTGATGGAAAAGGTGGCACTTGCTGGGACTGCTGCTACTCATGTGAGACTGGCTGGTGAGAAAGGTGGTCTGTGCTGAGACTGGACTGCTGAGAGACTTGTCCTTGGTCAGGCATCACAGACAAAAGCAGAGCAACCATTGGGCGATTGGGAGCACCTTCAGTGGAAGATCAGTCTCTGGGAGGTGAATGGAAGAGACTTTGTCCACTGCTCCAGTGCTGGAACAGTTTTCTGGCTGTTTGTATAGGGAGAAAGGTCAAATGTCAAGTTTTGTCCTCAGATGATCCCTCCCTTTTATCTGAAGCAATATTGGAAGATAAGCATCCACTTTCTCTTTTTCTTTCCTCCTTTTATTTTCAGTGGATAAACATATATTATGAAGGTTAAAAAAGCTTCAAGGGAGGTTTTTTATCTGATATTAAGTTCTTAATAGGTCACCTTGGCATTGAGAAGGCCAGGGAGCTGAAAGAGTCAGCAATTGAATTGCAATAACCTTTGCAGAGCACGACCCCGTCAGTGGGGCTGGAGCCCAGAGATACGTGGGACCTCATTATCTCAACCTTAGCCCCAGGGGTGTCCACTGACAAAAGGGACTGGGGAGAGGGTCTGGCCTGGCTGATTTCCTTGGAGAGCTTTTGTTTCATGTTCCCCTTTCTCCTGGCCTTGGAGATAACCCGTCCCCACTTTGTTCCCACACCACCATTGCTCCATCCACCCACCCAAATCCATAGTTCTGAGCAAGGGAGTGAAGAAAGAGCTCTGGCACGCAGATTTCTGTTTTCAGTGATGCACTAACAGCTCATCACTCTCTGCATCTCTGTAGTCATTTAGCACCAACACCTGACAGAAATATCAGTACAAGAACAGCCAATCTTCCTTGACCAGAGAGATACAATCTCCAGGATACGATTTTTTATTTGGGGTTTTTTTTTAGAGAAAGTGGAGAAAATACCCAGATCCTCAGCAAAGCGGGAGCTTTGGTCCACCTCTTTCACGCTGTAAAGGGAAATTGCAAATGTGTCTGTCTATCTCCAAGATTGGATGTGACAGGCTGTGATTGAGTTCGCTGCCCTTGCTGATTCCTGGAGCTGCACGGGGCACTGCACCACCCGAGGTGTGGAAATGCCCCTGTTCAGAGCAGATTTCCTGCCTTATCTGCCACAGGGAGCAGATCCTTTTGAAGGGATGCCTGCGCTCTTCACAAGTATTTCCACTCCAGACTCAGCTGGGTGTGAATATTTTATCAGTGCTGTTGCAATAGGACATGGGATGACGGTTTTACACTGAAGAAGGGTACATTAAATTAGATATAAGGACGTTTTTTGCTGTGGGAGTGATAAAACACTGGCACAGGTTGCCCAGAGAGGTGGTGGATGCCCCATCCCTGGGAATATTCAAAGCCAGGTTGGATGTGGCTCCGAGCAACCTCATCTAGCTGAAGATGTCCCTGCTTATTGCAGGGGGGTTGGAATTAGATGACCTTTAAAGGTCCCTTCCAAGCCAAACACCCCATGATCTTGTGATTCTGTGATGTTTTACGGTCAGTGCATGTGTGGGCTCACCTTTCCATCAGCCCATGGCCCCTTGCTTTTGACTGAACCCCCACAGTCTGCTGGTGAGGGCATCCTCAATCCAGGCAGATGTGTGTGTGCACAAGTGTTGCTGGGTGTCTCCACACCCCCTGTTTTCCCCTTCTTGAATATTCCCACCCCCTTGCCTGGTGCTCTGCTGCCAGTGTCCCCATACTGTGCCTGGGTCTCCTCACGCTTTTCGTTGCCAAAGGGCATCTGGCTTCCTCTCAAGTGACACAGTGAGGCTCTGTGGGTGTCTCAAAGCTCTGCCTCGTCTGGCCACAGTCAAAGGGCCCTTTGTGGTGCTGCTCTGCACCTCCTGCCCCCAGGCTCCCAATCCTCAGGGTCACTGCATTCCCGCCAAGGCGGGATGAGCTCATTTCTTCGAGGAATCTGGTCCCTTTGTCATGGATGGACACTTATGAAGGGCTTGTATTCATGATCCAACCCATGTTGTGATCCATCTGTCTTCATTCCATCCCATATTACTCTGTGCCTCAGTTTTTGAGCCATCCCACACAAGGATTGGGACTCCAGGCCAGTTATGTTGAGATCTTTGTCTCTGGTCTGTCCCGTTCACACACAGGCTGCACTTCTGGGTATTTCTGAACCAAAATGATGCAGAAGTCTGAGTCTGCCTGGTATTGCTGCTTGTATGAATTATTTTTAGCTACAGTTTGACCCCTGCTATAGAGCTGACCAGAGTTTAGGGAACACTTTAGGGTCTGCACCTCACAAGTTGATACCCGTGTTCTCATATGTAAAAATTGAATCTTCATATTTTTTGGGGAGGGCGAGGGGGGTGTGGCATTGCTGTTCCATTAATCTCAATCAGGACAACTGTGACTCAAAGCATCTATTTACAGCCTCCTCATGAAAAACCAGGAGTGGTGGCAGTAACAGGGTAAATATTTAAAATTTAACAAGTTCCCCAAATGTTGGCCGTATAAGTGAAAATCCAACAGTCTGAGAGAAACAAAAGTGCTGGAGTGACACTAGGATGACCTTTGAGATTATCTACTGGGATCATAAATATGAGCATCCAGCAGCAGGACCCTTTCTGTGAGTGCTGAACTTTACCTCTGGGAATGTCAGCAGAGAATCTTTATTCTCCATGAAGGACCAGGAGTTGTTCTGTAGAGCACCTGTGGTTGGATATACGCCTGATAAAGTGATCTATGAATTAAGAGACTGCTCTGTTGCTGTAGATTTAAATCCTGTGGAGCTTGAGGAGCAGACACAGAGGCTGTACAGGCTCCTGTGGGGAAGGAGCAGAGTTGTCCCATGCTCCTGCCTTTCCTGTGCTCCAGCAGAATGGTCAATGGTAGCACATCTTTCCCTGATGTCATTTCATTCTTCCAAAGTACTCACTCAGCTGGACACCACTTGTAAGACTCTGAAGTTCAAAGTTTGGATATTAAATTGCTGGCCAAGCACTCAAATGGCCTATTTCTTTGGTGAAGCACAGCATCATCTGTTGCAGATTCCACTGCTTCCATCAGGGAGTTTTCCTGGGACATAACAGCAAGTCTTGAGTACCCTCCTTCATTTTCCACTGGTAGAGGACAAAGCACAATATTTCAGGCTCGAATGAGTTTTATTTTAGGTTGCATTTTGGGCTAAGCAGAGAACAGATGTTCAGGGACTACAAGAGCACGTGCACCCCAAATGTCTGGGTGTGTCAGCAGAGCCAGGAGCTGCGATGCCTCACAGAAAGGAAGGAGGAGGAATTGCAAGTTCGGGGCTCTGACTCTTGCACTGAGCAGCACATCCCAGTCCTTGGCGGGGACTGGACAGTGAAGACCTCAGCCCCATGCCATAGGTGAGTGCCAGCAGCCTGTTAATGGATTGCCTGGCAGGGCTTGTTGCTGAACACTGATCTCTTGGCAGGCCATTACCTTGAAAAATGAGCTCTGCCGAGCTTGCCTTGTGTTGTTACAAACTAATGATTTGCATTGATTAGCACATGGCTCACGAGTGTCTAATTTATCAATCAGGGAGCGCCAGGGGAGCGTGTGTAAACCATGCTCTCAAAAATGATGTCATCCGTCAATTGGCTCATGAATGTGAAAGCTGCATATACCTGACACTCTGTCCCTGGTGAGGGACAAGGACCCAGTCATCTCCTTCTCTTTCCCTCTGTTTCCAGTTCTGTAGCTGTTTCACTTTGAGGTGAACCCTACAGCTCAGGTACAGACTGACTGGACACACTTCAAGTTGTAATTATTATTTCTCTGATGCTGGGAGCAGCAGTCATAAAACCACCGTGTTAGGTGCTGTCCGAGCCCAGAATGAAAGGTTGGTCTTTTATTTCTAATTTAAATCATAATTCCATTGCAGCCAGGAGCACCTCTTGCTATAAATGTTAGTGGGGAACCACAATGGGATGGCACAGTAGTCATAGTATCACAGTATAATAGTATTGATAAGGTTGGAAAAGACCTTGAAGATCATCTAGTCCAACCTATAATCCAACTAAAACCTGACATCTAAATCATGACATGTCATGTGCTGTGGACTGTGGAAAAAAGGGGACCTCTGTCAGCTGGTAATTTGTCTTCTGTCTTGAAAGACCCTCTGGTCCACAGCAGGAGTTTCAATGGCTTTAAGCTGAGGGAGGGTAGACTCAGATGGGATATTGGGGAAAAATTCTTGGCTGTCTGAAGGTGGTGAGGCCCTGGCACAGGTCCCCCCAGAGGAGCTGTGACTGGCCCATCCCTGGCAGTGCCCAAGGCCAGGTTAGATGGGGCTTAGAGCCACCTGGGATAGTGGAAGGTGTCCCTGCTCATGGCAGGGGGTTGGAACTGGATGATATTTCAGGACATTTCCAGTCCCAAACTCTCATGATTCCATGATTCCAGTGTATCCCAGTGTATCCCAGTGTGCTTGATCTGTTGTGGGACAGTGACCCACCATGACCCCACAGGAGCACCCAGTCTCCATGTCAAGGCACGGTGACCCACATCTCTCGAGAAAAGAAAACAGATGCCCATCAACTTCTTGTCCCATGTTTTTCCCAGACCTCCTGAAGCAGAAGTCTTCCTCCTCTGCTGTGCTGTACTCATCCTGCAAGGGTGATTTCCTATCCAGCAGTCAGGCACATCTCTGACCCAATTTTTCAGCCTGGCTGGATTACATGAGAGGTCAGTGGGTGACTCCTCTGCAGAGATTAAACCCTGTGCCCAGTGCAGCCATCCGTGCTCCCTGCCAGGACCTGGCTGAGGGTGTGCAGAGGGAGGATTACAGTGCAATGCCTGCAGATGACGGGGATTAGCCAGCAGTTATTCTAGGAAAACCTGTTTTCTTGAAAACCCTGTGTTTGCTGCTGGGAGAAAAAGCCCTGGGAACTGTGTGGATGGAGAAGTGAGGAAGAACCATTTTCCTTGGCTATTGCAAGGCTGTAGCTGTAGCAAATAGGTCTTGCTTGCAAGATCTGTTTGGTCAAAGATTGGACTTGATGACCTTGGCAGTCTTTTTCAGCCTTAGTGATTCTGTAATTCTGTTATTTAGATTTCCTGGACAAAAAAAAAAAACATCTAAACCAAGAACCTGAAGGTTCTGCAAGGCCAACCTGCTTTGCTGTGCCTCTTGTTTTGTGGAGCAGATGTGTGTATCCACCTTGGGAGAAAGGCTTTTACATGGGCAGACGATAATAGGACAAGGAGGAACCCTTTAAAACTAAAAGATGAAAGATTTAGATTAGATATTAGGAAGAAATTCTTTACTGTGAGGGTGGTGAGACACTGGCAATGGTTACTCAGAGAAGCTGTGGATGTCCTGTCACTGAAGTGTTCGAGGCCAGGTTGGATGAGATTTGGAGCAACCTGGGATAGTGGAATGCAGGGGGTTGGAACAACAATGGTCATTAAGGTCCCTTCCAACCCAAACCATTCTTTGATTCAATGACTCTGCTCTCCAGATCAGCTCTTGCCTCTGGTGAGGGTGGCTGCTGTCATGACACGCTGAGGCCCAGACAGCGCTGAAAGGATGAGTGCAAAGAACACTGAACACCTGGTTTTGCAGGCTCCTGCTCTCCATATGGCTGGAGGTGCTCTGTGATGTGTATTTGGGTGTGCTGGCATTGTCCATGCAAGCAGCACTTCAAAACACCTGTACAGGAGAAGAGAGAGAGCTGCTGGCTGCTATTAGGCATGAGTTAAAGATACCTCACCTCTTGCTTTTTCAATTAGTGTTTCTAAAGGCCTTTTGGATCAGTAGATAGACAGGGCTATTGAAATGTCATGTTTTATTAGGAATTGATCTCCTGTTAATAGGCCTTAGGCAAATTAGAACAGATTATTTTGCTGGAAAAAACATGGCAAAAAGGAGGGAAATGGGAGGAACATGAAGTGTCACTGGCCCCTTCCCCATCTTTGCTGAGATCAATAGAGGTGCATCATGTAACCCAAATCAATGGAAGAGAAGAAAGAGATGATCATTATAATGGCCTGACATTAGATCATACACTGACTGCTGTGCCTTTGCCCCCTCGCCATGCCAGGAACAGCAGCCAGCAATCCCAGTGTCCACTGGGGAACATTAGGTTCATAAAACAGGGAGGAACTGATATTGGAAAAGCAATGAAGTATTAGCGGCCCCCGTGCAGTCGTAAGGCTGTGGCTGGGCACGGCTCAGAGCAGCCTGGATTGATGTCCAGGGCTGCTTGGATCTCCTGGAAATGGGGTTTGCACATCCTTAAACCAATAGTGAGAAATAATGATGGTGATTTCAGTGAGGTGCCCTGCAAGGAGGAGAGGCAGGATTGACAAAGGAAGAATGCTTCAGGGCATGGAGTGGACAGAGCTTGTCCTCTCAGGTCTGGCTTTCCCTGTCCCCAAACCTTTTTTCTTCTCTCTGAGGCAGTGCCACAGCCGTGGCTGCTCCCTTGCACCCAAGCAGAGTCAGCAGGGCTTGATTCCGTGATCTGAAGGATTTTGCCTTTGAAATCCACCCTTGCAATCATCCTGGCAGCCATTTAATCACCTCCCCTGGGAACTGGGGCAATTTCATGGCCAAAATAAACCACCAGCATGACTTGAGCGGGAACTGCTGGAGCACCGGCTGGAAGCGTTGGGGCAGGAGATGATGAATTTCCTTTTAACTTCATCAGCCCAGAGGCTGCTGACGCTGCACAAAAGCAGAGTGGTGGGGAGGGATGGGTTGGCCATGGTTCACCAAGCTCCTCTTCTGCTTAGTTATTCATTTAATTATTTGTAATGACTCTCATCCACCCGGCGTCTGCTCCTGCTGCCCGCCCGGCTGGTCATCATGGTCCTGCTCCCGGCCACGCTCTTACCAGCCCTGGATGGTTTTCAAGTGCTTTATACAGAGATATTAATTGAAGGGGGTCTTGTTTTGACTCTGGCAGGCCAGAAATGATGCTCTGGGAAGGAGGTGATGGTTTTGGAGGAGTAGGAAACAGCTGAGCCCAGTTGGCACAGCAGAAATGATCTGGGTTTTTTTGTTTGAGTTTTTTTGTTTTGGTTTTTGTTGTTATTGTTGTTGCCAGAGACTAGTCCAAGGACAGTAAAAGAGAAGTGAGGCAGTAGCAAGAGTTTGCAATTAGGAGTGTGTTTCTGAAGTGAGTCTGAATATAAGTTTTGAAGGGATGCCTTCCACTAGACAAGGCTGCTCCAAGTCCCTTCCAACCCGGTCTTGGGCACTTCCAAGGATGTGGTGTACCAAACCTCTCTTGGCAACCTCAGCCAATGCCTTTCTCTTGTATAAACCAAAAGTGAATAGCGTTAACATGCTCCAAACATTGGTTCAGTCTATGGGATCAGGATTTGATGGGTTTTAAGTAAAGCTCCTGAAGTACATCTCGTGTGGATGGATATTAGCAGGAAGTATCCCTTTACAGGGAGGAATAACATGGTCACAGAGGTACATGGTTCTCTCAGCTCATGGGACAGGATTGATGCTCCAGTCTGGAAGGCAGGTGTTTCTGTTGCTCTGGTGAGCTTGAAGATATTTTCTTTTTGCCATAATCAGGTTTATCTTCCAGCAAAGGCACTGAGTGCTTGTTACCACCAGCTCCCTCTTTACTCTCCAACTCCACTGCTCTTTCTTTGAGTCCATCCCCACGATTTGGAGGGGACTATTCTGTCCCTCTCTTGGATAACCAATATCATCCCAATCATCCAAACCCCATCTCCCTCTTAGAAGCGTCATTGAGGCATCTGCCACCAACCTGATGGGGGAAGCATCACCCTGCCCTGGATCCCTCAGCAGCTGGGGAGACCCAGATAACGTTGAAAAGCACCAGCCCATGGTAGAGGGTTTATATCACCTTCTTTCATCTATCAGACCCATGGGCTGCTTGCCAGGATGCCTGTGGGTCTAGCCATGGCCAGTGTGGGAGCTCAGAGAAGGCCAGAGCCTGTGTCTTTAAAGATTAATAGTGTTGTTTGCTCATTAAGGAGATCGTTTTGAAGTCAGCACTAGCCAGAGCATTCGAGTGCAAGCATCTGTTTGCTACTGGGAGAGGATATTTATTGTCTGATACTTGAATGGATGTAAATAAACAGCCAGACCTAGATAATGTTCAGACAAACAAACAAACAGCTGCCAGAATAGGTCCCCTGGTAGTTGACCTTCGGGAAGCATCCCGCTGATGTTTTAATAGCAGCCGGCTTTGCAGAGCGAAGGCCAGTGAGTGGAACCTTCCAGGAAGCAGAATTAACGTGCAACCCTGGAGTGCTGCTTCCAGGGTGTTGGGTTAAATGAGGGCAGGGCAGCCTGGGGTGCTGAGCTGAGCATCTTGTGGTCCAAGGGGAGGGGTCCTGTCAAACACCTCCATGGGGAGTCACCATCCCTGGAGGTGTTTAAGGTCAGACTGGATGAGGAGTTCAGTGACATGGTCTGGGTGATGGGAGGCTTGGATGGATGGAGCGTGGTGCCCATGGCTCCGGGGTTGTGGGTTCGATCCCTGGGTGGGCGTTCGCTTGGGAGTTGGACTCGATGAACCTTGTGGGTCCCTTCCAACTTGGAATAACCTGTGAAGCTGTCCTGGGCAGTGGGAATGGGTAGGTGATCCTGTGGTGGAGGTGATGAGTGTGTTTGTGGATGTGTGCACGTCTGGTAGTGGGGGGGTGTAGTGGACTGAGCACTTTGAGATTCATGTATGGTCCTGAAGCCCCCTCCACCACTTCTTGCTCCCCTCCCTCTTGCCTTGAAGAGGTGCTCATGGCTCACAGGCACTTTCAAGGAGCAATCCCAACTGGAATATCTGTCAGATTGTCATCCCACACCCTAATAAGATCATCCTGAATAAAAGAATACCTGTTCAGTCAAACTTTGTCCATCCCAGCACCCCAGCTCCGTGCAGGACTTGTGGCTGATGGCAGCAAGGAAGGGCAGGAGCAGAAGAAATGGTTGGTGTGTGCTTCCAATTCCCTGCAACTGGGAACATAGGGAGATTCATGAGCAGAGACTGTCTGTGCCCCTGACTTTAGTGATCACTTAAATGGGAATCTTCTCATTCCCCCTTCACAGGCTCTTCTTTTGATTGTTTGGTTGGAGTTTTGTGGGGTTTTTTCTGTTTTGTTTTGTTTAGTTTGGTTTGGGGCTTTTGTTGTTGTGGTTTTTTTCCCTAACCCAAATGCTCTGGTTCTAGTGGGAACCTTGGAGCCAGGAATAAATCTCTCTCTAAGAGAAACTGGTTTTGTGTTGTGTGTTGCTAAGAACTGTGAAAAATGCGCAGGGAAGGTGGAGATCCTTTGGGCTCCATGTCCGGGGTCCAACATAAGAGAGACAGAGTTTAAGACAGGTAAAGTCTGAGTTAAGGGCCAGACTTTGGGCTGCAGCCTCCTATAATCACCTCACTGATGGCTCAAGGCTTGCAGGGTCTGTGCAGTGTGAGTTGATGTCTGCCAGATTTTCAGGCCTTTTTCTGGTTTTTCTATTTTTTTTAGCTACTGGTTTTAACTAGACAGGGAGGTTCCTGCACTCCCGTGTGTGTCCATGAGTGCACGTGTGTGTGTTTGCACACGTTGGGTGGAATGAGCCCTGTTACTCCCTCCCTCCCTCCCCCTCTGCAAAATAATGACTTTTCAGGCAATTAGGCCAGCAATAGCTGTTAAATCACTTCCGAGGAGCTCTGTATTCCTGGTGTGAAGCCTCTGCAATCTTTCACCTGCACCAAAGGCACAGGGGAGATCCCTGGGGGCTGTGCCTCCTGTCTCCATGGTTTGTTAACTCCAGCCGGCTGTTTCTCCAGCCTGCCTCGTCCATCTCCGAGCTCTTTCCCCTCTAATGGGGCCTGGCAAAGGCTGAGGACAGTGACTGAGCCCTGGGGTGATAATTGGCTGCTTACATATCTGGCGGCCAGCGGACCTGACCTTGATGATGCTGAACAATCAAGGTCAAAGCAGCGAAGATGTGAGGTTTGTTTAGCAGAGGGATCAGCAGAGGGTGAGGATGCTCTGACAGGGAAGAGCAGTCACGAGGGACTCAGGGAAAGGCAGAGCAGAGACAGCAGGCAAAGCTCACTGACCCTCTCCCTCAAAGAGAGAACATGGAGCAGGAAAACCTCAGTGGGAAATATGAAAAACTCCTGCTGGGAGGGTATTTGATCTGCCTGTCTCCTTTTCTCCTGACTGCCCTGTCAGGGCAATGACTCATCCCGAGCCTGTTGGCTTCTTTGCCCTTGACCTTGGTGTGACTCACGTCAGTGTCCACTTTCAAGAAGAAAGACTTGGAAGAGCTGAATTCACCCATGAGGTACCACAGACTTGAACCATTTCCTCCCAGGCAGTCAGAGGCAGTGGGAGACAGGGATGCTCAGAGCAGGACTTCAGGCCCTGACCTCTTTGTGTGTTGATTTTGCAACGTGTGTCGCTGTCACCACCAGATCCATCAAGATGACAAACTAACTTCTGATCCTCTGGTGTCGTTTGACCAGCCCAACAGCCAGTGGCTGCATGTGCATCCCCTTCTGCAGAGACTGAGGGGTAGAACTTGGGATCTGAGCACCCGTGGGCACCCTCCACACTCTTTGCTGGCATAGGGATCCCCTCTAACTCCTTTCTGCTTCGTTTTCCTTGTCCTTGTTCCCTTGTTCCTTTTCCTTGTCGTGGAAATCATATTTCTTTGTTGTCCCACAGCAGGTGAGTAGATTGAGGAAGGACAAAGACAACACTCTGTAAATCATTGTTGCCCTTTGCTCACACAGGCTTCCCAGAGCCTTTGTCAGTCCCTCTCTTCCTTTCTCTTTGACTTTCTAACACAGAAGAGGATTCAGGCTCAGTTTCTTGGCTGAAAGGTTGTCACAGAAGGAATAAGCTCGTGGACTGTGCCAGGGAACAGTGGGAATGGGTCTTCATTCCATAAGTTCTCCACAGCTTGTTAATTCCTTTGGATGGGAAGGGTGCTTTTAGCTTGGCTATCAAACTGCACAAGTGCCAAGTGGAGTATGGGAACCTTTGGCATGGACATCATGCTGTGGAGCACAATGAAGATCTACTACAGCTTGGGTTTTTTTCCTAGGGAAGAGTACTCTGATTTTCATGCTGCTACAGGGTAGAGAATTTTCAGAAAGTGAAAGGCAACACACTGAAAACATAGTGAGGGAGATAAGGAATGTGGGGGTACCTCTGAAACACACGACTGTGGGGTTTGCTGCTGAACAGAGCCTCACAGAATCCAGAAGTTCTCCTGTGAATAGCTAATTTATCCTGAATTTTTATGTATTGCAAGCGATTGTAAACCTCCTCCAGCTGCCTTTGAGCCCAAACTCTAGAAATTGTTTGTAGACAGGTAAAGAAACCCCTGCTGTTTCCTGCATTTTCTTCTGTATCACTGGATCACTGTCAGGGATAGAGGGACAGTGTGTCTGGTTCCTTCTCATAATCCCAGTTATTGATGTTTCTAAGTGACACCCTGTTATGAGATGTGTCTGGAATCATAAGGTGCCACATTTGTGCAGGGCTGATTTCAATATCTGATATATGCAATCAACAAGAGAAATAGGCTGTGTTGCATTGAACACTGCAATAATATATTGCCTCGTGGAGCATTAGCAATAAGAGCAATAATATTATCTGAGTAGCATTTGAGTGAGTCAGTCCTGCAGTCTCTGTTTTTTATCTTTTGCTCATCACCACCACAAATTCTTCCCTTGTGCCATCATTTTCAGCATGGTAGATTTGTCCAGGCAATGACAGTAGCAAAGTGACAGTGCCAGATAAAAGCAAACAGGTTCTGGATTGTATTTCTCTGGTGCTTTTTTGTTGATGGGACCAAGAGAAGTGATTGAACTTGCTTTATCCTTTCAGTGAGGAGGCAGGGAAAAGTCTACCTTGTGACGACTGTGGTTGTTGTCCAAAAGATCACAACAGATTTCTCCAATTATTATTATGTATACGTTTAAGTATATGTATATGTATGATAAATATATAGATATTGCTGTGATGGATATGTGGCAGTGGCACAAGTTGCCCGGAGAAGCTGTGGATGCCTCATCCCTGGAAGTGTCCAAGGCCAGGCTGGATGGGACTTGGAGCAACCTGGGACAGTGGAAGGTGTCCCTGCCCATGGCAGAGGGTGGAACGAGATGATCTTTAGGGTCCTTTCCAACCCAAACCATTTTGTAATTCCATGATTATTCTACATTCTCAATGGAAGGTGGAAAAGTACTCATGTTCCCTCCCTGCTTTTGTTTGTGCTCCACAGATCCGTGTGGACGGCACCACCAAGAACACCCTGGAGTACGAGATTGTGCAGGTGGTGGATACTGGCCCCATACTCCGGGACATGGCCTTCTCCATGGATCATGAGCACCTCTACATCATGTCTGAGAAGCAGGTAAGAAGCTCCATCAGCCCACTGTGCTTTGAAAGCTTTTAGCTCAGTCCTTCCGAGGGCATTGGGACTGCACGTGAAGTTCTGAGAGGGAATTCAGTTCCTCCTCTGTTCTGTGCTCTCTTGTTGTGATATCATGATTTTTTATGTTCAGAATGTTGTTCAGAATTTATGTTCAGAATATTGATGCAACGCTGAGGGGCTGGGGCAGAGAATTAAGGGGGCAGAATCCAGCCCAGCATTGCTTTCTGCAGTCCACGTCCTGCTGGCTGCATGACAAGGAGTTGCTGCTGCATCTGCTGGTACCACATTGCTCTTCACCCCCACTCAGACTGTGGCTACATCTGCCACAGAAATGGATAAGTGTAATGCTGAATCACTTGGCTCCAGCTGGAGTTTTTGGAGAGGCTGGAGTCTCTTTGAGATGCAGTGATCGGGAGTGTAGGACGCTGCCTGCCAGGGTGCAGCCCAAATTTAATGTGACGTTCTTGTTTTGTTGTTAATGTTATTACTGAAAAGGCTAATGGTCAGATTCCAGGGAAAGACCAATTTGGGTGTCTGGCCGATTTCAGCAGAGTGCTTGGCCTTAGGAAGTTTGCTGCTTGGGGTGGGAGCAGGAGGAACTACGTTTGCATGAAGAAAAACATTGTATGTAATTAGTCTTACTGGATGTGCAGGATTACTTGAATTGTTGTATCTGGTTAATTCATACATGCTCATGAGGAGCTTTAGATCCACAGAAAAAAGGGAGCAATAAGGGATTGTGGTGGGGTGATGGCAGGTGTCCCACAGTGCCACTTTAGTGGAGGCCACTAGTCCAAGTGCAACATATTCACCCATACAGATGTTCAGTGATTCATTGAGCAAGTGTTACCCTTGACCTTGGACCATGGAAATGGCACCAAATACAAAACAGCCCCTTGACATGCTCCTTGTTGCCCTCAGGAATGGTCTGGAGGGCACCTACCACTTTCAGAGCGGTGGGATTTCCTCCCAGTATTGCCCAGTTGCCCAACACCAAGGTCTCCCCATGATGTTGTGCTGTGTGCTCCCACCCTCTGACAGCAGTGCACTGCTCTGGGCAGCAGTCAGTGGCCCCAGGGATGGAGATGGGGCACAATGTCCCCATCTCTCATCCACCTTCATCGCAGTTTTACTGCTCACAAATTCCTGCCTTAAAAATAAAGCAGTGAACAATCATTTCCACAGTGAACAATCATTTCCTCTTCACCTTCCTTGTATCCTCCTCAGGTGGCTGTTTTCCAGACTGTGGCTAACACTGCAATTATTAACCTTTACCTAAGCTAAGAGCTGTTTTTTTCTGGCCCATAAAACAGGGATACATGAAGATTTTGGAGGGAAGTGTTTAGCGGGGTTGTTGTGGTCCAAGAGCTCAGACATGACAGTCTGGCAATCCTTCTCCTCATGCATAGTAGAGAGGTTATATTTTCTAATCTATGAGTGTAATTTCTTCTGTTTGCACCATTTTATTTTAAATGTTTTATGCCTCTGCAATGTCTCCAACCCTTTCCCTCTGCTGTGGATATTTATACCCAACATTCAGTGCAGGGGAGCAGCTCTGTACGTTCATCCTTATTAAAGAGACTGCAGGATGCCATAATTCAGGAGAAAGGACATGATGATGGAGCTGGGATTGCTTTATCCTCTGGGCAAGAACTGGATGTCACCTCCAGTGCTGAAGTGAAAACAGTCCCAGTCATCTTTTGGGATGAGGTGGGAAGCTGGAGGCAGGTGATGCTTGAACTCCTATGAGACTTTGGCCATGACACCATTTCTTTTTCTCATCCTTTTGTTGTGTGAGTCCTTTCTTTTTTCTTCTGCATGGAATGAGGCTCTTTCGGGTTCCAGGAGAGCATGATGATAACACCCACGACCAATCCCTTATTCCAGATTTGTCCAGTGTCCTTTTTGTGCAGACCCATTTGACATCAGGTCACCTCAGGTACCACCTCTGACTTTGTACAGCCCTTCAGATTTACAGAGATAAGATATTTGGTTTCCTTGAGCTTCTTGAGCTCATAGTACCCAAAAACTGTTTAAAGTATCTTTAGGAAAGGACAGTGGGACAACAAGGTTCAATCACTCACTTCCTTAAAAAATGAAATCTGGAATGAAAGGAGCAACTAGATTTTCTTCCAGAAGCTTCCACGAACATATTCCTGCTAGTACCCTGATTATCTACATGTCTCTGGCCCTTACAACACAAGAAGGTTCATTTTGAGATTGGCTGTTCTAAAGCACGACCTTAGGCAGGTTTTTATAGGACCACAATTTGTTGACAGAGCCCTGTAGAGAACTCAGGAGTCCTGAGCCCTGTAAAGAGGTCAGGGACTATTGTTATTTAAAATCTGATCCAATTTCATGAAACACTCAACTCCACAGAAGCCTTTGCCCAAATGTGATTTTATCTGAGGTGTGGCAAGTGATGTGAATGATGGCACTGCCATCCTGGCAATACAGTCACTTTCTCCTCATGATACAAACAACACACTTGGGGTGCTTGAATGGATTAACGTTTGTAGGGCCTTGGTGGCTGGGGGGGGATTGGTGCTGGAGGCAGGACCCTGGACAGGCTGGCCTTGGTGAGCAAATATCCCATCCACTCTACAGGCCATGTCATACAGATCTTTTCATAAATGGGTGAAGGGTTCTCTTATCAGAGGTTTTCACTGCCCACAATGGCATTGTGAGGCCTGGGGAGATGAAGGACAGGAGGGTGATGGCTTGACCTGACCTTTGTAAAGGTAGACAGGCACCAGGGCTGGTCCCACCCCTGGGGGAGGTGGAGGTTTCTTCTCTCTCGGTCTGCTGGGCTCAAACCTGTCTGTGCCCCAGAGATAAGAATGGTTCTGTTGGCTTTGTAGCTGCTCCATCAAAAGCTGTTTNAGTTGGTCCTACCCCTGGGGGAGGTGGAGGTTTTTTTCTCTCTCCGTCTGCTGGGCTCAAACCTGTCTGTGACCCAGAGATAAGAGTGGTTCTGTTGGCTTTGTAGCTGCTCCANCCTGGACAGGCTGGCCTTGGTGAGCAAATATCCCATCCACTCTACAGGCCATGTCATACAGATCTTTTCATAAATGGGTGAAGGGTTCTCTTATCAGAGGTTTTCACTGCCCACAATGGCATTGTGAGGCCTGGGGAGATGAAGGACAGGAGGGTGATGGCTTGACCTGACCTTTGTAAAGGTAGACAGGCACCAGGGCTGGTCCCACCCCTGGGGGAGGTGGAGGTTTCTTCTCTCTCGGTCTGCTGGGCTCAAACCTGTCTGTGCCCCAGAGATAAGAATGGTTCTGTTGGCTTTGTAGCTGCTCCATCAAAAGCTGTTTTCATTGAATCATAAAATCATTCAGGTTGGAAATGACCTTCAAGACCATCTGCTTATTTATTGAACACTTCCAGGGGTAGTGATTCCACCAACTCCTTGGGCAGTCTGCCCCAGTGTTTAACCACTCTTTCACTAGGTAAATGAGGTGTGGACAGAGGTGTGTTTTAGATGTAAATGTGTGTTTCAAGTCCCCGTTGAAAGAGTGGGGAAGGTTTGGTGCACAAATGGCATCTGTCGTGATCTATCAGGGGATCATTCATTTATCCCCAGCCTTAAGAAAGACTCTGAGTGACAGACAGTCACTAACTCAAGTTGCTCCAAGACCCTTCCAGCCTTGACCTTGAACATTTCCAGGGATGGGACAACCACAGCTTCTCTGGGCAACTTGTGCCAGGGCCTCACCAACCTCACAGCCAAGAATTTCTTCCTAAAATACAGTCTAAACCTCCTCTCTTTCAGTCTGAAGCCATTCCTCCTTGTCCTGTGACTACATGCCCTTATAAAGAGCTCCTCTCTATATTTCTTGCATCAGTACATTGGAGTCTTAGACTTTCATGTTCTTCTTTCTGTTTCTACAATGCAGACACCAAGGAACCCTCTGCTTCCCGTGCTGATCTAAGGGGGATGAGGAGCAGATGGGAAATGCTGCTGCTGATGGAGGAACAGGACAGTTTCTGCTGCCCTGCCTCAGCATCTCTTCTGTTCCTCATCACACCTGTGTGTGCCTCCTTGGGTCCCTCTGCCTCCTCTAACCCTCTCTGGAATTCTTTCTCCTCCCAGTTGAGAAGCCTGAGCCTACCAGCTCCCTGGACACCCTGCAGGGACTGAGATACTTCCTTCACTCCTTTCTCCCTCTCCCTGCCTCTCTCTCTGTTCCCAGCCCTCTTCATGGTCCTTTCCTCTCCTTTGCAGGCTTGCACTTGCTTTTCCATCACTCCTCCCCTCCTGGCATCCCTGTTCCTTTGCTCCCTCCTCTCCCAGCTGTCCCCACGCTGCAGTCTGACCATGCCTCCTGACTCCCTTGATGCTCCAGTGTTGACATGAACACACAACTCAGCCCAACATTCCAGGAGATGCAGGATGCTCATTTTCCTGTCATGGCTTTGGGACTAGTATTTGGATGTCGCCCCCATCACCCCCTAAATAACTCTGTGTCGGCATGTTGGAGTCCTGGGTCTTTCCCAGTGCTGGGTGTGTTTTGCAAAGCTGATGCAGCACCTGGAAGCAACTCCAAGACAAAGGAATCCCAGCTCTTCCCTTTGATATGGAGGGATCAAAGGCAAGAGCTAGAGAAAGTGAACTTAAAGGCTCAAAAACCAGAAGGGAAACAGCATGAGGCCCCGACTTCATGTTATTTAAATCCCAAGGCTTTAAGCTGCTTATTACTTTTGGTTTACTAGCGCCTAGGGAAGACTGTTCTGCAATCAATTCACAAATAACCTGATGTTATGGGTAACCTGATGTTATGAGTAACCTCACCCATCCCTGGAAGTGCCCACAGCCAGGTCAGACAGATTTTGGTGCACCCTGGTCTAGTGGAAGATGTCCCTGCCCATGGCAGGGAGGAGGAACAAGATCATCTTTAAGGTCCCTTCCAACCCAACCCATTCTGTGATTCTGTTTGACTCAAGGAATGAGATTTGCTGTCCCTCTCTGTGCAGACAGGTTTGTTCCATGTAGGTGAGTCAGCTTCATGCTCCAGTGGAAAGTTGTGCCTCTTCCCTGAAAATTAACAGAAAGTCACCCACAATCTGTGAATAAATCACATCTGTGCAGTACTATCATTCCCTGAAAGCATTACAGTGTGTCAGAGGTGACACTGGTAGGGTCATGCGTAGCAGAAGCAGATGGGTATTTTGGAGGTGCTTTTAAACTTTGCCAGTGAAATATCAAATAAATGTGGACTTCAAGTAAAGCGTGGCAGAAAGCACATTTGGTAAAAATTAAGTAACAGTACTGCAAATCATGTTGACAGGCTCTTTTTGGCCTTTCAGTGCCTGTTTCTCATTAAAGTGGGGAAGGCTTATACCTATTTGTCTCCTGAGATTTATTCTTCTTCCCTTTGCCGCTGAGTCACTATCAGCAACAGGATTGTTGTGTGCAAATTAACTGCAAAAGAAGAGGTGGTGACTGGCTAGTTTACTTCTGATCTCATGACCACTGATTAAAATCTTGTCTGCTGCTTATGTTATTGTATCAATTAGTTCAAGCAATCGTTAATAACTTTGCTTAATTATAGCTTAATTTCTTCAAATGTGGTCTTTGCACAAGATATCAAGTGGCATTAACTCCCAGGTTCAGAGTGGCTGTTTCCAGGGGATTGTCAATTTGAGGCTGTCCCCAGAAACACTGGCTCAAGATCACAAGTTTCAAAAATAACTCAAGTGTTTCTTTTCCATTTAATTTGCATTTGTTTTTCTGTGAGCCATCAGGTTGTGTGCAGGCCATGTTTTTCATCATTGCGCCAGAGCCAGGGAAGACATAAACTGTCCTGTTTGAAAATGGAAAGCTGAGATTGTCTAATAGGTGTGACTTTTTGACCTGGGGATTTAAAAGAGGCACCAAGAAACTGATGCTGTTGTTGCAGATTTCTGTCATTTCTATCATTCAACTCTGCTGTTGAAGCATTGACTCTAAGCTTATAGAGCGGGCTGTTGTGTCCTGTGAAAGATGACCACTGTGAACATCCACCCTTTGGAGGTGGTCAGGTCTTCTGCAGGACTTCACTGTTCAACTTCTGGATGGGCACTGGCAGCATCAGCTCTTCTTTGGATTAATTATTAGGCAGTTAGAAAGAAATTCTTGTCTGTGAGAGGGTGGTGAGGCAGCAGAACAGGTTGTCCATAGAAACTGTGGCTGCCCCATTCCCAGAAGTGTCCAAGGCCAGATTGGATGCAGTTCTGAGCAACCTGGGGTAGTGGAAGGTGTCCCTGTCCATGGCAGAAGAGTAGAAAAAGATGATATTTCAGGTCCCTCCCAACCCAAACTATTCTATGGTTCTATAATTGGCTGTTCCTAAACCATGCTGACAACCTACATAAGATCAAGGCCATCGGAACTTCTAAGAGCCCCAAATCATGGGCTGAAATTCGCGTTGCCTTTGCAAAGATGTGTCACATTCATCTCCCTCTAAATCCTCCAAAGAGGAGGGCTCCAAACTGCCCATTTCCTTGTCAGCTGTCCTGCTCTTGAGCAGTCCTGCACGAACCAGATAGGGAAGAACAGTTCCCAGAGTTCAGTCAATCCCTATCAAGCAATGAGTGTAATCCCAGTTGGCAGCAAAGGCAAATTTTGTTCTCTCTGCTTGTTCTTTGCTGCCCCTAAAATACCCCTCATTACCCTCAGCACTATCAGAGGCTGAACTCCGCTCTCCCTTGCATTTGCTTTCACCTAATTAAGGGCCTGTTAAATAAGGTCAGATGGCCTCTGAGAAATGTCTGCATGGATGGAAAATCCCGCATGGATGCTCAGCTGAGGATGGAAAAGACACACTGCGTGAGTGCCTGTGTTTTCTCAGCCAAGAATGATAAAAGTGATTTGGCCCACTGGCAAAACTGCAGCACATTGTGCTGCTGACTCCTTTGAAATAATTCTTTATCAGCAAAAGGCATATTATTGCAAAAAAGTCACAGTTTGGCTTGATTTTAACTCATTTGCTGCGAGCACACAGGTATTTAGGAGCAAGCAGCTGTGGGATAATTAATGGAGTAGGGAATCCTTTAACCTCCTGCTGGGATTCCAGCAGGGATGGAAATAACTCCAAAAGCTGAGGTGAGCAGGTGAGAAACCAATTCAAGGTCTTGGAGGTGTCCCAAATGAGCCATTCAGGGCAAGGGAAGAAATTCCACTTGAGGCTGTCTCTGTCCCATGAGATACACGGGCATCTGGAATTCCATCTTGCCCTGTCCTTCAGCCCAGGGCTTTTCACATTCGAATTAAGCTCTTTTTATGCTTTGGAAATGCTTTTATGAGCCAGTTGATGCTGTATCCAAGTGCCCCACTTTCCCCTAAAACCAGTACTATGCTTGGTGCACTGAAAAGGAGGAAAGGTTTGAAATTGAGAGACAGTCCAGGATTTGGGAAATCAAACTCATTCCTTGCCTTGTTCACAGAGTCTTTGTCCTCTCAGGTACTTGGTGTGATTCTTGGAGTGGTCCCAGAGTTGGACTTGATGATCCTTCCAGCTCAGGATATTCTAGGAATTTATGATTCTATGACATCAGCTGTTGCAAATCACTGTAACACCATGTGTCCTGAAAGTACAGACTATATTTCCAGGGCCAGGACCTTTTTCGGAGCTCTCTAGAATTTCTTCTGGAGGCTGTTGAAAACTCAGGTCTCCTCCTGACACCTGGGTCTGGTGTTCATGTCCTGATGAGACCTGGGAGGCTTTGCTGGATCCCACAGTTCAAAGGGACTTTTGCTAAGCTGCCATCGGAGATCCAGTCTGAGCTTTGCTGTGTATTGGAGAGGGAAATGATTATTGAGAGGAAAATTGTAGACACCCTGTAGTTAAAGCTTTCTAGAGGAACATTAACAATCCCAAGCTGTGCAAAGAGGAGAAGCTGGGAGCAGTTTGACAGTTGTTCACTGGAGAGAAGGATTTAAAACAAAACGCAGGTCGGTATCCCTTTGCTCCATGCTTGACCTTGATATCCATGCCAGAACCTTGCCTCTTTCAGACCTGCTCCATCCCAGAGAAATGATCCTCTGCCAGCTGTGGGGGAGTGTGTCTGCAACTGCTCAAGTACTTCGAATTCATGTGTCTTAGTCGTGGACAGAATCTAAACTCTGTTTGCTGGCAAGACACAAATTCATTTAACTGCCCTTTGGGTTGGAGTGCTGCTGGTGAAATTTTACAGCTGATGAGCAGAGGGGCTGAGTGACATGTCCTTGGTCATGCCACGTGCCTGTGACACAGTAGTGCATCAGAGCTGAGTCTCCTGATCACCCCTGGGCCAGGTTTTGGGGTGCACTTATGTCCACAGAGATACATAAACACAATCTAGTGCTTGATCAGCCTTTCACACTGAAAGATCTGTGTTCAGGCACATTGATGGTGTATTTGTGCCTGAACTCTACAGTTGTTCCCTCTTGTACGTGTTCAATATTTGAGGGGAGAACTGCAGCTTTCACGGAGCCATCTGTGGATCCGCATTTTGCTTGAACTTCAGCTTGAACTAATGTCAGCATTCATCTCTTAGCTTGCCAAAAAAGCCATCCCTCATGCCAGGACGCTTCCTCCACAGGCTGCTCAAGGAAGCAGCTCAGGAGCTGGAGGATGCACAGAGGCTTTCCAAGGTGCTGTGCTCTGCAATTCATTCTTGGGATCCCTTGCCTTGAAGTATCCATGTTGGGCACACAGCTCTAGTTGGTTGCCATGAGGAATGAGATGAATCCTTCAGTGTAACCAGGTCCTGCTCCTCCTCAGCCCCTGAGTGGGAATATTGGTCCTTCTAATTCATGGGGCTCTGCTAACAGCTACCCCCTGCCCTGCACAGAGGACAAAAAGACTGGAGGAAGAAGAGAGCAATGCCCATAAACGCAAAAAGCATTTGCAGAGTCATTCCCTGGGTGAGAATGACCGGGACTATCGATCCTCAGGAGCGGGTGACAGGAGGGAGGCCATGTAGTCGTGCCCCCTGGGGCACAGCACTGCCTCACACACAGGTCACCTGGCACTATTGATTGTGGTGCTGTTCCTCGGTGGAGTCACTCACAGGCTGCTCAGTAGAGCTACAGTGCTGTTTGGGGAAAAGGATTTGTATCTGTGGAGTTAAATTCATCCCTCTCGTGTTTTAAACACAAAAAATCCACTCCAGTCTCTCTGAGTCCCGCCAGACTGGTAGGTTGTGGTTTGAGCAGGGAATTGGTCAGAGTATTAAGGGCAGCTCAAGGAATTTAGCTGGAAATCTGAAAATCTCCGTCCTCCCATCCCCCAGCCCCTGACCCTGTAATAGACCCAGAAGGAGGGGAGAAGAAAGAGGAAACCTAAGAAGCTGGTGATTACATGTGAAGCCTGGCAGATCTGTAATCCTGGACTCCATTAAACATCTGTCTCCTCCAATCTCACTGACAGCCAGGTCTCCTCCTCTCTGCTGCCTCAAACACATCTTGCCTTTGCAGGTCACTGGAAAGCACCAGTTGTCAATCACCCCCTGGTTCTGCTGTTCCACACCAGCTCAGTCTGGGCACCAGAGCTCCCAGGGAGGGAGGATTTGGCCAAGACAGTGCCCATGGCTCAGAGATGTCGGCACTTCCACAGCTCTTGGGTTTAAGCTTTTAAATCTAACGCATCCTTGAGTGTTTCGCCAGATCAGTGCCCGGTGGCTGTCTGAGACTGTTCTCTTGATTATATTACATTTTAAACACGCCTCAAAAGTTGTTTCCACTACAAGCTTGTGTGTCTTACTACTTTGAAGCAAGTATTTGCTCTCTTGGGGCTTTTCCTTGCACCACAAGTGCACAAGAGTTATCATTTTTTAATGAATTTTCTTTTTCATGTGAGACGCCAGAACTCCTAAGCATGCTCCACGATGGTGAGAATTCATAGGAATAGCATTGTCAGACTCAGGGAGAACTTTTTTAAGTGCTCCAGAGTTTCCTGTACCTTCTGCACTCGTGGCTTTGAGTCTTTCTGGCTTTAAGGCCCCTGCTAAATATCTTTCATCACTTTCTATTACTCGATACAGTCGTTATCATCATAGGTGTGTGTAGCGGGAGAATAAAACCCATTCCAGAACCTGCCCTTGAAAGGCAAACTGGCTTTTATGTTCTTTTCTATTAAAAAAAAAACAAAACCCAACCAACTTTAAAGCCATACTGTGATGTTATTTTTCCCCATTTTTTTTTCGAGTTTTGGTTTGGGTTTTTTTCAGCCTTTGTGATTTTTCAGTTTGTAATTGGAGACAACTGTACTCAGCTACCCTGAAAATTATTTTCTTGTTTTATTTCCTAACAGGATGAAGAAATAATGAGAATCCTTGAGACCTAAATTAGTCTGTCTTGCTTTGTTGTTTGTTTTTTTGGTTTTTTTTCCTTTAGAAATGTATTTTGAACCAGCAAGCTGAGCACTTGGTCAATACTCTCTTGTATAGGGTGTATCTATATTTTTATTTGTAGTGTAATCTTGGCCCGCTGAGCAACTTGTGTAGCTTTTTTGGGGGGTTGGGAAGATATGAGGAGACAGAAAAATCCTTGTAGAAAGTTGTGTGGATAAATCAGTGGGTCAAATAAATCAGCCTTCCCCTCGTGTGAATGTTGCACACAGACATGACAATTCCTCTACATGACAATTCCTCTAAGTGTCCCACGTGTCATTACCTGAATAAAGGTCATGTTAAAATTGGGATTTTTTAAAATAATGGTCCTTAAACATTTAGTTCTCTTGTCTTATCCCAATTCCAACCCTTCTCACATCATTCTGCGTCCCTGGAAATCTTTTCCTTTAATCCACCTGATAAATTCCCTTCTTTTCCTCTAGTCCTGAACTCCAGCATAAATACCTGCTCCTGTGTCCCTCCTGTGAGAGTCTGGATCCATGGTTGCCTTTGTGGTGTATTTATACTAACTTGTAAAGCCCCTTGGATTTCTTGAGGGTGAAAGACAATGTTTGCATAAGATCCCTGCTCTCATGACATCATTTTGGAGGCTTTCTCTGGAAGGAACATTCCAAGCACTTTTGGGTTCACGTGTCAGTAGTTTCTGCCCCAAAGAGCGAAGGAAACCCGTGTGTTTCCTCCAAGGATCATATCAGGAATGTGTTTCGATGGAGTATAAACTCCAGGGTGATTCACATAATTAATGTTGGATTCACGGAGCACTGGCACGAAGGAGACGGGGAGATATTTGCACTGCTCTGACCTCCACCAGGACAAAGCATCCTTTATTCCCAGAAGCTGGATCCTTGTTTTATTTCATTTATTGGTTAAGTGCAATAAAACAGGGAACAGTTTCTGGCATGGAGACCAAATGTGTGGCCTGTGCCTGTAGATCTCAGTTTTTTACCCTCCCCCAAAAGGGTAGCTCCATCTAAATTAGTAGGGAGTAAACCCAAGCCATTCCTGGACACGGAGAGGATTCCCCTGTCTCTCCACGAGCATTATCTAACCCCGAGACTTTCACCTCAGGCCATTAAGTGGCGGGTTGGTCATTAGGAGCCACTTGGCAGTGACTGATTGTGGGGATCTCTTTTGCTAAGGAAAATGTGGAACTGATTGTCTGGGTGACCCCATTTGACCTCGGGAATTCTGCATTTAACCTGGCTTTAGACATAATAAACTCGAGTAATTAGCAGAGAAATTCAGCAGTGACATGTCTAATTGATTGGAAATGCCAGTCCCCGATGAGGCTCGAAGGTGCAGTGAGGGCTCTGCTGTGAAGGGGTCGTTGGGATGCTGTCAGGAGGCAGGAAAATGCAGGGAAGGAATGTGAAGCTGGTTGTAGGTTTGCTTTTCTTTCCAGCTGAGAATGCTGCAGGTTTGCTTTTCTTTCCAGCTAATGGCCTTGGTGAATAGCTATCCATCACTAATTACTGATCCCTGTGCTCAGCACTTTCCCAAGGTTGAGCTCACACCTCTGGGAAAATCCACCTAATCTCTGCATAGTCCATCTTAACCCTCTGCCTGCAAAGAATAAAAACACCTTCTGTGGTCCTCATCTGGAAATCCAGCAGTTTGTACCCCACGAAGGAACCAAATATAGGCCCTGTTTGGGAGAACATAATTTATTTCAGGTCATGGATTTATGATATCTCATCTTCCATGTCAACACAGATCCTCGACATCCTTTCCCAAGCTTTGCATTTGTTCTAGACTGACAACAGTTGAAAAATTATAACATTCTAAATTAATTTCTCTTTTCAGTTTGGGCTTCAAACTTGCCAGTTTATTGCCCTGGTTCGTGGCAGGACCTCAGGACCATGTGTGTGCACACCTTGGAGCACAGTTCCCAGTGCGTGGGGCCAGGAATGGCCCGGGAATGTCTCCCAGACAGTCTGGACACGGTTCAGGGATGACCATGGCCAGTAACTGTGTCCGAGAGGCAGTTTGGCTGCAGCTGCTCCATCTGCAGACTGGGAGAGCCAAACGATGTGTAAATCAGCTCTTCTACATCACTGGCTTTAGGACCAGAGTGCGAGGCAGGGACATTAAATTATCAGTACAGGTACAACTTTACAGACTGGTGTGTTTACAGTGTTGTGTGGTTTGTGGGGGTACATTCAAAATCTCTGTACAACTCATTGTGACCTTCCAGTGCTTAAAGGGGGCTCACAAAAAAGAAGAGTGACCTTTTACATGGGCACGTTGTGATAGGACAAGGTGTTAAACTGCAAGAGGAGTGGTTTGGATTAGATACTAGAAAGAAATTATTTTAAAAAGTGTGAGGGTGGTGAGGCCCTGGCACAGGTTTCCCAGAGAATTTGTGGCTGCCCCATCCCTGGAAGTGTCCAAAGCCAGGTTGGAGCAACCTGGGATAGAGGAAGATGCCCCTACCCATGGCAGGGGGATGGGAAAAGGTCCCTTCCAACCCAAACCATTCTATGATTCTGATACTTCACAGGACAGGAGCAATTTCAAGCTGTCAAGCACTAGCGGTTTTTGCTTGTAGTGCTAATTAAATGTTTGAAATATTGATGAAGAGATTCTTATAACCAGAGGTAGTAGAGGAGAAGAGTGGAAAGTTGAAGCAGAATTTGGGGAAGTGACAGCATCTTCTGGATGGAAATATATCAAGTACATTTTCTGGAGAAAAAAAGGGAAGAAAATTAAATTTTAGATATAGGCACTGCCACTCACCAGCAAGGCTTTAGAAGGGTCATTGTCCTGTTGGATTTGATAACATGGACACTGCCTTGGGGGTAAATAACCTGTTGTAGCTGTCACACCATGAGAAGTCTCCATTTGCTAATGTAAATGTAGAAATCAAGGTATCAGTCCCACAACCCTCTGGTATTTCCCGTTCTTCCTCAGGTACCAGAAGTTCACTCACCTCTGTGCAACCAAGCTCTTTGAGGCCTGGTTTTCTTGAGGTTCACCACATCCTGCCAGCCAAGGGAACCTCCAGAAACCGACTCAGGGCGTCAGGAACACTTTCATATCCTGGATCAATAAATTTAAAGGGGGAAAAAGCAATACACTGACAACACCATATGTACTGAAGCATCCTGTGGAGATTGCGGAGTCTCAAAACAAACATTAGATGTGTAAACAGTGTATCAGCATTCCTTCGTGAGGCTTTCTGCAGGCCCCTTTATTGCCTTGCCGATGATTTATTTTCATTAATTTTCATAGCTAAACAGATAAAAGCGCTTGTGGCAAATATCGTGGGCTCTCCCCGCTCCCACACAAGCCCAGCAAACCCTCCCTTTATCTTTCCTAGACTTTCTCTTTGAGCTGTCAACAAATCCATCTACTACTAATTGTGGCGCAAAGTTTGCACAACCAACAATTTGCAGTGACCCCTTGCCCCGTTCCTCAGTGCTCAGACACTTTAGGGATGTTATTTTCTCTACTTAGAAGAACGGCAGCAATGGTTGTGGTGCAAAAAGACCTGTTAAATACTGAAATAGGTTTGTATTCGATGTGTGTTTGAGTTTGTGTCTTTTCTTTGCTTCCTCACACACAGTTCAGGAGGAAGGAGGATTCACACATTGATAAAAAACTGCAGCTCGGAATCATTTTTTGTTAAAGCAGAGGTAACATTTGTAGGCTTAAGCATTGACAGTTTTGCCCCAGGGTCCCAGAAAAATAGAAAAAGCATCCTTACTGGGCGGGTGAAATGTTCTTGCTCAGCTGGGCCAGGTCCCTGGAACTAACCTCTGCATTTCAATGGGACAATTCTTCTTTTGCTTGCAGTTGTTATTTATTTTTTGCCGTTCTGACTCTTCAAAATGTTTGGGTTTTTTTTAATTTTGCCAAGTGAAATATCATTCTGAATTTAGTGGTCCATTGGTGGGGAAAAATGTTTGGTTTGATTCTGTGATTTGCTCTTATCCTGAGATGCTGCTCTTTCTCCTGTTGGCCAGGAAAACAGTCCTGTGCAACACAGACACAATACAGTTATTTATTATTATATATGCACATGATATATATATTTACAAGAGCATGTAGTGACAGGACAAGGGGGAATGAATTCAAACTGAAGGAGAGTTGATTTAGATTGGAATTAGAAAGAAATTCTCGGCTACGAGGGTGGTGAGGGCCTGGCATATGTTGCTCAGAGAAGCTGTGGCTGCCCCATCCCTGGAAGTGTCCAAGGCCAGGTTGGATGAGGCTTGGAGCAACCTGGGATAGTGGAAGGTGTCCCTGCCCATGGCAGTGGGTTGGAACTAGATGATCTTTAAGGTCTTTTCCAACTGAAACCATTCTGTGAAATGTAAACAGATATTTATATATTATTAGTGATTTTGTAAAAGATTTTGTAGAAGTCTACAACATTTCCGTGACTAACTACCTTCTCTTTTGGGTCAAACTGGGAGCGGGCTGTGAGTGAATGAGGTTTTGTAACTGTTTTATTTTTCCCCCATCACACAAGAGGTTTGTGAGTTGATGAGGGTGACTGGAAAGAGCGTGCACAAGTTTATCACAAATAGGACACACATTGTGCCTGGACCCACTGCACATGTATAGCTCTGCTCTAATGTTCATGCCAGGTCACAGGGCAAGGGGAAAGTCGTGTCTTACAAACATTACCTGACATTTTTATACCTCTCTATCTACAAAATCATAGGGATCACCTTATCTGCCAGGGAAGCAGGACTGGGATGGAAGGCAGCATGTGTTTGGCAGTGCACAGCACCATAACACTAATGCATCTGCAAATGGGAGGCTGGCAAGCGGCTCTCTGGATAATGGAGTGGCTGGGCTAATAAAATTAGCCTCACATTCACAGCCAGTGGGGAGGCGGGGAACTGTCCCTTTCAGTCTTCCCAAACATCCCCTGACATCTCACTCCCCCAGGACAGCCCAGGAAGGGAAGCAGGCAAGGGAAGGAGGGGTGGTTGGGAAACACACCTTGCAGCAGAGTGAAAATGTGCTCCTGCACTAATACAGTGCTGGGAAACCAAATTACTGAGCTGTGATGCCTCCACCTTGTGAGCGCCGTGTGAGTACAGGCTGCAGGAGCCCTGAGCCACCGACACGCTTCACGAACCACCCTTCTTCCCTCAACAGGGCCAAGGTTGGAAATGCATTTGTCACTTGAGCTCCAGACAGCAAACGATGCTGATTTAATTAACCCGGTGAGCCCCGCTGGCCTTGTCTGCGAGAGCTCAGGACATCAGGACGTGGATGAGCGGAGGCAGGATGTGGAGGGAGAGGGGAAGAGGGCAAAGACACTGTGGCTGTTGGACAGTCAGAAGCCATCTCAAAGCACTTTGCTTCTCACAAGCAAAAGGCCTTTACAATTAGTCCTGATGTGATTTTACATTTACTTTAAGGCATCTGCATAATGGGATAAAATGCACAGGAAATGCAATGCAGTCACGAGTTTCTGAAAGCTTTGGGGGGGCTGACAATTCCTGCAGAGCACGAAATCTCCCTCTCCCTGCAGCTGGAAGCTGGAACTGTAAAGTCCAGTCTTTACAATGTGTGTTCATGGGCTAAAATGCCGGAAAATCTACCAGCTGCATTCATCAAGTGCCTGGACTTGCCCTTTCTTTTCCAGCCTTCCAATGGATTTACTGGGACCTTGGACTTCTAACTTAAAGTGCTCCCTCAGGCAGGAGGATTTTCACCTGTAGCAGAGCAAAAGACATGTGAATGTTGCTTTGCTGTCAGTCAGGGGCCGACCAGGGGCTGGTGGAAGCTGGACCACCTCTGCCCACACCTGGCAGGTTTACTGTGAGTGAGATCAGTGCTACTTGGAGAAAGTCACCTTGGCCGAGGGCCTGTGAAATTTTAATGTTCCCACCAAATATTGACTCTCCCAGGGCGTCTGAGTAAGCCTTTAGTGGAGAAGTCGATATTTGTCTGATGTTTCAGTGGATAATGTTGCTTTTCTCTGGATTTCCATTGGACTCTGCCAGCCTCTCCCAAACTCCTATCAAAAGCAAGATAAAAACCTGGAAGGACAAGGAGGTGCTCCCTTTGAGGGGTTGTTATGTGTTGTCTACTTCTCTCTGCTATAATGAGACTCTCTGCTGGGTGCCCTGCTCTGGACTCAGCTGCTGAGCCCTGTTCCTGAGCCTGGGATAATCCCTTCCAGCACAGAGCAATCCTTTTCCATTTGGCTTTCCATCACTCTCTAAGGAATGCGTAAAGCCAAAATGTAGGTGCTCAGACACCACCAGTGCTGAACACAGCAGAAATGTCGCAATAAATGTAAATACATCAGCGGTTTTGTATGACAGACATTCCTCTTTCCACTGGAGATCATTGCAGAACAATCTTGTCACTCCCCTCAGGAAAAGACTTGAGTGGGTCTAGTCTGTCCCACTAGGAGAAGCAGCTCCAGGTTAGATTTTAGGTAGGGTTGTAGCCATGTTTTATTAATACAAGACATGTGTATCCACTTTCTTGCTGTACTCGAGCTACTCAGCTGAATTCTGCAGAAAGACTCCTTTCTGCCCCTGTGGAACGGTCATTCTGCCTTCTTGGGCAATTTAGCATCTGGTCTGAGATGCAGAAGAGTCCCAGTGAGGTAAAATGTATTACTTTCCAGGTAGCAAAATCACTGCTGCAGGTTAGATTTTTGCCAATTTACCAGCCATTTGGGACTCAATCTAAGTCGACTTTGCCTCCTAAGAAAGGATAATGCTGTAAACAATGTAGCACTAATATACTGAGCAACTGAACAACTTGTTTTTGATTGAAGTTCAAATTCATTATATTTCTATTTGCAAGGCAAACTGGGCGGATTTCAAAGTAAGTGGGAAAAAAAAGAGCTAATTTATATTTCTTTTATGCTTGTAGCAGAGAGTAAATAAATCCAGGTGCACAAGAAGAGTTGGAAGACTTTCATTTCAATGGCAGCTTGGGTGTCTGATAACTGTGGGAGTCTGGACTTAAAATAAATGCAAAGGAACTGTTCTCAGGAGCAAAAGGCACAGGTTTTGTGGGTACATCTTGGTGGCTGCTTTAAATATATTCACAGAATGGTTTGGGTTGGAAGGGACCTCCAAGATATCTTGTTCCAAGCCCCTGCCATGGGCAGGAACACGTCCCACTATCCTAGGTTTCTCCAGCTCCCATCCAACTTGGCCTTGGATGCTTCCAGGGATGGGGCAGCCGCAGCTTCTCTGTTCAGTGTCGATCTTGTCCCACCCAGCTGCTGGTTGATGCTTTCACAAATCTGTGATATTCCTGAAAGACATCCAGAGCCGGCATGGAGATTTTTGGGGTGGCCACCTCAGCAGTGTTCACCCCCACGCAGGGCAGAGTGGGACAACCTGGTCTGGCAGCAGGTCAGTTCAATATTTGTCTGGCCCAGGAAGAGAGTGAGTGATGCTTATGTGAGCAGTGGCATATTTAAAAGGTGTCTCCACTTAACTGGAGGTCATAGTACATATTCTCCATGAGTGGTGGCATCATTTCATAAAAAAGCTTTTTCATTAATTAAAGTCCCTTAACCTTGCATCGTGCTCAGGGTTTGCTATAGAAGCTTAGTTTTTCTGATCAATATTTATTACCATATTTCCTAGAAAGAAGCTTTCACCCCCTCAGTCAGCCGAGAAAAAATAATTGTGTGCATTCGAAAGTATTTTGTGCCTGTGATATCCATTAACTTGATCAGAGTTACAATTCGCCTGTTATTATGGACTTTTGTCTGTCTCAGGTACCCAAACTGAGCGTTAAGCTTTGTTTGCTCTCATTCAGATGACATTTCAATAAATGCCAGGGGAAAATAATCATCATGTACTGCCTTTTTTTTTTTTTTTAATGTTGAGAGAGAGGGGACAAACTAATGAAAATGCCCCAGCCCATGAATCAGGAGTTCTGGGGTGGAGATTTCTCCATGGCCTCCATGTGATCCTGCACAAGTCACTAAAGGCCACTCACAGCTCCTTGCAGCTGGGTCTGGCATTTATTTTTGTGTAGCACCCAGGGCCACTGATTTTGATGAGGTTTCCAGGCAGGAACATGGTTATTAATTTATCCTCAAAATTAATGGAATTGGGCAGGAGGGGAGAACTGCTTTATCTCCAGAACCTTCCCTTGCTTTCAACTTTCAGTGCTCTGGGAGGCCTTTAGGCATTGTGTGCACTCACCATCGGGGGCAGAGCCCTGCAGGTGGACTCACACCCCAGCAAAATGTCCTTCTTCCCTCCTGCTGGGATGGAATTAATATTCTTCTTTCAGTCTCTTTGTAGGGAAAACCTAAAAAATTAATTGCCTGTGCACATGAGAGGTGAACAACCAGATGCCCAGGAAAGCACAACAGAATTATTGAGTGATTCTGCTTTAATTAAGTGCATCAGAGAGCTGGGAATGGTGGGGCCTCGTGCCTGATGCCAGGAACATCATTGAAGGGATGACTGCTGCCAAGGGATGATGGAAGGTACTCAAGGAATACAGAAAGCTATTTTAATTCTGGCTTCCTTTGAGGAAGCTGGAGCAATAGCCAATAACCATAAAACTACTGGGGCAAAGCTGCAAACACACCAAGGGCATCCCTCAAGCACTTTGAGCTCTCTGAAAAAGGAGCCCTTTTATCAATGAGAAAGGAGCACATCAGACCGTGAATTCCATGCCAAAAGGGCTGCAGGCAGCAGTTTTAACCTGGGCTGAAAGTTGTCATCTTCCATATCATGCAAGAGGAAGGAAGTTGGGGACATCCACCCACCTAGGTCTGTCTCCCTGCTGAATGTCCTAAGAGAAATTGGGTAAAATAGTTCCCCCTGCCTGCCTTGGCTTCCACACTGTGAAAAGTGGCCTGAACTACCCTCTGACAATAACATGGACTGCAGGAACAATGGCTGTTGAAGGTTTCTTGCACAATCTTCTGCAAACCACATCATGGTGGTTCCTGTCCTCACCCAGCAGAGCAGAGGCCACCAAGTTCAAGCTCACCAGATTCGTCTCTGTGTGTTGTAGGTGCATTATAAAGAACACATTCACTGTCAAATTCCACTGGACCCTCCCAATTTCCAATTTCTGGTTCTTATGTTCCCTCCTTGTGAAGAAAGGAAGCTCCATGGCCCAAGGGGCTTGATATAAAGAGCTTCAAACCACATTAGTGGGAGATAGTATCCAAGAGGAAAGGTTAATACTTAGTATGAGCCAGCAGTGTGCCCAGGTGGCTCAGAGGGCCAATGGCATCCCGGCCTGGATCAGGAACAGTGTGGTCAGTCGGACCAGGGAAGTTATTCTTCCCCTCTACTCAGCGCTGGTCTGACACATCTTGAGTGCTGTGTCCAGTTCTGGGCTCCCCAGTTTAAAAAGGATGTTGAGCTGCTTGATGGGAGGTTTGGATGGATGGAGTGTGGTGCCCGTGGCACTGGGGTTGTGGGTTCGATCCCTGGGTGGGTGCTCGCTTGGGAGTTGGACTCGATGATCCTTGTGGGTCCCTTCTAACTCGGAATAACCAGTGAACCTGTTTCCTCTTTTTCCTTGTTTCTCCTTCCCACAACTCATGGGTAGTGGCTGAGTGCAGTGCAGTCATCCCTGCTGGAATCCAGCTGCCAGAGGAGAGGGAACATTTTGACTTTCTGGCGATTCATCCATCCTTCTGGAATGAGGGGCTTGTCTGCTAACGGCCCTGGGTAAAACAGATTCCTTTAGGCACCAATGGTTATATTCATCTTAACTTACTGCAGCATGTTTTTCCGCATCTAAATAAAGCACCCAGACACCAGCTGTTGGTGGGAGAGAGAAATTGGCCCTTTCAAGCTGAAATGCACTTGACTTCCTGCAGGTTCAGCTTCCTGATAACATGAGCTGCCCTCAGGAGCAGCTACATCACTGCAGTGCTCACTAAGGGAATCCAAGCAGCTCATTTTGGGGAGGTATTTACAATGTCTGTGAACAATGATCTTACTTTAGGTGTCCTTTATGCCACAGCTAAAGATGTCTTGGCTTGTGTGCAGTGCCCATGCTCTTTCTTCTAGGATGTCCCTGTGATCCTTGCAGAGATAGATGCTGAGGACTCTGGCTGCTCTGTCCTTTATTTCTCTCTGTCCCCAGCTCTCTTGCCCAGATCACTTGTCTGTACTTCTGAGATAGGCTGAACAGTGATGATTTTGCTATCCAAAGAATGACCAGAAATGGATTCTAAGAAGTCACATGATTCTAACACTTCTTCAGCTTTAAGTCTTAAGGCTTGGACTGAACATTCCAGCAAACTCATGCTGTACTTCGCTTGAAACCATCAAGATTTTTTTAGTCACCATATTCTGTTGTGGGTCCACAAGAGTTCCCAGCCACTCTGTAAAGGAGGTGAAGGAGAGATCACACTTCCAGGGACACAGATCCCAGACTATGAGATGACCCACCTGGAGTGAGTAGGTGGCTCAGACACCAGGGAGTGTCAGGATGAGCTGCTAATCCTCCAGGAATTAAAGCAGCCACAGTGTTTTAGCTCTCGTTTCCAAGCCTCTGAAAAACCAAAACACATCATTGCTGTAGGAAATGTTTCTGGGGATCCCAGAGGCAAAAGTGCTGACGAAGAACTCCAGAGAAATTAGAAAAATTGGTGATCCATGGCAAAGTCCTCCAAGGACATTTGTGGGGTTATTTCTCAGAGTGCAGCAAACACATAGAGACAGAGTGAATTTGTGGAAATGGCTCCCTGGATGAGCTAGGGTGTGGAAACTCCTTGGCTTGGTTCTTGGGGACAAATTGCAGAAGAAATTGGGACACTCCTCCACAAGTTTGTTCATCTCCTGAGGTATTTCTCCTCTAACCTTCTGGGCAGTGTGACTGCACATGATTCAGCAGCTGGGACAGGTCTGTGCTCTCTCTGTTATCAGATACGAAGTGCATGGTGTAGGTACCTCCAAAAACCTGGTGATTATTTCTGTGCTGAATTTCAGAACAGCTAGAAAAAAACACCTGATACTAAGGAAGGGTTTGCAAGGAGCTGACTGTGCTACAGGAGAACCTCTCCTGATCCTTAGATGTTGGAAGATGTTAAACCCTGGAGTTGTACTTCAGTGTATAAAGTTGTTTGAATCACAGAATTATTAAGGCTAGAAAAACCCTCTAAGACCATTGATTCAACCATTGACCCAGCACTGCCAAATCCACCACCAAACCATGTCCCCAGGCGCCACATCCACGCACTTTCTGAGAACTTCCTGACTTCTGTGTAGCATGAAGAAAACACAAAGCGCCAGATCAAGTGCTAAGGATTTAGAAAGAGTGGAGGATCAACTTCAAGTTTGAAGCACACTGAAGAAAAAGGAAATGCAGATTATCTCCATGTATCATCATAACTGAAACCTCAGAGGGGTTGTCAAGTCTTGGTTGAGGTACAGTGGAAAATCTGGACACGTCTTGTTAGTGGAATAACAAAATGCTGCAAGAGAGAAGTAAAAATTGAAAAAGACTTCAAAATATTGGACATTTTGCCACATCCAGTGTGGTGTTGCTACCAATCAGTGTGGGATTACTGTGAGGCTTTGGGCAGTATTGGGATTGTGGCCAGAGAGGAAACTGCAGTAGAAAATTCGGAGCATCTTGGTGTCTTCACTGAAGCTGAGGGCATGGAGACCTTGCAGGGCAACCCCTGTCACAACATGTGTGCATTTGCTGTCACCCTCCAGGGCAGTGGCCAGAGTCTAACACAGCATCTCGGTGCCTGAAGGTACAGAGATGTTCATCTGGCCAAGATCAGCTCCAGCCTAGTTAAGCTGAACGTGAACAGCCATCTGTAGTATCTAAAGCAAACTATACCTCGTTCTTTTTAAGTGCCCACAAGATATTGGAATTCTGCACTGCTGCTTTAATTTTTATGGCATTCTGCTTATTTCTGTGGTATGAACTTGCAGTCTGTTCATAACAACATAAGATCACAGCGTGGTCTGCTTTATATCTGTTATATACACAGACACACAATGTTTCTCCCAGCATGCAGAATGAATACATTCTAGAGTAATTTTTCATTGTTGCCTTTATGAGCTTCAAACCCCCAGCCCCCAAAAACTAATAAATAATTTATCCCAAGGAAGTCGCTGTTCGCAATGCTGGATGCTAGACCCCAGCTAGACCAGCCTGCATTTGGGATCCTGGACATCTTCTTTGTGTTGTTTCTCATTATATCTATATTTTTTTCCAAGGAATCCATGAAGTCTTGGTGTGTGTATATGAATATGTGTGGGAGCATGTGCATGTGAAGGCGAGAAACAGGATTAAAGGGACGTGTTTTCTATCTGTACATCCTTTGTGAGCCATAGAATGGTTGGGGTTGGAAGGCACCTTAAAGATCATCCAGTTGAATGTGTGTGAAAGAGAGACCCAACCTCTGTTTTGGATGTGCAGGCTCCCTTTATAATCCAACACAAAGGATGGATTCATGGCACCTCTTCAGAATAGTCAGGCTGGTCTTTAATGGTTGGTAGAGCTTTATTTTCCATTCCAAAATGGCATTTTGAATACACCAGATGAACCGTGTCCTCTTTGTCCATCAATATGAGTAAACACACGTGGGTTTTCTGTAGTTGACTGTAATTAATATGGTTTTACGTGTTTGTATAATTATGAAATTAGAGTTTTGCTTATTGTGCCCCTATAGGTGAGGCTGCTATATATTAATACATGTCTAACCACAAGACACCGGGCTATATTGGGGTAACATTACACAGTGGAATAAGACACTAGGGAGAAAAAAAACAAACCAGAAGGAAAGGAAAGAACTTATCTGTGTGTCTTTCTAGAGAGTCTGCCTTAGAAGTACCAAAAAAGTGACATTCAGGGTTATCTTCCCAGTTTGTTGTAACTATTGAGGAGCTGAGGTTACCTATAACAGCCATAGAATCACAGAATGGTTTGGGTTGGGTGGGAGCTTAATCTCATTCCAAGCCCCTGCCATGTGCAGGGACACCTTCCACTAGACCAGGCTGCTGAGGACTCCATCCAACCTGCATTAACAACCGGAGGGCTGGACTGGACTTTAAGAAACAAGGCTTTGCTATAGACCCCAAAAGTAAATAATTTAAATTTTCTATCTTTGTTATTCTGATCTCTAAGAGATCAATGGATTATTATTTTCAATGCCTTGAAGCTCCTTTCTCCCTAAATTTTCTGCCACCCATTTAGATATGGACCGTAATGTCTTTTACTACATGTGTGCAGCAGGGCTGTGCTGGGTTGACCTTGGCTAGACATGAGGAGCCCATCGAGCTGCTTCTATCACTCCCCTCCTCAGCAGGACAGAGCAAGGAGAAAATAAGATGGAAACAACCCTTGTAGGTCAATATAAAGACAGTTTAATAAAGCAGAAGCAAGGGTTGTGTGGAGAAGAGAAGGAAAACAAAAGATTTAATCTCTATTTTCCATCAGCAGGGGATGTCCAGCCACTTCCTCGGAAGTAAGACTTTAGTCTGTGTAGCAGTTCCTCCATCAGACAAAAATTGTAATAACAAATACCACCCTTCTTCCTCTTCTTCTAGGATTTTATTGCTGAGCAGACAACATAGGATCTGGAATATCCCTTTGATCAGTCTGGGACAACTGTCCTGGCTGTCCCTTCCCAAGACTTTGCCCACCCCCAGCCTGCTCTTGAGGCGGGGACTGTTGGAGAGACAACACTGATGCGGTGGCCAAAATACCAGTGTGTTACCACCACCTTTCCATTCCCCAGTACACAGCACAGCCCTGCTGTGGGGAAAATTACCTCCATCTCAGCCAGGATAGAGGGCACAATGCAGTGGGATTCTCCTCTCAGCAGGGAATTCGTGCCATAGACATAAAATAGTACAGATAAATGATTACTTTGCCACTGGGCTCATTTAACGTCTGGTGCTTAAATGAAACAACCCACAAATTTACACATGTAACAGAGCGAGCTGGGAAAAGCAATGCCTGAGCTCTTCCCTTGCTAATTCCAGCAGCTGGTTTGCATTGGTAAAGTCAGACTAAAACCTGGGAAAGGAGCCTGGGATGTGACATCCCTGCAAGATCAGGTCTTAGGGAGATGAGACTACAGCTAGGGGAAACAAAAAAGAAGGGAACAGGGCTCTGGGTTGCTGTTGCTCCAGATTATTGTTTCCTGCTGCTCAGGCACGATCTGTGGGATTACCATTTCCAAGGGAGCCCGGATCTGTGTTTCCCTTAATGTGCCACGACTGCTGCTCCTGACCTCTTCCATGCTGCCTATTACCTCAGCTCCGCTTCCCCTCCTTTCTGATCGAATTACTAAAGCACACAGTGGAGTCTCTTGGCTCAACAAAATTTAATGACAGTGACAACAGAGGAGGATAATAAAGATAAATCAGCTGCTCCCAGGAAGGAAAGATGAAGTAAGAACAGAGTGAGTTAGAAGGATACACTGTAAAGTGACCCTGGCAAGTGCACGTTCCTCATCATCCCTTTCATCTCAACGTCTGCTTTTTTCCTGCTTTTTGGGGAATGTGACAGGGAAGAGCAGAGAGCAGAGGGGACCAAGGCACCAGAGATTTCTGCCTTAGGCACACACTTGCTGGGGAATTTAGGGCACATCACCACCTCTTCACCATTTCCCGCCCTGAGGCTGTGGGTTGGGAACAGACCAAGAGAAGTCTTTCATTAGGGAGATTGTAAGGAAGGTGTCAGTTCTGGGGTTTTCATCAATTAACATGATCCACACAGTCAGTAAAGGGAAATGGTGTTTATAAAGAAGCACCTTCTTTCTCAATGCCTGTAAATCCCTGGGCACACCAAATCATGTTAATCCAGCCTTTTCTGACAAGATTTTCTCATGGAAGCCAGTGGAATCAGGCTTGGGTCTTAGTTTAGCAAGGAAATCATGCCTGGCAGGACCTCTTTGAGAGGTTGGGGCTCATGTCCATCCTTGCCTATCAGTCGAGGTCGGATGAGGGATCTGAGGCTCCACTGAGCAGCATTCAGAGTGTGGTGGACACTGAGGGCATCCCATCTCCCAGGAGGGTCTCACACTGGGGTTGATCTTCACGCCTTAGCCAGATCTCAGATGAGAAACCAGCTCCTGGGGCTGCAGTACCACAGAATCACAGAATCACAGAATATTCTGAGTTGGAAGGGACCCACAAGGATCATCGAGTCCAACTCTTAACACTGTCTCCCTGGCGGGAATTGAACCCAGGTCTCCCACATGACAGGTGGGGACACTTACCACCTTCTCCTCTCCTCTGAACATGACCATGGACAGAGCCTGGAGTGACTGTGACTACTGAAATTTCCTTTCTGACATTCACCATGTTTCCAGTTGCAGACCATTTCCTTTTTAATGATAATTCCTGGGAAAAAAAACCCCAAACCATCCTTTAATTGCAATCTCATTCCTCGCCTCTCCCCACCCACCAGGTTGTTAAATGTTTGCTGCATTGATCTAAACAGCTGAGCACGACACAGTGAGCTGTAGTTGAGACCTCCTGCAAGCTCAATAAACTTAATGGACATCTTCAAGAACTTTAACAGGGAAGATTTAGTTCCCGGAGAAGAAGGAAACAAGCACCCGGAGTAGCTTTGTCTGCCTGTTGTCCCTCATTTTGCCAGAAACAGCTGTTCATGCTGGGATTAGCTCAGAGGTTTGTACCGAGCAGAGGCTGACTCACAAGAACAAAAACAGGAGATCATTACATCTCGGTGCAGGCTCCAACTGCTTCAGGCTGCACAGGGAGAGAGAAAATTAACTGGAGTGGGAGCTCAATCTGCAGAAACGCTGCACAACTTCTGTGCGTGACAGACGAGCAGGAGAAGGGGGAAGCTCCACTCTGCAGGATGAGCAACGTTGGAGCTCCAACCTGAGGAGTTGGCTGTCACACTGATTGCCTGTGCCTTCCCTTACTGGAGCCAGTTTGGTCAGGATTTCTGTGAGACAAATGCTCTAAAATTAATTATTTTACAAAGACGCTGCTTAAGCAGAAATTCCACATCCCTCCACATTCCCCCCATCTCACGGAGGGAGGCAACAGAGTCTTCACCCTCACATGAATTTCCCTTTGAAGGATAAGCTCTGAGTCTGGTTAAGGGCACTGGTTTCTATCCCTTAGTGGAAGATGACCCTCTCCATGGCAGTGGGATGGAAGAGGAGGATCCTTCTACTCAAACCATTCCATGATTCTATGAAAATGGATGTTCTGGTTTAGAAAGTCATGTTGGATTAATTATAAGGGCAGGTGAAGAAACTGGGCAGAAACACTTCATCCTCAGTTTATTATTGCCATAAATAAGGAACCAGCAACCCTCTACCCAACAATTTAATATGATATGGAATATCAGAGGCAGGAGAGCAGCAGCAACTTATTTTCTTTTAATAACTTATTTTCTAACAGTGAGGAAAGCTCTGGAGGGGATGAGAGGAAAGCAGGAGGTTAAAAGGTTGCTTGGACAGTCTTTCACATTAAATCTGTGCTTTCAACTCAGGGCCTCCTCTCTATTCATCCTTGTCAGAGGATGGCTTATGGTTGGAAACAGCTCTGCAGACTGTTCTTGTAAGGCCTGAGTAGCCCACAGGGCTTCACCAGACAGACTCTCACCCCCAGTTTAATGCTGATGTGAACTCAGGGTCACCTTTCTCTGTGTTTCTATCTTTCAGGGTAGGAATTCCTCCCCCTTTCAGCTCTGTAAAATAGTAAACAATGACCTGAAATGCTCAGTAAGCCCATTCCTCCCTGGGTAACTCATCATTGCCTGAAACAGAGCAATCTGCACTTCCATCATCTGCTGATGGCTGCTACGAAGTCTTTTTTTTTCCTTAGATTTTTTTCCCCACTACTCATCGTGTAACTCGTTATTGCCACGGCCCAATGACTAAACCACAAAGCACCAAAAAGTCCAGGGGGAATCCCCAGTGAAAGGAAGACCTGCTGTATCAGGGTTGCCTTGCACCTTGGGTGACTATAATTAATGCTCCTGAAGTCCAGGATACCTGGAGTTGTGTTTTAATACTCAGCCTGACCAGTTCTGCCTTGCAGAAAACATCTCTTTCTTCCTCAGTGGGAAAGCAGAAGTTCATGTTTTCCCTCTGTTAAATAACAAAGTGTTATTTTGGGCACCTTCCAGAATCCATTCATTGTCATCTTGCAGAGTGAGGACAATGTAAGGCTGGGCCACGTGCTGTATTGATCCCTTGACGTGATTAGTTGGTGAATCGAATACCCCTGCTTTTCTAATCTAATTAATGCAAGATAAATACTCCATGTTGGGGCCTGGAGTCACGTTCTAAGAGTAATCAGGGAGTGGGACTGATTAAAACCAGAAGGCTTCAAGGATAATTTATGGGCTACTTGACACTGCTGGCAGGTTGGGGTATTTTGGAGGGCTCTGTGTGGTCTCTGGCTCAAAATTGGCTCTTTGGCAGGAGCCAAAATTCCTCCTCACCCCTCAGGGTGATAATGTTAGGTTTGAAGTGGTCTAATCTCTGGGGTGAGACACAACCATGGAGGTCAGGCCATCTGGTTTCACATCCCACCACCAGTGGGACATTGTGCCAGAAAGGCAGATGAGACACTTCATCTGTGACCTTAAGAAATTCACCACGTGTCATGTTTTGATAAAAATCTGCAGCACCAGACATATGAGCACTTCACTCTTGTTTGGAAATCTGTAAGGAAATAGAAATAAAGCACTGAGCTGTGTCTTGGTTCCAGTTTGTCCCCGTTTCAATCCAGATGTTACTGTTTCAAGACAAGGAAATGCTCTTGATCGATGGGTGTAACTGGACTAGGAAAGGTGATAACGGCGATTCATGTCACATGTGTGAATTAATTAACTCACCCCCACTCTGAAGTAAATCACGCAATTGCTGTTGCAATGAAGGAGGAAAAGGGGCAGCGGGAATTTTCATGCCCAAACAAGGGGAGTGTGTGCTGCAGATAGGGGGAGCTCCTGGGGATGGATTTAGTTCCAATCACCTCCTAAAATAGATCTTACATGAGAAGAAGCCTGGATTGTCATACAGGCTACATCTTCCCTCTGCTTTGTGTTGTCCTCCATCAGTGGGGACTCTTAGGACAACCTGGGCCAGAGGCTGTTCATCCACCCACACCTTGATGAACATCTGAGTGTGGGATCAGCCCCTCTCTGAGCCTGGGAACACACTGCAGCCAAGAGCAGACGGGCTGTGGAGGAGAAGTGAGGAGTGGAAGGGTGGAAATCCAGTGCAGTCGATGGAGAAACTTGTCTTGAATGTCTCTAGGATCCACCAAAGTGTAGACAAGAGTCTTCTGTGAGACGAGGAAAGGTGTGGTGGGCAGTGAGGGTTGAGCCAAGGTCCGTCTGCCCTGATTGCAATTACTCCGTGGTTGGAACGGCGTGAAAATTTTTCCAGGGAATAGGGAGCGTGGGCTCAGGGTCACTGATAGGAAGGGCAGGGCCATCTATTCCAATTTCTTTCTTTTGCATATATGTTTTCCCAGGCGAAAGCACAGTGGATACAGCCGGGGGAAGGCAAGGGCAAGTTCAGCAGCAAGATGTAATTGCATTTTCCTCCACAATTGCCTCCAGGGCTGAACCAAGGCCCTTCTGTGCCTGCCTCTTTCCTCACAATGCATCATAGAGAATTGGTGTAAAATCCAGTTAAAAGGCCACTCTCGGGTCTCAGCTGCTGTGGCATAAATTGAGGGTGAATTTCTCCTCTCCTGTACACGCCTGACGGGTTTTGCCATCCAGCCCCATATGGCTGGGCTGGATTTCTCCTCTCAGCTTGGTCATTGGTCTCTCATCACAGCCCCTGTAGCTGCTCGTGAGCTCTTCCTGAGCAAGGCTGTACTTTAGGCTCTGTGTTTTACAGCAGTGTCATTACACAAAGATTTCTCTTCCTACACGTGTAAAAGGGAGCCTGAGATTGATGGAGTGTTGGAGTGGATAATCACAAATCCAGCTGCCCCGAGGTAGCTGAGAACAGAGACGGCGCAGGGCAGGGGGAAAAGGGTAGTGGGGCCTGAGGGAGCTTTGTGGGGTACATTTATCACGCTGTTGGCAGAGAGATGCAATTTATATGGACGGAGCATAAATCCTGTTCGAGTTGCATGAGGCTCCGTATGGGCAGATGAGCACCTGGGGCTGCTGTGATGCTGGAAGCTGGAGCCTGAGGCGGTGTGGCCGTGGTCATCCTGCCATTCTTTGGCTGTTCCCCTGGCCTTTCCTGCATTTCCTCTTCCTTTTGACCTCTTGGTAACCTCCATCCTCAGCCCACCCAAGCCCCTCTCCCAGGCTTGTGCAGCAGCCCTGGCTCTGTGGAGGAGGGTGCAGGTGAGCAGAAAGGACATTTCCCTGTGCTCTGCTCGCTGTAGGACATCTGTGACAGAGTTAGTGAATCCACCAGAAAACCTCTGCTTTCTCCTCACCGAGCCATTCTCCTGGAGCAGGGTCTGCTTCAGGGATTGCTCTTAAAAGACTTCATAGAATCATAGAAGGGTTTGGTTTGGGAGGGACCTTAAAGGCCTTCCAGTACCAATTCCCTCCACCACAGACAGGGACACCTTCCACTAGACCAGGTTGTTCCAAACCCTGTCCAGCCTGGCCTGGAATGCTTCCAGGGGTGGGACATCCACAGCTTCTCTGGAAAAGCTGTGCCAGGGCTTCACCACCCTCACAGTAAAGAATTTCTAATAATCTAATATCAAACCTAACCCTGCTCTCTGCCAGGTGACAGCCATTTCCCTGTGTCCTGTCACTCCACTCCCTTGTCCCAGGTCCCTCCCCAGCTCTCTTAGGGTCCCTTTAGGCACTGGAAAAGGCTCTAAGGTCTCCTCAAACTCTTCTCCAGACTGAACACCCCCAGCTGCCTCAGCCTGTCTTCATAATCGGCACAATGCTGCAACAGGCAAAGTCGAGAACATTTTCTAGTAGAGGCCTGGGAAATGATCTCATTTTGTTTATCCCAGGCCTTGGAAGGCACCTCTTATCTCCTTGGCAACCCCTCCATGTCATGCACCACAGCAGTAGGTCCACATGCACATCCTGCTGCTTCATCAGCACCGGCCTCAGGTCCCCCTGCACTCGGCCTTTTGTACAGGGAGGATGTAATTGCATTTCCTCAGCCTGTTCGTGTCACAAGCATCTGGAGTCCTCTGAGCTGGTGGGTTTTAACCCACCTGTGCAGGTTTCCAGCCTGCCCTAACTCATGTGTGCCCCCAGGTTTTTGTGTATCACCATCGTGTTGGTGTGTTTGGGGCTCAGCAGCTGCTTTCAGGGATGTTTGGGCCCTTTTGGATTAGGGGACAGCTGTAGTAAAGCGTGGTACTGCCTGGCCAGGGATGGATTTACTGGGGGTAAAGATGCTGTCTTACTGGTTCTTGCTGGGTTCCTTGCACCTCTATACCCTCCCCAATGATCTGCAGTGCCTATCCCCCTATAACTATAAATATTCCTCTTAACATCTGATGGGAAGGCTTGCCTGTTTCTTCATAATGCTGAAACACACACACCCCCCGCCGATTTTCCCTTTGGTCTCATGTTTTGGAACACAGAGTAATAATTTCTCCATGATTTTGTCCCTGTAATTGTAGTCACTTTTCCCTGGATTTCAGCCATCCTTTGTGCACCCCGTTTTCCCCTTCCACTTTACAACCACAAATTTGTTATTCAGCGAGAGTCTGCACACACACACACACACAGAGGGGCCCTAAGAACTTGGAATAAGCCTAGGAATTAAATAATAAATAGAGACACTCCTCCCTTCCTCACACATGCTACGTGTTGCTCCAGCAAACGTTGAATAAATCACCGAGCTATGTGGTAATAAATCTTTCATGAGATTAGGACCATCTGAACTTCAGCGATTGTGTGGGGAATGTATAAATTTCACATGCAGATATAGAGTGAAAAAAAGAGAATCTTTAGATTAGTTATTAACTTTGGAAACACTTGATGAGTTTTGATTCATTAAGTGTTTCAAAGTCTTGTTAATTTAATAAGTACCGATGAGGCTGTAATGTAAGACAACAATCAGTAATTTGGAGGGGGGAAATAATAAAGTAGTCATTACACAGCAGAATGTTTAATCAAAGAATGTGGAAACTTACGGTTTCACATTAATTTGAAAAGGTTGGAGATTTAAAATTAATATTAGCTCTGACACAGGGAGGCTTTCTCTACATGGTGATAGGACTTACATAATTGCTCAGAACAGAATTAAAATGCCTGTAAATTTAATGGCTTTACCTGTTTAACTGGATCCCCAGGCTCTATAGGTAGAATAGAAATAGAGCTAATCCATCATCCTTCAAAACCCTGAGGAAAACTCACCTGTGAAATTCTGGGAGCAAACCTCAGACTTTGGTGCTCTTGTGGGGTTCTGTGCTTGAATGGAAAGGGTTCCCAGGAATCTGAGACACACCAAGGAAAACTCAGCTAACTTTGTCTCACATGGAAACATCTCTTGTTAGCCAGAGGAGCTGTGGCTACCCCATCCCTGGAAGTGTCCAAGGCCAGGTTGGATGGGACTTGGAGCAACTTGGGATGGTGGAAAGTGTCCCTGCCCATGGCAGGGAGTGGAATGAGATGGACTTTAAGGTCTCTTCCAACCCAACCCATTCCGTGATGATTCTATGACGAGGATCTGCATCTGACTTGTTACCTGAGGCTGCATTGACAGAGACACAGCCATTTCCATGTTGTGACCCATCCTAGACATTGGTTTCTATACCAGGATTTAACTAATCCTTCCCCAGAAGTGTCCATGTCTCTGTGCTGTCCCAGGAGGGAGCATGGACAGCTTCCTTATGTGTANCTGAGGTTGCATTGACAGAGACACAGCCATTTTTACGTTGTGACCCATCTTAGACATAGGTGTCTTTACCAGGATTTAATTAATCCTTCCCCAGAAGTGTCCATGTCTCTGTGTTGTCCCTGGAGGGAGCATGGACAGCTTCCTTACGTGTAGCCACTGGCATTTCACACACTGAATTTGGTACACAACGCAAGTCTGTATTTGTGTCTGCCTGTACTTGTGTGTGTTTGTAGNCTGTCCCAGGAGGGAGCATGGACAGCTTCCTTATGTGTAGCCACTGGCATTTCACACATTGAATTTCGTCCACAACTGCAAGTCTGTATTTGTGTCTGCCTGTACTTGTGTGTGTTTGTAGGATGGAGAACTCCAGGTGGACATTGCTGCTGAGGCAGAAAACCCCAAGAATTTCTGCAGCAAGGGTAGCCAGATGCATTCTTAGAGCTGTTGATGCTTCATATTTTCCTGGGCAAGCCCCATAGTTGTAAAACTTACCATTTTCACATTTCTCCTTATCCTGAAGGATCCAGTCTCCCCATGACTCTTCATTTGGAGTGGTTACATGGAGGGCAGGGTGACACTCTGCAGCAAAGCAGAGTGGGAATGATGGCCTGACAAGCAGCAGGAACAGATAAATGTGATTTAATTTGTCCTCTGGCTGGACTACTCTTAGGTAACCAGGACAAATCTGCCCAGACACAGTTTGTCACTCTCTGAGTGTCTGTCCAGGCTTTCTCCTGCTCAAGGACAACGTGAGCTGAGAGCAGGTGCCTCACACAGTGGAGCTGCTGGAAAAGCCAGTTGGGATTCAGCTTGGAGAGCACCATTAGCAGGCTGGGAAGGTGGACTAATTAGATGGATTTCAGGCCTGTGTGGGCTCCGCTCTGCTCTGCTGCACGTCCCATGGGACTCCTGAACACAGAAAAGAGCTGACTTGGGGAAATCAAGAGCAGAAACCCTGTCCAGTTTGCAGTACTTTTTTCACTCAGTTTCCAGTATGCAAATCATCAAGGCTTTGGGGGAAGAAGGATTTTTTTCTCTCTGTGGAAGCTCGCCGTGTTTCTGCTCTCCCTGGGAAGGAGGGAAGGTCTTCACTGTACTCTGGAAAGGGAAAAGCCTGGAAAAAAGGAGTTGGTTTGTTTGAAGAGGTCTGGTAGTCACTCTGCGAGGAAGCAATTTATGTGTCGGGTTTTAACCACTTTGGAGAACAATCACCCTCTAAAGACATTTTCCTGCATCTTGGATGCATATTTTGTCCTGCAGTCTATTGGTTAAAGAAATGCTGGCTTTCCCCCCTATAATATAGAGCTGTTCCTTTTTTTTTTTTTTTTCTTTTCCTTGCAGGAGACTGAAATGAAATTATTTTCCCCTTTACAGATCACTTGAACCATTCTCATTGTTTGTTTTAATGTCATTTTTGTGGAAACAAAATCCCAGAAATATCTGAAGTTCAGTTTGATCCCAGTTCATACATTTATCCTGAGGACTGGCAGACATAACAAAGGAAAATTTATTTACTATGTATACATTTTTTTGTCCTCATTTGTGCTCCTGTACAGCTGTGACCATCCCCCAGTTTTTGCCATTATTTCCCCTGCCCAATGAACACTTTTTCTCTTTGTTTTTGATCCAGTTTCCACTGATCCCACCCTTGGGTTGACAGGTCATACTTTGAAGTGATCCATATTCATCCAAATAAAGTTCTCACTAAGATTTTTTTTTTCAAATGCTTATTTTTATTATGTACTTTCATGACACCAGGAGATGAATCATGCTAAGGAAGCAAAGGCAACTAACATTTATAAGATTATTGCAAACTACTGTGTCCTCAGGTGGTTGTATTATCAGCAAAGAGACTTATTTTGGGGTGAATAGTAGTTTCCTAATATATCTGTATTAATGGATGGATCATTTGTAAGTTGTACTGATTTTCCACAGGAAAAAAAAAAAGAAAAAACCCCAGATTTTTAGATAAGAGCTGAGTTTTTACAATATCCTTCAATGTAGGGATGCACTTTGTTCTTCCTGTGATAACCATTCATTTCATGCAATGTTCAGGTAAACTGGAGGTTCAGTGCTGACCTGCAGCATCACACACTGGCCCAGGTCCTGACAGATTATGGACGGAGAGGGGGGGAAAAGGAGAGGGATGAGATGAATTGTAATAAAATTTGTCATTTTTCTTTGTCGAAAGTCATGAGATCTTCAGTGACAATGGAGTGGGAATGAAAGGACTGGCTTTGAAAAGGAAACTAGAGGTAGCAAAAAAAGGTACAAAAGGCTGTAATGATCCTGTAATGATCCTGGAAACAGGGAAAAAGGTTGATGCAGGTGAGGAAAGATGAAACGAGCCATACCTGAAGTGTTTTTGATCAGAAAACTGGTGCAGAAAGAGACCTGGAGGTGCTTGGAGTCTGGGTTCTGTGTGAATGCACATGTTGGGCTGTTGGCATGTGTATCCAGAGAGGGCTGGGAAAGCAGAAAATAGTTATTTGGGGGTAGAAATTGCTGATTTAATTTCTTGTGCCGATATGCTTTATTTGAGGGGAGTGGGGGAAAGAAGAATATCCTGCAAGTGAAACTCTAATTACAGAGCTTTCTCTGATCTGGAACTGAATTATCAGAGCCTTGTCTGTGCAGGCAGATGGTCAAATCTAGAGAGAGAAAGCCCCAGTTTTGAGAAACTGAGTCAAACTGAAGGAAAGAAGGGAAGAAATTTCTTACACTATTGAGCAACGCTACATTGGGCACCTCCGAGCTTAGAGAATTACTTGTATTTTTTTCTTTGAAACTGCTAAAAAATATGGAAGTTCCTGTTTAAACCAAAAATACGAGACTAGCTTCAAAAATGTTGCAGTAGTGCAAAACTCCTTCCCCACTTACATCTCTCCACAAATTCATCGGTGAAAATCCACTGGTAAAAATGAATGAAGGTGTGTCTGGAAAGATGTTTTCAGCAGCAGATATCAGATTCTATCGCAGGGTGAGGCTAAAAGCCCAACTTCCCTGGTTGTTTGGGAAAGCTTTAGTGCTCGATTCAGAACCTCCTTCGAACTAATCCCTTTGGCTGTGTCATATGTCCTCACTCTGGGACTATTTCAAGAGGAATTATCTTGAAACTGTTTGGGCCCCTGGTTAGTTTCTGTTGCCATCATGAAGGTCCAATTTCAGGCAGGGATGGGCAGTGGTGAAGTTGCCCAGAGCTGTGTTTTACACCTGTAGAAAACACTTCAGAAAGGAGGAGAAGCTCTGATTCTTCCAGTGGAGAGATGAAGGATGGATTGCTCAGGTGACAAGTGACAAATTTCAGTGATGTGGGGTTTCCCAGGCCGTGTGTTCGCTGACATGGTCCATGTCATGGTTCAGAGATCCCACACATAGTGGTGGAAATAAGTGGCACAACCATGGAAGGAGAGGGCTGGAAGCACTTGTATGTGGCTGGGTGGTGGATCAAGGAAAGTCTTGTCACTTGTCTGGAGGATGCTTTGACCTCATAACACTGAGGGATTCATCCAGAACACAAAGTATCAGATATTGCCAAGAGTTGTAAACAACCAGGAGCCTTCAAATCCACCATTTCCCTACCAGCTGCCCAGGAGGGATGGGCCAGACCATTTCCTGGCAGTCTCAGGGCAGGAGCAGAGCTGCGTTTATGTCTCACCCCCACACACTCTGCTCTTGGACCTTTGGGGAAGCAACCTGGGCTGGTGAGGATGGGGGACAAAGACGTTCTTGGTGCTCTGTGTTGGCCATGGATTACTGGATGCTGTGGTGAGTCAGGGTGTAGCTGCTGTTCCTGAGAGTATTTGCAAAGCAGAGTCTGGCCTGGAATTAACTCCATCTGTTTCAGAATCAGGGATTGTGCCGCCTGTGCCGTACAATGCCAGAGATTTCACACGGAGCTGAGCAGTCCTGGTTCACTTTCCAACAAACTCCACAAGCCAGTGCAGGACAGCTGTCCCAGAGGGAGCAGCTGCTGTGTGCTGGACAGACACATGGACCTGGCCAGGCTGGCAGACGGTTTTCTTGACCAAACCCTGCAGGAATTTCCAAATCCCTCTGTAGTCCCAAACCATATTGGACAAACCAACTGGGATAACTTTAAGGGGCAGTAAACAATCCAGGCTGCTGCTCTTCAGTGCTGCCAGATCCTGGTTGTCTCTGCAAGCAGCAGAGAAATGTAAGGATTATTTTCAAACCATCTACATGTTTCATGATTGTTTCCTCTCTATACACTGTACAAGAGCCAAAGTCTGGTATTCCTGGGTAGCTGTCCATCTGCATGCATCACCACTGTCATTGAGCTGGGTTTTAGGTGTCTAATTTTGGCTCAGGAAACACATTTTTTTGGCTGATATCCTACAGTTGCTCCACCACCCTCTAAGATAGCACTGAGTTGCCATAGGTGGTAAGGTGGACTCATATCATGGACTGGAAATGATGTCAGACCATAGGATGGTCTTATTTTTGTGAATTAAGCACCATTCATGGCATATGTGGTGATATCCATGACTTAACTTAAGGTTTCTGGAGGTCACAAGGGTGAAATGTTGGTAGCTGGTGAATTAGCAGAGGAAAAGAGACATGATCCACACACCATGTCCAGGGGTTGGACTTCAAAGAATGACAGTGAATCTTTTCAATCTGTCGCAACACAATGATCTGAAATACATATATTGATGTTTCACCTACAGAAGGGGTTTCATTCTGGTATCACTGGACAAATGCTAGATGCTCATTGCTAACATGCACTGCAGCTTGTGTTTGCAGTTAATAATAATAATGAAGCAAAACAGAAAAAAACCAGCCTGTGTGCCACACGAAAATCTGAGGGAATTTCTCTGTATCTGCAAGTCATCTAATGTGTTTAGAGAAAATGAGTTAAATAGAAGTATGTGTTACCATCTAGAAGATCTAATAATCAGCTTATGAGTCTGGGAAAGAGATGGGAAAAATTTAGATATTCAAATCTGACCCAAAACTGTGCCTGACTTATTCAATTTTGAGTTGATCTAATTAGAGGTGGTGATCCGTCCTGTTCTCTTCTGTTAACATTTCATACACAAAGAGAGGAGGAAGAAATGGGTTGGAAGTGGTTGGTGAGCTTGAGATGGGAGTTGGACCTACGTTGTCTGGGATCCTATGGATGTTCCTGTAGTCCGTGCTAAAAAAGGTAATTTTTGACAATAGAGCATCGTTCCTTCAGCCACTTTAGGAAAAGAAGAATTTGGGAGGTGAGGGATGAGATGGGAGTGAGATACTCTATATTTCTGGGATAGGGTGACCACAGAGCTGCTCTGATTACATCCACAACTATATCTTTTGTCAAAAGGAGACCTATTATTTAATTTCATTTTCAGAGCTTATATTTACATTCGTAACTTCCTCTTTTGCCAATCTCTTCCTTCTCCCTGTCTCCCTCCCTCCCTCCATTGCTCACAACATGTTTTGGAAGGAGTGAGACAGCGACTGAAGGCTCCGTGTGTTTCATGCCTGCAGAGCTTTCCAGGCTGCTGCTCTTGCCATCCACATCCTGGAGATGAGATGCAAAGATGGATCTTCTTTTCCCTGACTTGTCTGACAAACTTAATGTGCAGCTGCATAAAATATGTTCCCTCCAGGCAGTGGAAATATCAGGCTGTGTCTCTGTTGGTGACATGGGCACTTCAGGGGACTTTCTCCTGTCAAGTACCCCTGTATCCTCCAGCATTGGACACTCAGTGGGATGTGGAGCACACTGTACACACGTGGCACAGTCTGTGATACAGCACTGCCTGTAATGTGCATTTGAACAGTAGTATAACAAAATTCACGTGACTGAAGCAGACACCTCAATCTGGACTGAAAATAGAGCCTCTCCTATGAAGATGGGCAGAGAGAGATGGGGGTGTTCACCTAGAGAAGGCTCTGGGGAAAACTTAAAGCCCCTTCCAGAGCCAAAAAGGGCTCAAGGAGAGCTGGAGAGGGACTGGGGACAAGGGATGGAGGTACAGGATAAGGAAGGGCTTCCCACTGCCAGAGGGCAGGGAGACATGGGAGACTGGGAAGGAATTTGTGGCTGTGAAAGTGGTGAGGCCCTGGTATATGTTGCCCAGAGAAGCTGTGGCTACCCTATCCCAGGAACTGTCCAAGGCCAGTTGTACAGGGCTTGGAGCAATGTGGGGTAGTGGAAGGTGTCCCTGCCCATGGTAGGGGGCATGGAGCAAGACAACCTTTAAGGTCTCTTCCAAGTTCACCTATTCCGTGATTCTGTGGTTCAATGATTCAGTGCAGAGTGCAGAGTGCCTGACACAGGGCACAGGCTCATAAAACACACAGGACATGAGCTCCACAAAACACAACAGCCCATAAAAGTCACGTAAAACAAGCAAAAATGCTGATGGGAGCTGTGCCTCCTGAGGCATCACGAGGGCTGCGTGCCCCTCACTTCTTCATCTCCTGATCCCACCCATGCTCCCCAACACCCCACCTTCAAACACCTCCAAACGCCGAGCAGAAACACGCGCCTCACCATCAACGTGCCGCTTGTTTGCACACACACGACGGCGGTGTGAGCTCCACGCCGGGCTGGCACAGACACCCCACACGCACACACCGAGCGTCTCACGCGCTCCCTTCGCTGCGCTCCTTCACAAAGCTCTGCATCCAGAACAGATTCTTGCGGCAGGCGCACGAACAGATGCCCGGTGCATATGGATCTGTATCATAAGCACAACACATGCACGCAACGGGCACGTCAGGCTGGGCAGAAGGGAAAGCTCTGGCTCTTTTCCCTTCTCTGCAGAGGAAGCACCTTCTCGACGTCAGCGTGGTTTTCCTCCATTAGTCTCCTGGGAAAGGCCGTGTTGTTACAGATGTCAGCTCGTGTCGTGTGGTGTGTTCCTTCCTTTTTCTTAAGTAACTGCCCCTAAAAAGATTATTTGTTTTGGAGGTGGGGGATTTTTTGCATGGAAGTGGGGATTTTGAGCCTGAAGGGGAACACGTAGAAATAAAACCATGGGGGAAATGGTGACTCATGCATTAAAATATGCTTGAAGTTGGGGATTTCGTTTTAATGCCATGGGACAGCATGCACATGCCAGTGCTTCCAGTATGGCCAGAAATGCCAGATTTATCCAAAGAATTTTGTTACTTTGTCTCCTCTGATACTCTTCTGATCCTTTAAGCATGAGAGAACTGGCTTCCTTTGTTGGTGCTCAATATACATTTGGAAAGAGTGTAATCCCTTACTGTAACCATGAGCTTGGGCTCCCAGCTCCTTCTCTCTGTTGGTTGCACAGGGAATCAGTGTTAGGCAGCTCTGGCTAAGAGCTGACTTGATTCTTCCATCATTTTCTCAAGAGAAAGTAGAGCAAGAGATGTTCAAAGCACTCCCCGGTGCCACACTAAAATCTAGACAACCTCAGACACTTATGGTTTATTCCAAGGTCCGTTTTCAAACTGGTGTGTTTAGATCTGCCCAGTGTTTTATATGGTGCCGTTCTGTCTGTTTTATCATAACTTCTATATCTGTTTAGTTGCTGCGTAGTAGCTTAGCTAAAAAAAGTTTTAAGCTGAAAGAAAAGTCAACAAATATAATGGTCTGATTTAACTGTGCTAGTATAATAAACTAAATTCATATAAATCTTGTGTGTAGACAAGTCCGAAGGCTTAAAACTTCACTTCTTCTGCAAACACATAAGGTGGGCTCATCAGTGCTTTTCTAAGAGCATTTTAATTCACTGAACTCAAATAAACAACTTCTAGTGCTAAATTTTGCCCTATAGTATGTAAACCCTAGTAATGAAAGTCACATTTCTACCATTTTGTAAAGAGGACAAACCCATGGCAAGATTCAGTGCATGGAAGAACAGAGTTTTCTTTTTTTTTTTTAACTGGTTTATTGTGTTTTCACTAAACTGAATAAATGGAAATTAGAGGAAAGCACTGCAAGCAAACCTTTTCCTAGGGCGGGCACTGCAAAACTTCTGCAAACAGCATTTGCAAAAGCAGCCCTTCAGGCTTTATATCTTGTCACCAACACCTCAAGTCTCTCAGCATTTTGGAGTTGGCTGTAACACGTGCCTCAGGGAATAAACACCAGGGTAGCTAAGGCAGGGATCTATATATAACTCCAAGGAAGGAATGCACGAGCTGTAACTTGTCAGGTATTTTCTCTAATGAAGGCTGAGCTGTGAGAAATTAGCAGCAGGGAGGTCTGCAGACCAGATGCTCCAGCACTTAGTCCAGGGTTGGGAGTTTTAACCCCCTGGTCCACCCAGTATCAGCTCTGTGTGGCACAGACGTGTCAGGAGAAGTCCTCTGCAGCCTCTCACCACTGTGGATCTGCAGCTTAACCAGTCCAGGACCTGACTACACTTGACTGATGATTTGCTGATGTAGGTCTGACCACTTCTCCACATCTGATCTCCATTCTATCTCTGTGGTCAGTGTAGGTTCAGGTCAAATCGATGAGCAAGATCTGATTTGATTCTCCCAGACATCATTAATGGACAGCTTTTTGTGGGGGTAAGGTTGTTTAATAATCAATGAGCTCTGGAAATCAGCAATAGGTAGAAGACAGTTAAAAAACTCTTTCTCCCATGGGAAAAAGAAGCCTTCAGTTCTACTCAGAACAGAAAAAATACACCACAAAATCAAACCCACAAACCTCCTTCTGTAAGTGAAACAGACGTGGCCCAGTTTCCCCATGTGCTGAACAACCTTGGTGGAAACACAGAGAATCAGGTCAATAGTTAATTTGCATCCTTGGAGCTCACTGCCTGTGACCTCCACATTGACCTCCTGGTCTTCAGGCCTCGCTGTCACTGTCTTCAGCTGTTCACCCTCAGCTGATGTTCATCTTTCTTCTTCCCCCCTCTGGCTGCTGTGTCCCTTCTTCACCTCCTGGATCTGGTGTCTAAAGGTCACCTGTGTCCTTGTCCGTGGTGGAGGCGTTGGAACAGGATGATCTTTAAGGTCCCTTCCAACCCAAACCATTCTGGGATTCTATGGAAACCCACATGCGGCTCAGCATGAACCATCCACTAAGTTTGGTTCTTCCATGTTCTGGGATGGTGTCAACTGCCCAGAAATGGATGCAGGAGAAGCTGTTCTCTGGATTTTTTTTCCCAAGCAGCATATCATAAAGGCCTGTTCCTTATCTTTCCAGCTGGTTTTGAGCAATTCCTTCAATTTATGAGCTCATTTCTCAAAGTGGATTTCCATGATGAATAACTGATACGCAGGAAACCAGTTAATCATGTAAACAGTTGACAATGCCCAGGACCCTGGGAATCTTCGCTGAATTTGCCTCTGTGTTGAGACAAACTAATTCGTGCCACCAACAGGCTCCCTACTTGTCATGAATCTGTATATTAAAGCAGGATCAGGATTATGAAGCACAAGATGCTTTTAATTTCTTTGACTTCCCGTGTTGCCTTAAAAGCCTTTCCTTGATGCACCACTCTTTGTCTTCCAGCCTTTGTTACTTAGCCAGCAGACATGGATCAGGTGGACAGTGAATTAAAGTCTACGTATCAAAATGAACAAATCTATACAAATTAATTACAAGAAGGCCTAGGAATTCCTTTGGCAAGCAGCTCTGCTTCACTTTGCTGAGTTTCAACTGAAATCACTGCCAGCTTATTTATGCAGAGTGATGTGAATATCTGGGCAGCATTTACCCTCTTTGGAAAATTACATTTGTTCATGTTTGCTGTGCTTTTCCAGAAGTCCTACAAAGGTTTGTTTGGGAGTAGGAGCTGGGGCCAGATGAACATGCTGGATAGAAAAGGTTATCCCAGGCAGCTGGGGGCCAGGAGTTTACTCATTGTCCTCTGCCACTGACCCCATTGTCACCACCTCGTCCATGGAAATTGTGGTTATTTTCCATTCAGAGGCAACTGGGAGAGTGTTCTGGAGGATATTCAGCCACAAAACATTCAGGCTCCCGTGTTCTGTTGCCTGCCTACGGTCTCCATTCTCCATCTGCTGCACAGCCTCCCATTATGCAAATGAAGGAAGCTTGCTTCAAGTTTATTTCTTAATTTAATAAATGTAATTTAATAAATCTTAATGCAATACATTTCCAGTGAATGGAAGGATAGCTGGCTGCATAAAATAGCATCAGCTGTCAGACAGCCCCCATGTTCCCCGGGATCTCAGACTGCTTCAGGTTTTGTTTCTTTGAAGAAGACTTTGCCAAATCAGCTCTGCAGCCCGGCTCTGCCTGTATCTTGCTTTTGATCATGGCCAGAAGTAAAAATCAACTGACCTGTCACTGAAATGGAGCCAGGATAAGGAGGGGATGGCTGTAGAGAGAGGTAGTTGTGTGCAGTGTGACAATGGATGTGGTTTTCTTGTGGGAACCATGGTGTCACATCTCGTTGCTCTCCCCTCTCCGTCCCTACACAGCAGATTTCATTGCAGTTCTTTTTCTCCTGCTTGTGAGTAAAAGCAGAAGCGAGTGGGCATCACATTTATCCCCTTCTGCAGAGTTAATTTCCTGGTGCGTCCCACCCAGATTTCAACGTGCAAAGATGTTTGAAAGGACCTTTTTGGGTGTGAGCTGAGGAGCTCAGCCTGGGGATCCCTATTTCCCGAGAAGATTCACAATATCCAATCAGACTTCAATTCTGCAAGGTGAGAGCAGACTGTCACAATCTCCTAATCAAAAACCCCTCACAAATTAAACCAAGGACTTCCCTGAGTTAAATCTTCTTTGCAAAGGGTAAGAGATTCAGATCTTTTTAATGTGCCTTCACCAAGGTGACACATCAAGATGTCCATTCTGGGCCAGGAAACACCTACTTGAGCACTGAAGTCCAGCACAATTCTTGTCTTGGTAGCCTGAGGGAGGTTTAGAGTCTAAATTCAAGCGCATCCTGAAGAGGATGGTCAGCATTTAAGAGATTGTGGCATCTTGGATCAAGGCACCCTAAGAGGAAGCTTTCCTGACACCCCCCACATATTGTGTCTGGATAGCAAAGCATAATCCTCACACTGATAATTACGAAAATGCCTAAAAATGGTAAAAGCCACCATCCATAAGGAAAGTTTCCCTGCCAAGTAGCCGGAATATGTCCTTCAACCAAAGCAGGAAATCAGGATGGGAACTGAACTATGGAAACTTTGGCAAAAGCAAAGAGGAAAGAAGGAATTAGTTGGACTCTCGTTATTTGGATGCCATTCCTGCCAGGGTGACTATTTTGACCTGTCCAGCAGCAGTCAGGATAACCTCACGAAGAAAGATAGAAGAATCAAATGTTTCTTTTCTTCCTATTTTTCTGATTAATTTGTTTGGTTGGTTGGTTTTTTGTGTTATTATCACTAAAGAAAAGCCCCACCTTGCCCTCATAATGAATCTTGGGGTCAAATGTTCAGCCACCTAAAAAAGATGCAAAATAAAACACAGGTATGTGCTGGGAAGGCAGTTGCTGGGTGATGAGTTACATATGCAAGAAGCCAACATACATATGCAAAAGGAGACTGTGAAGGCACCAACAAACACATATTTTTGGTTACAGACACAATTGTACTTTTTTTTCTTTTTACATCATTCAGAAATTTTCATGAATACATTCATCCTCCTCTTAATATCAATCTTCTATTTATAGACCAAAATTAACCATCATTGTTTGGGGAAGACAATGAGACCAAATTTATGTCAGTTCTTACTCTTTTGCTTTATTTTGCCAAGAAGAAAAAAGCATGTGTAGATTTATTAAAGTAAAAAAGAAAGAAACAAAGCAAATGAAAAAATGAACCAGGAGAAAAAAAAACCCAAGACAACAAACAAGACCCCTGAGATTTTTTTTTTCCTACAGAAACAGATTGTTTAGGTTGGAAAAGGCCTCCATGTTCAATTTTTAACCTGCACTGCCAAGGCCACCGCTAAACAATGTCCCCAATGTACACATCTTCTAAATGCCTCCAGTGATGGTGATCCCACCATTGCCTTGGGCAGCCTCTTCCAGTGCTTGTCAACCCTTTCAGTGAAGAATATTTTCCCTAATATTCAATGTAAAGTCTGAGGCTGTTCCATCTCCTCCTGTCCCGTGTTCTCTGGGAGCAGAGCCTCACTCCCCTTGGCTCTCCTCTCTTAGGGAGTTGGGGAGAATTCCAGGTGCCTCCTGATCTCTCTTTTCTCCAGGATGAGGCCCCCAGCTCCCTTCCCTTCCCTGCACACGCTCCAGCCCCTCCAGGTCTCTCCTGGCTGAGGGGCCCAGAGCTGATCCCGCCATTCCAGGTGGGATCTCCCCAGCTCCCAGCACAGGGACAATCCCTGCCCTGGGCCTGTGCCCACCCTGGGGCTGGGACAAATGTAGTAGTGGGGTGTGTTGGCGGGGTGAGAAATGGGCATTCCAAACAATTAAGGGAAATGATTTCACATCCCACCTGCACACTCAGGTGAGCATCTGCTCTTCCTTTCCTCATACACAGAGCAAAAGACCCGTTATTGTGCCTCTGTTCCTTTACTAGCTTTTAGGGTTATTAGAAAGATAAAAGAGAAAATTGCTCTCACTCCTGAGTTTGGGAGTGTGGGAGGAATGTTTGAGAACTCGAATTTCAGGTCCAAAGCTCTTTTCAACAATCTAGCAAACCCTTCCCCTATTTCCTGCAGGTGCCTACAATAAAACTTCCATGGTAAGCATGGGAATGAAGTGCCCAGCTAATATTAGCATCTTGGAAGGGCACTGAGCACAGAAAACCGCTCTGCTCCTTTGGAAACCAGACCATGGCAGTAGGAACCATCTGTGAAAGAGCAGCGTTATCCTCCCTTGCAATCACTCAACTCTGCAAATTCTCGGAAAAATCCTCCTCGTGTGTGAGGCTTGAGTGTTGTAAGAGGACACGTGGGGCTGTGAGTGGGTGTAAAGCACACAGTCTTCCAACAGCTGGCAGTCCTGCTCCCACCCACAGCACAGAAAGGGCAGGATGGTTGTGTTTGAAAAAAAAACCCCACCAGTCCCACCAGAGACTGCGTCACACCGAGAAGGTGCCTTGTTCCTTTGGCCCAGCTTGTCTCCAGAGGAGTCTTGTTGTCACTGGTTTGGGATTTCCCATCCTCCTGTATCCTGATTCACTCAGGGAATGCATGCCCAGGTTCCTGCTCCAAATGGAGACACAGCTGGTCAAACACTTTGTTGCGGCAGAGAACTTCTGAGATCACAGAAAAAATGATGCAGGCTCTGGAAACTGGATCCACCGAGGGATGAGCTCTGTGTCATTGGTGCAGAATGAGTGAGGGAAGATGCAGCATGAAAAGATGGGCTGTGAGGGGGATGTTAGCACCTCTAATAACTCCTGAGGATTTAGCACTGGAAGAAACTGCCAGAGATCCAGCAAGGAGCTCTTATCACTCTAGTGGGAAGGTCTGGCTTGTCCCTTGCTGCATCATCTGGGTGCTCATAATGTAGCAGGGAGATAAGAGAAGGATCTTTGCAAGAAATACCTCTGTAGACTGCCAGGGAAGTTCCTTTTTTTTTTTCCTCTGGCAATGGACAGCACTTTGTTTTCTCCATCTGAGTCTGATTTTGGCTGACTCCCTCTGGCTTGGATGCAGTTCTTGTGTCCAGGATGAAGGAGGGTGGATGGATGAAATCTCTGGGCTGTGTCCCTTTGTCAAAGTCATTGTTTCTCACCTCTGTTTTTGGATCTGCTTTTTATGTTTCTTCAGGGTCTTTCCCCTGACAAGGAGTCCAATTCTGGAATTACTATTTACTCCAAAGGCTGCTCACTGGAACCTGTCTGGTGCAACATCCAGAGGGCAGAGAGGAATGAGAGCAAGGGAGAACAAATTTTGATGCTTAAGACAATGTGTGTCTGTTCCCAGGTGCTTTTGGACAGCTCACTGTAGACAACTTTTACCTGTCTCTCACACTTGGCCATGCAAGTCTTGGTCTAATTTTGCAAGGGGAGATGCAGAAAGCCTTTAGCCTATGCCTTGGCATCAGAAAAAGAGACAAAAGCCAGGCTTTTATTTGAATTAGACTTGTCCCAGGAGAGGTAAATCTCTCTAAATCCCCAGGGTTTGGCTCAGTGATAATGGAGATTCCCAAAGGCCTCAGCCCTGTGTTCCAGGTGCTGTAGAACAGTGCCCAGGGAAAGGCTCTGGGGCTGACAAGAGTCTAATTCTGGTTTCTGTCTTGGATATGTAGTTGCTGTGGGTGTGGCTCTTTGCTGGGGGCTGGATCTCTGATCATTTAAGCTTTTTTTTCCTTGCTGATGTGATAGCAACCCTCCACATCCCTTTGTGGATCTGGACATGAAGGTGCCTAAATATCTGTCAGATTGGGGTTGATTTGGCTGTGGTGAATTGTCCCAGTGCGCCTGAACTTTGGCATTAGGTGGCCTTGGATTCCTTTTGAGGAAAGGTTAATCCATCATGGTACAAGAACCAAATAGCCTCTGGAATATGCCCATATCTGCCCTCTGGACAGTGTGGCAGAACTGGGGCAAGCAGAGAAAAGAAATATTTACTCGTGTTGATGGTCTAAAGCCTAAAAAATCCTATTTTTGGCATGAGTGACGGCTACAAGCAGGGGAATATCTTGTCTCTACCTCTGAGATCTTGATCCCTACTCACTGCAGGGACTCATTCAAACCTTGTCTTGCATGCCACCATCTTCTGGATTGGAGCCTCTTTCCTCTTCTAGCTGTCTTGAAAAATGTTGGTGTTTGTGGCAAGGGTAGAAAGAAAAAATCAGAACACTGTGACTCTTTCCAGACCCAAACCACTGAGCTCTCTGAAGCAGAAAACATCCTAGTGACTCTGGTAGGAATGGCGATGGATAATGTCCACTATCATAAATATATTTTTTAAAACAGCGCTTGTCAAGAGGTCACTGGTAAATCAAATTTCAGCCAACACTATTTGTTTAAAAGTGACTCCAGTCAGTTTTGCATATTCATAGAAAAGGTAATGGCGTTGATGAATATTGTTCAGTGAATGCAGGGAGGGGCCTGATGGGAAAAGGAGTCATTATCTCTCCCTCCCTCCCTCCACGTCCAGGTGCAACCTTCTGTCTTTGTCCCCCAGTGATTGATTGATACACCAATCTGATTTTGGTAATTAAAATTGATTTTCAGCTTAAGCTTTGTAAATACACTGATCCATAACAAACTTGGGTCATGTTCTGTGGGGGGTGGGAAGGGGGGATGAGGGAACAGGGATGCCAGGAGGAGTGATGAGGACGACAGCAACAGTGCGAGAGGAGGAGAGAGGCAGGATGAGGTTACGGGGATGGGCAGCCAGTGGTCTGTGAGATGGAGTGGGGCTGCAGGGCATCCAATAAAAGCCTTGCACAGTGCCTGGGGGTGTGCTGAGCCCTGATCCTGTCGTCTTTGTTACTGGATGGCAACAGGGCCACAGTAAACCTGGATTCCAGCATTATCAGCTCTGGAGGCTCGAAGGGCAGCCAAGAAAAGCAGCTGGAGCTGGGAGCAAAACGTTACTTGCTAGAGGGGACGGGGTGTGGAAAAGGACCAGAAGGAACAACTGGCCCCTGGAGAGAGCTCTGGGGACTGTGACATGAATCTGGACACTCAGGTCTTCTCCTTAGCCTGCTTTTGATGGTAATCCACAGATCTTAGAGCAGATCCAGAGGAGGCCACAAAGGAGGCTGGAGCACCTCTGCTGTGGAGACAAGCTGGGAGAGCTGGAGGTGTTCACCTGGAGAAGTCTCTGGGTAGACCTCATTGTGGCCTGTCAGTACTTAAAGGGAGTTAGAAAAAAACAGGGAGGGTGTTTTTTTGCAAGGCAGATGCTGATAGGCCAAGAGAAAATAGTTTTAAACCAAAAGAGGGAAAATTTTTATTAGATGTTAGAAGTAAATTCTTTACACTGAGGGTGGAGAGGCACTGGGACAGATTACTCAAAGGAGCTGTGGCTGCTCCATCCCTGGAATGTTCAAGGCCAGGTTGGATGGGGCTTGGAGCAACCTGGTTTAGTGGAAGGTGTCCCTGTCCACAGCAGGGGGAGGGGAACTGGATGATGTTTAAGTCCCTTTCCAACCCAAACCATTCTGTCATTCTGACCCTAAGAAATGAGTTTGTTGTCTGTGAAGCAGGGGCTGAGGGCACAGCATCTGCTCTTGTGCCCACTCCTCGATTCACCCATCTCTCCCCAAACCTTTCCTCTTTCCCCATGAGGGTGACCCTTCCTGTGGCCTGGCCGTGGGGGATCTGTGCTACGTTTGGTGCTGATTTGGATGAGATTGAGCACATTTTCCTCCCTGCTTGTGCCTCAGTTTCCTCACTCATTCAGTGGAGGCAAAGTTTGGATTTCCCCCCAGCAGCAGCCGTGAGATCACACGGCCTGTGCAACTGGGCTGCCTTTGAACTGCGGCTCTTCTGGAGGAGGAGTGACTTCCCTGGGCTGTTCTCATCCTGAGGACAAATAAACTGAGCTCTGGTGGAGGATTTGCAGACTGCAAAAGGCTGGGAGCTCTCTGAAATCCATGCAGAAGTGTCTTCCAAGCCTGAGCCCCTCCACCTCCTTCTTCCCCAGGCCAAGCACTTAAATAACTCATTTTTGAGGTTAGGAATGAACATTGTGAGCCAGCCCACACACTGGCTGTTTTCTGCTTCCAAACCACTTTTCTAAGCCAGCCCACTTTTCTAGCACAACTTCTTCCATTAGCTGATAATCTCACTGTACAACTTCTCCAATTGCTTTTGGGAAATCTCGGTGCATAACATCTATTACATTTCCCTCGCCTACCTTGGCAGTAATACTGCAGCTTCAAAGAACTCCAACAAGTTAGTTAAGCAAAAGACCTCCTGCTTGTAAATCCATGCTGGCTGTCTCCTCTAATCCAATTATGCTCTACAAGGTGCTCCCTCACTAAATCCTGAAAAATTGTTTCTGATATTTTCCCTCCACAATTTATGTTAAGCTACTCGGTGTATAATTGCTTGTCTAATCGTGTGCTCCTACTTTTGAATAATGGTGTTAAGTTTGACATTTCTGCAGCTCTCCTGTGTCACCTGAGAACTGCTAAAGTGTTATTAACTTACGACTTAACTCACTTGCTCGCTGTTTCCAAAGCTGGTGGAGTTTCATCAACTTGCACCATGGATGGCTTTGGTTGTCATTAATGTCCACTTGTCAGCTGAACCCACTTCTTGATTAAGAGTGGGTGACAAATGGAGATGAAGTAGTACAAGTCCTACTCGCAGTAGTAGCAGTTCTGCTTCTAGTACGAACATGGGGACAGGGAGAAACGGGACTTAATTAAGTCTCCACCTTAAGGTGTGAGGAACCTTCAACAAAGGATTTGGAGCTTTGTGCTAAGGATCTTGTCAGTAAGGAGAATTCCTATTCTTTTGGAGAAAAGGAGGCTCAAGGGAGACCTTATTACACTCTCTAATTACTTGGCAGGAGGTTGTAGCCAGTGAGAGTTGGTCTCTTCTCCCAGGTAACAAGTGATAAGATGAGAGAAAATGGCCTCAAGTTGTGCCAGGGGAGGTTTAAACTGGATATTAGGAAAAATTTCTCTACTGGAAGAGTGGTTAAGCATTGGCACAGGCTGCCCAGGGCAGTGGTGGAATCACTATCCCTGGAAGTGCTCAAAAGATGAGTAGATGTGACACTCCACGATACGGTTTAGTTGATAAGGTGGCATTTGATTGCAGGCTGATGATCTTGGAGGTCTTTTCCAGCCTTAATGATTCTATAATTCTATCATAAGAAACAAAGCAATGGGTCTCTCACACCCCAGAACAGGAGGGTTTTGCCACCAAGTTCCACGATTTTTTGGATTCAGAATGTCCAAGATATAACATCAGTGAAAGTAGATTCAAACATGGAAACCACCAGCAGGAAATAGGCAATACCAGAGGAGAGAGGTTCATTTGCTTGCCCTTTTTCTGTTTTCAAAGACAGGAGCAATTTCACATGCAAATGACTCTGAGGATGGATCAGCTGAGAGTATTTTTACGCAGTGCTGGCAGGGAGTTCTGTTGAGATGTCACATCGTCACATAACCAAGACTTAGTGAATAATCCGTGATGTACAATCCAGCAACAGGATGGTTTTGAGCCAGAGGAAGAAAAGTGGCATCCTCTCACTTGCAGCCAGAAAGAAAAAAACAACGGGATGGAACTGAAAGTGGGGAGCAACATATGTTTTTGAACCTTAAATAGACTGGTCTTTTCAAACGGAAAGGAAGAGTGGTGGTTCCTCATGCTGGAATCCTTCCTGGCCAAATATCACATTTGCAATCTTCAGCCTTTCCTTAAAGTTTAACTGGAGGGAAAAAAAGAGGAGAAAAGAGCAGAACAGCTTCTCTTGCAAATGCCTCCTCTTGAGGCCTGTGTTTTTAACCTCTAGAAAGGATTAAACAAAACCAGCCCCTTCACATTGGAGGAAAAGGTTTAGGACAATTGGAGGAATCGTTGTGGGAGTTTTTAGCTAGTTGGTTTTGGTGGATTTTTATGGGTTTTGTAGTGAGTGGGTTGGTGGTTTCTTTGTGGTTTGTTTTGGGAGATTTGTGTGTGTGGTTTCGTGGGGCTTTTTTTGAGGGGTTTGTGGTTTTGTAGAGCTTTGGTGCTGTTTTAGTGGCTTTCTCAGCTACAAGTAGTCTAAAATATGTGAATTACGGCCTCCAGAAAACGAGTTTCATAGCGGAAACCAAGTGACCCTTAAATGTGACAATACTGGGGCAAAGGCAGTGGCTGGTGACAGAATGCTGGCCTTGCTGCTTCCCCAGGCACACATCTCTCACAGACAGATTTCTCCATGGAATTGCTTCCCCTCACCACATAACAGAGATCTTCCCACTGAGACAGAAGCACCTCTGATGGAGGTCTCTGCTCCTGCCTTCATTTCCTAATCAAGGCCCTTCTACAATGCCAAGTTGCCTGGAAAATGAACAGTTTTCTCTAAAACTTCTGTCCCATCCTCAGTGATGTTCATTCCCTTGACCAACCACCTACGCAGAAATAATTTTAGTCTCTTCTTGATGGGATTATACACTTGGAAAACCTCAAGAGAACCGGGGACAGGTGAGCAAAGAGATTTTTTTTAGCCTCTCAAAGTTGTCAGTAGATGAAAATCAGAGCTAATTATCAACATCCAGCAGCCAGAGGAGCTCAAGGATGCTCTGAGAATTCAGCTTTGTTTGCCAGGCTTGGGATTGCTTGTCTAACAACCAGGGGTTGGTTTAATTTCCATCCCTTTGGTGGACAATTTGAGGAGCATCTTCTCCATCTCATCTTCTTTCGTGAAGGTGAAAATTAATTGTCCTCACTCACTGTTTTTGCAACTCAAAATGTGGAGCTGCCCAGGATTCCAGTGATCTCTTCTAACAGTGATTTCCCAAGCAGAGAGAGGTGCTGCAGAGAGATCTCCCAGACTTCAGCTCATTTGTGGGTTATTAATTCTTGTACATATATATATATATATCCAAATGATGATCTCTTGAAATCTGTTCCACCTCAGACCCTTCATTTTCAGAGCTTTGGCTGTGAATTCCTGCTCACCTCCCACCCCAGCAACTCTCCCAGATAAACTGCTACCACAGGTTTTTTTGAGCATAACGCCTGATCCTTTAATTCCTTTCTGAGGAAAGGTTTATTTGGAAAAGATTATTCTTATTACTCCATAACCAGCTCAGCATTTCTCAGTTCAGGTGCACAACTTGCAAATTACTAGTTTTCTACTAACTCTCTGATGTGCTGAGCCTAAAAACAGCTCGTTGCAACCTGTCAGTGCTCGACGAACTGAGTTCAGGGAACCAGAATCTTCCCGTGGAAGTTTCATTTCAGTCCTTGCAGTGGGTCCTGGCAGTGATTCTGCAGGTCCATCGTGGCAGAGCATTTCCCCAGGACAATTATTAACGTGGTTATTTATTTTTTTAACCCTCAGACTTTCATTTTAAACAGCATTCTTGGAGAAGCGTTGGCGAGCAAAGGCAAAAAATAGATCCAAAACCATTGTGGATCTTAACGCTTTAATGGGATTTTTAATTAAAAAGCAAAAAAAAAAAATTACCTGGATATTTAGAAGTCTTAACTACAGCTATTCAGATTATAAATAATAATAAAAAAAATAATAAAAGAGAATACAGATACCTAATACAAAGCCTTTTGTAGGATGCTTTCACCTTTTATGAAGCATCTGGCTGGGTTTGACAGCAGAAACAGGAAATAGAGATGGGTGGAGATGAGGTTTTATTAAGTCTGTCAATTTCTAAGTAATTAAGGGAGCATTTGATATAAACTGAACTTCTAAATCATGCTGTAATCTCCTTTATTTTGCCAAAATGGTATCTTAGTGAGTCTTTATGCTTAAAAGCCCCCCTGGGCATCTGCTGCCCATCTGTGTGAGGATGGGGTGGCCTCTGGCTCCTCTTTCGGCTGTTTCCATCTCTTGGTTCAAAGAATAAACCTTCTGATAAATGGCAGCGTCGATAAAAAGGTGAATATTTTTAAAAGCTAGATGGATCTTCATTTAGGTGCCGTTTTGTGGCAGCCACGCAGTTATATCAGGAGGGGTTGGCCAGTTTCTGGGTTGACTAATTGGTCTCTGAGCTCTCCTTTCCAAGGAGAGCCATGTATCAACTGCTGCTTGACAAATTGCACAAAAAATAAGTAAAACCTCCCACAAACAAAGCCACAGAAATGGAGAAGTTAATACTAAACCAAGACTAAATGTTGTGGTGACTTGGAATTTTACTGAGACCAGACCGATTTTGAAATTAATTCTTTGAGTTCTTTTATAAAAGGATTATGGTTCCTGCAGAAAACAGAAATTATTTGGGAGGGACTGCTCAGCCAGACTGTTTTTTTCATTCAAAAAACCCCAGTTTTGGTGGTTTTGAATGGGATACTCTGAATTTAAGCGTGGGAATTTGGAAGAGGAAAAGTAGTAGGATGTACTAGTGATGGTCCCACTGATACTACAGGTATTTAAATACAGAATCACTTTCCATAATTACCTGTAGAAGAATGTTTGGGACCTTTATTACCTGAGGCACAATTAATAGAAAATTGTAACCGCAATAATGAAAAAAAACCCAGAAAAAAATAAAAGGGAATGACATTGATAATTATCATGGAAAGTTTTGAATTGGAAGGGACATTAAAGACCATCTTATTCCAACCCCGTACCATGGGCAGGGACACCTTCCACTATCCCAGATTGGACCAGGCTTGGAGCAACCTGGGATAGTGGAAGGTGTCCCTGCCCATAGCAGGGAGCTGGAACAAGATGATCTTTAATGTCCCCTCCAATCCAGGCCATTCTGGGTTTCTATAAGAACATTGGAAGAGGATTGAGGTCTCCTTTGAAGCCCTTCTACCTGTCTAATCAGATGGGAATCAATTAGTTAATCTCAATTTGTTAATCACCCCTTACACCAACAAATCAACATCTTCCTCTTTCCCAGAGCTTCCCACACCTGGGAAAATCTGTAATACACTCCAAAGCAGCAAATAACTCAGGTTCTTTCACTAATATTTGAGGATGATGGAATTGTCATTGAATCATTAGAATCATTTATGTTGGAAAAGACCTCCAAGGTCTTCAAGTCCTACCATTAACCCAGCCATGGCCAACACTAAGCCATGTCCCCAAGTGCCCCACCTACACATTTTTTGAACACTTCCAGGGCTGTAATTCCAGCACCCTGGGCAGCCCTTTCCAGTGCCCAACCAGTCATCATTTCCCTGGAATTTATCTTAAAAGCCTACGCTGTCAACAGTTCACAAAAACTCTAATATAAAACCCCAGGAAAATTATTTGGAAAAGGGAAGCCTAACACAGCAAACTAATTGCTGGAATGTTTATGCATCAGCACAAAACAAAACACATTTAGGGCGACGATAAACTTCATCTGCACTGTCTGAGTGGTTCATCGGGAAGAGGCAATTCATACTTGTCTTGCAAAAATGGCAATTACTGTCTCAATCCCATTAAAGGCCTGGTCACTGGGTCAGGCAACTTGTCTTCTGAAATCTACATCCTGATACAGAAAATGTAGTTTAAAGCTGAGCAAGACAAAACCCATCTGCAGTAATAATAATAATCATAATAATAATAAAAACTTTTCACTTCACATAAGGCCTGTGTGCTTAGCTAAGCTCTTTTCAGCACAAGCTGACAATTATTGTTGAAACTATTTGGTGACTACTTATAAATTCATGGAATTGAGAGCTAAAAGAGACCAGTGTGATTGTCTAATGTGATCTGCATAACTCAGGTCACAGAGCTCCTGAGGGAGATGTCTGCTCTGAGCCCTCAGCTCAGGAATATTTCATACCTTTTAGGAAAACAAACTGCCTGAGCTAAATGTTTCCAGGGATTCAGTACAAGCCTTTCTAAACATCCACCATTAGCACCAGACAATCCCTCTAGTCCTGGAGCTGTGCAACATCCTCCAGAGCTGCAAATATGATCTGACCCTTGTTGTGCATCGGGGAAAACGGGATGTCCCAGATTTATCCCTCCTCCCTTCATAAGGAATGAGGATAAATAATCCTGGGTGGTGTTTGTGTCCCTTTCAGGGATGCTTTGGCTACATGAAGGGAATTGGAGATTAAATAAATCGGGCAGGTACAGGTCTCTGGCCACACTTGAGCTGTGCTCCTGCCTGGCTGGTCTTCTCTCCTTCCCAGGTTATTTCTGTTTCTAAAGGTATGAATAAGATCTTTAAAAAGGGAAGGAAGTTTGAAGCTGCTGATTCAGGAGTGATAGCAGAAACAAGAAGTAAAATAAGTGTAAAACCTCGCTTTTCCTTCACTGTCTTTGAGACAAACACCTATAAAATCTGTGTGTCCTCTGGAGAAGATAAAGGAACAGAGCCATGAGCTCTTGTGTTTTCCTAAAACACGAGTCAAAAAGGTGATGCTGTAACTCATGGCATTAAAGCAGGAGATATCCAGCTCTCCTCAGCTAAAATCCCAGGCAACTGGCAGGAAACTCTCCTCCTCACCTATTGTTTGGTGAGATCTGACACGGATCCTCAGCTGTCCTCTGGCTTGATTATATGTTCCTAATTCCCTGCTCTCCAGAAATGCTGAGAAAACCGCTCTCCTGGTTGTGTGGGTGAGGGTTTTCCTCAGCGCCTGCTGTTGGGTTAACAAAGCAGGGGCAGGGCTCGCTGTTTTGGGAAGAGGCAGGCTGTAATCCTCGGGAAGCAGAGGTGAGATTGCTCCTCCAGGACGTGCATTATTGCCACCACACCGCACACGTGTGGGTAGGTAAGAGACAGACAGACAGGTGTCACAGATCGCTAAAAAACGGGGAAAAGCTGTAGTTATAATTTTACGGTTCACCGGTGTGAAATGGAATCTGATACATAAAAGAAATGTTCCCCTCAGCCCCTTTCTGAGCAGGATAAACCTGCCAAGGCTTGCAAATACCATCATCTGGCTGCCAGGGCTGTGTGTGCACACACACACACCCCCGAGGAGGAGTGGGATGCTGCGCCTTCATCGCCTCTGCTCCTCCCTGCTGGTCCTGGGGGTGCAATGAGCCTGACCCAGTGCACAGATCTCAGGAAAAGGAGTATCAGCTCTCTCAGCTTTCCTCCACTGTGGCCAGTCTGTATCAAAGGGTTTCTTAAACCAAGCTCTGTGTGGTCACGGTGGTATTTAGAGAGTGGCCAGGCTGCTTTAGTAACACCGGTGTCAATTCTTGTGCCAGTGAAAGGATGGGTGTGTTTGACCTTCAGTGCCTGACTTTGTTCTCATCCCTGTGCTTTTTGTTCCCCATCCCCTTCCTGAATGGCTCTGAGGGCTGCAGGTGAAGAGCACAGGCCCTTTGGTGAGTGTGTTTGCCTCACCTGGAGAAAAGGATGAGTAAAGAGGAACGAGGAGAAGGTCACTACAGCTCCTGAGATGGGGCAGTTCAGTGCCCTGAGCTCTGCGAGGACACTCCAAACTCTTTGAAGCCACTGTTTTCTTTTTGAGAAGAGGGGGAGATGTGGATAAAAGAGTCCAGGAGGGTCAGTAGTGTCCTGCCAAGAGGTACCAGTGTCACTTACTTGCACATGAGCCAGCCCTGTTAGGAGGTGCTGGGGCTGCCCCAAGGGTGAGGGAGATTTACTGTCACAGCCGTGTCTTGTGTTTCAGAGGTGCTCTCTGAGCACCTGGCACTGCTCCCTGCTCTCATTTCTGTCCCCTTGCATTATACGCCAAACACGGTTCTTTGTGGCCAGGGACAAAAGGGTATTTTGGGGTTGTTGGTTTTTTTGTTGTTGGGGGGTTTTTTTGTGAGTACTGTGAAATGCACCTGAGCAAATCCCACAGCCTAAATCCATTCCTGGCCTTTTGTAAGGGATGCCCACAAGGGAGGCAGGTGTAACAAGAGCCCTGGAGCCAGTGTGCCTTTGATCTTTGAGATGGAGGCTCCTTTAAGGTGTCTTAGTGGGTTAATCCCACTCTGTTTCAGGATTCCAGTTTGGGAACCACCTGGATGGAGCTGGCAAAGGCTTTACGGGGTCTCTTGGGTCTCTCTGTGCTTTATGCAGAGGCCAGCTGGCAGTGTTCATCTTGTAGTCATCCAAGAACATCATTCCCCCCCCCAGACCCTGTCCTTGTCCCCCCCGGACAGTGTTCCTGCGGCAGCGGCTTTTGTGAACTCAGTGCCTGGCAGCAAGGAGCTGAAATGAGATCTCCCTGTTTCATAAGGTACCAAAGCTTTACGTTAAATCAAATTTGAATAGTGATCTGCAGGGACAAAAGTCTTGTTTCTCCACAGATCCTCATGCCAGCTGTTTTCCCCCAAGAAGTCTGGGCGCCGCGAATGTCTTTCCATAAAAAGAAAGGTGCGGTGGGAGTCTCGGCTTTCTGCTTTGGCTGGGCAAAAATGTGGGAGAAAAAAAATAATTACATGAGTACAAATGAAAGAGGAACTAATTGGAGAAATAAGAACCTTGTGTGCCCCTGCACAAGCTTAGGGATCCATGCAAATGCCTTTTTTAAGACTTAAGACCAGGAGCCAGGAGATCCCGGCAACTCCGCGGGTTTGCAGTGACCAGACTGATCCTGTTTAAGTTTGGGATGTTCACCAAGGCATTTTAGCCAGGTCTGAATCTAAAATATACAGGCACTGCTTAGTGCAAGGCTCTTTTGAGGAGGACTTTGCACACCTGAGTCCTGAAATATCAAATACATCAAATATACTGGTGAATATATTCATACTTTAGGTGTATCTAACCCCTGCTCTAGTGATTCCTGGTGTCTACAAGGGGTAATATTTAGCAATAAAATCCCTGGATAAATCTGAAGCTCCTGAATTGAGACAAATATTATTTTTTTTAAAATAAGATATTTTTTAGTCTTTGAGGAAATACATGATCTGTCCTTTAAGGAAATAATGAAGTTTTATTGCGTGGGTGCCTCATCTTTACCTTTCCTTACAGCGCTTGAGTCAACACCACAGACTGTTCCCATTCAGAAAAAAAACCCTCCAAACCTAAAAATAGCATAGAGATATCTCTGGAATGGCTTAATACTTGGCAGCTCTCACCAAGCCTGAGGGTTTTCCTCGTGGTATTCCCCAGGGATCAATATTGGGCCCATATCTATTGAAAATGTTCATGAATGAGTGTGAGGTTGATATTAAATCCCGTGGATAAAATATTCAGTGCAACAACGATTAGCTCAGCATTGACAACAATGAGGGCAGACACTTGGTTGACTTTGGCTCCATCAAACAAATGCAAACTTTGCTGTGTCACAAGGAGGGATGTAGGCCAGCCTGGAAAGTGGGAGCTGTGGCCTAGAAAGCAATGACTGAAATGGGTGAGTGTTTCATTTCTTTACATCCTTGCAAAGGATGTAAATAAATGATTTGCCTGGTGTAACCCACAGGAGAAACAGGCTGACACCATCCTGCATCCTCGGAGGAGTGCAGGAGAGTGAAAGTTGTAGTCATGTGGTCAGATAGGAAAGGGAGAACTAAAGAACCACAAGAATTATTTATAGGGTGTGAGAAGGTCCTCATTGGGTTTGAAAGCATCTCAGTGCTAATTTAACAGAAGGAAGATCAAGAAATTACTCCTATTGGGATCCCTGAGCGTCTTCACAAGATGAAAACAGCAGGTTAAAGGGATCTTCAACCTAGAAAAGAAGGACAAAATAAGAATCAGTGGTTGGAAGCCAAAGTCTGATGAATTCACATGAAAAATAAGGCATGAAAATTCACACGTAAAACAAGATGTTTATGGTGTGAGTGATTAATTGTTGGAACAAAATGCCCAGGACATGGAGGATTCTCGATTTCTTGGTATCTTCACATCAGAATGGGAGGTCTTTCTAGACAACATGCTTTAGTTAGACCCAGATTATCTGGTTAAGTATAAGAGTAGATAGGTAGTGGCTGTGACGTACAGGGGGTGAGAAAAGATGATGTAGTGGTCCCTTCTCACCTTAAATGTTATGCATTTATATGATCCCTGAATTAAATATCCTTGAACTTTCATTTTACGGTGAGATGAATGTCTGAGAAAGCTGGGGAAAATGTGTAGCGCTTGCTGCACCAGGCTGTGCACTTAATCCATTGAAATATGGGCACGGGGGACTGGGATGGAACAACCCTCGCTGCACTCAGTAGGAATTCTGCATTTCATGCTCTGTGCGAATTAAAACCCTGCAGAGAAGGAGCTGGGCTTGGCTGGGAACTTTTCCCCTCTCTTATTCCTCAGCGAAACAAACAGCAGAGATATCTAAAGACAAATAGATGTGCCCTGAAACAGTTGCCGGCATCTCTGCCTGGTCGTTGTCTTTTTGGCAGCACTAATTACCACCCAAACCTCGGGAGCTCCCACAGGCGCCAGCTGAGCTGGGAGTGCTGTCTGCTTTTCTCTCGTTTAATAAACGGAGACATAAATTTAAGGGCTTGGGAAGAGCCTGCTTCACGTTTTCTCCCGGGGTCTTGCTTAACTCTTGACTGAGGTAGAGGTGCTGTAATAACCCCGAAAGCCCCGATTTTGTGTTTCTGGGATGGGGTGGTGTATGTTTGCTGTAGCTCAGGATCAGCTGCAAGCAAATGTTATCACGGCTCTCCCTGCCTCACATCTGAAGCTTTTGGGCTGCAGATTACCCAGCCTGACCTCTGATGTTATCACTCCAATTGATGCTGCAGAGCTCCGTCAGAGATTTGAGGGCACTGCCTGGAGAGCGGCTTGTAAAAGGAGGGGAGGCAGTGATGAGAGAAGGAGATTGGAAATGGGATGTGTGTGAGGGTATCTGGGAACAAACCAGATTCCCCTTTCCATGGCGAGGAGGAGCATGGCTTCTGAGGAGCTGAGTGAAGATCACTATCACTCTACTCTCACACCTCTGAAAGCAATCAGGATTTACAAGTTACCTGCCTGTGATTAATCACTCTTAATCACTGTTTAATCTGATGTGTTTTCTTTCTCATCTGGGATGAGCTTGAAGGATATACAGGGTCATGTACCTCAAACTGAGAGGTGGCACCCTGCTAAAGGCAGTAGCTTAATAGTTTTTGGTGATGTGATCAGTGCCTGAGAGTCCAGGGAAGAGGTGGTGAAAGTTATAAAGAGACGATTTGAGTCACCGGGCAGCCTCTCCTTTTGCCCAACAGGTAACAAGGGTAAATAAATGGTCAAAGGAGAACCAGGGCGAGCACAACTTTTATGAGGGCAAGACCTGGAAGGAGCGGCTGAGAGACCTGGGGGTATTTAGCTTGGAGGAAAGGAGGCTCAGGGAGACACTTTGTAGACTCACAGAATGGTTTGGGTTGGAAGAGACATTAAAGACCATCCAGTTCCAACTCCCTGCCATGACCAGGGACACCTTCCACTAGAACATGATGTTCTAAGCTCCATCCACCCTGGCCTTGGACACACTTCCAGAGATGGGGCAGCCACAGCTTCTCTGGGCAACCTGTGCCACTGACCTCACAGGCAAGAGTTTCTTCCTGATACCAAATTTAAACTTATTCTCTTTCAGTTTGAAGCCATTCCTCCTTTTCCTATCTTTGTCCTAACTTTCTCGCTCTCTACAGCTCCCTGACAGAAGGGTGCAATCAGGTAGGGATTGGTCTCTCCAACAAAACAAGTGACAGGAGAAGAGGAAATGCCCTCAAGCTGTGCCAGGGGAGGTTTAAGTTGAATATTAGGCAGCAATTCTTCACAGAAATGGTTGTCAAGCATTGGACAGACTGTCCAGGGAAGTGGTGGAAGAGCCATCCCTGGAAGAGGTTTTTCACAGAGAGAGTGATCTCTCATTGGAATGGTCTGCCCAGGGAGGTGGTGGAGTCGCCATCCCTGGAGGTGTTAAAGGGAAGACTCGATAAGGAGCTCAGTAACATGGTCTGGATGGTGGGAGGCTTGGATGGATGGAGCGTGGTGCCTGTGGTTCCACACTCGTGGGCCTGATCCCTGGGTGGGCGTTCGCTTGGGAGTTGGACTCGATGATCCTGTGGGTCCCTTCCAACTCAGAATATCCTGTGAACCTGTGAAGTGTTCAGACGGAATATGGATGTGGCACCTGAGGCCGTGGTTTAGTGCTGGCCTTGGCAGTACTGGGTTAATGGTTAGACTTGGTGATCTGAAATGTCTTTTCCAATCTTAATGGTTCTATGAGCAGAGGCATGGAGCAGTTTCCATGTGGGAGGTGACTGAAGAAAGCAGGAACTGCTCAGCCTGGGAGAAGGTGAGCTGGGGTAAAGGGAGAGATTGGCAAATTTATGAGTGGTAGGAGGGGATGGATAAGAAATAGTTGTTCACCATCCCTTCAGATACAAGAATTATGGGGCATGAAATTAAACTGTTGGATAATCAAGTCCTGAACAAATGAAAGGGGATGATTCCTTCAAGCAGTTCGCTCTGGACCTCTGCAACTCCCTGGCAAAGGGTTCTGTGGGTGCCAAAAGTCGATGGAATTTCAAGGATAAACTGAAAAACTAAACAAAGGTCTTTTTGGGTTGTGGCAGAGAGCCAGACAAAATGCAGAAGTTCCCCTGATGAAAATAGCCAAAGACTGAGCAGCTACTGGGGCCATGTATGTGTTTACTCTGTTTTTATGCTTTCCTTATAGACCATGTCTGAAGACAAGGAATTGGGATAGTGTGGAGTGTTTGTCCAAGCTTGTATAGATGTGGTATTATGGGGGATTTTAAGTCTGACTGCAACACAAAAAAAAGGGAATTTTTCAACCTGCCACAATTCCTGAAGCTTGATAGCATTTGAAGGGGTCATGTCCTACATGAGGGAATTTGGCCAACATGATCCTTCCTAAGCTGCCTGGGTCTGCAAGTGGTGGAGCCGGAAACCTGGGAGAGAGTGAGGGTTTCTGGGGAGAGAGATGAGGCCACTGGATGAGGACTTCATAACCCAGGGTGATATTAAAGGTGCAAAGGTGGAATTTGAAATGCTGATAAAGTTGAATTGACGGGAATGGACAAGGAAGCATGATAGGATACCTGGGGAGAATGAATGTGTAGGAAGATGCTCCTTGACAAACAAGGTTAAGGATCCCTTCCCATGACGGGGTTGTTGGAACTAGATGATCTTCAATGTCTCATCCAAGTCTTACCCTAATGCTATGATGGGAACATCTGGAAATATGATGGAACAATATGACCTGATGATCCTTGTGGGTCCCTTCCAACTCAGAATATTCTGTGATTCTGTGACCTGGAAAGGACCCACCACCTATAGTAGAAACAACTACGTATTAACTTTTCTTCCTCTGTATTTTAACTGCTCATGCTTCCACTAGGAGCCTTCAAGGGATGCTGGACTTTGAGAAAGCCCATTGCAATGACATCAATTTCTTTAGAAGTCCTAATTAAATCTATATATAGCCTTTCTAGAGCCTGGGTAACAATCCCTCCCCTGCTCAGCAGCCATGCTCCAGTGGCTACAGGCACTGGCTCTCATTAAGCCTGGCCCGGCCCTGCATTAATTGTGACATGAGGCTCTTATTTTGAAAGCTTTTGAACACAAATGTGGAGCCAAACCTCATTTGTTTTACAGTTTACGGACAGAAATGCTTGACCAGGGGATAAAGATTTAGTGTAAACAAGGCAGGGGGGATCTGAAGGTACCTGGACCCAGCAGGGAGAAACAGGGATTGAATGTTACAGGCAGAGGAAGTTGGCCAGAGCTGATGGTTTGCAAGATGGGTGAGAAGGCGGCTGATTTCATCTGGTTAGGGTAAAGCCACTTGAATCTCCCTCCACACCTCTGAGCTGGTATATTGTGATTTTTACAAAGGATTCCTGATCATTTTCCTGCCTTGTGCCAATGGGATCCACTCTTGCCATCCCACCTGAGGAAGAGTTTTGCATTCTTGGTAGGGGAAAACCAAGAGTGAATTCAGAGAAAAGCTGAGTGAGATTATACTCTGAAGCCTCTGAAGCACACCCTTCAATCTCCAGTTTGCCAACCACAGTCCCAGCAGGATGGTGTGTCCCTTGCTCCTCCTCTGTGTTGATGTTTTTGAGAGGAGAGTCGCTATGGGGTGGCAGAATTCTTTGAAGAAGGGACAACACAGTTGTGCTGTTGTGAAGGGGGAATCTGTGAAGCTGCCAAGCCTTCAAGAAAAGGGCAGAGATAATCTTTGTTATCTGAGTGTCTGTTCCTTTGTAAATAAAAGGCAGAGCTGAGCAGGGCTGAGCTTGGTGCGAGGGCTGTATCCATAGAGCAGATGGTGAAAAGCACTTGTTCAAACACAAGCCGTGTCATCACACAAGGTCTTTTGAGTTCTGGAATGGTTTTCTAGCTGTGTAACACAGTAAGTTTCCTCCACCACTCTCCCAGATATTAAATAAAAATCATTTTGTATTATGAGTGGTTATTCTAGTGCTGCAACTAGGAAGAGGGGAGGCCTTATCATGGTTGGGGATTGTTCTCAGTGGCAAGGTTTGAGGAAGAGGAGAAAGTTAAGTGTGGCATTGATGTGGGATTCACTTCATCCAGTGATTTTGGTGCATATTACAGAAGTGTCTATCTGACCTGGCTGTCTAAACTCCTTTATATTCAGTGGATAGACACAGGCCCATCCAGGGTGTGATTTATCTCATTCTTGGTTGACATCTAAAACAGAGAGCAGACAAATCCTGCCCTGGAAAAGGTCTTTCCTTCAACAGAGCTCGGGTTTCAAGCTTAGAATTAGACTCTGATGCTGCAGACAGAGTTTGGTGAGAAGGCCAGCCCCTCACTTTTCATACCTGCCATGACAGAGCTGTTCCCCACAAGCTGCAGGACTGGATCAGAATGAAACCCAGAATCGTCTACATGGAAAACACTTCATCTGGCTTTTCTCAACCAGCAGAAAGGCAGGGGCCTGCCAAGGGAGGCATGAAGAGGAGAACTGCCCTGCAAGGTGTGAAAAGAGACTTTCTGTGCTGTAGGGGCACCAGCACCAAGATCACTGTGAGAGCATCTGATGGGAACTGCCATCTCTCAGCCCTTCTGCTGCCACAGAAGCTGTGGGCATCAAATCTTTCTGTTTCTCTTCTTGCTTTGCCTCTGTTGCTGTAAGTGGTGGGGATTTGCTCTGGCAATACCAAAGTCATCTCCCACCAAAGATGTGCAGGACAGCTCAGGGCGGAGGACAGAGAGGAGGGGGAGGTAGGGAGGTCTTGGTGAACAAATATATTTGAACAGGTAATTTATCCTGGCATGCAGCAGGACATTGACCCCCCACTTTAATTATTGTGTCATTTGTCCTTGACAGCTACTCCTGCTTCCAATTAACACTCTTAATTAAAGCCCCCAAGTAGGTAAGCATGGTTTTACTGGGAAGAGTGCTGTGATGAAGAGGCAGAGCTTGGGGGTGTCTGATGAGAAACGACATTCCCTGTCCCAGTGGGGCTGGGAGGTTATTTACTTACCATGCTGGAGTGGCAGGCTGGGATCAAACCCACATCCTCATCTCCATCTCCACAGGAGCATCTCTCCCACCAGTTTTGCATCTACATGTGTGTGAGTTGTGGGCTTCCTGTTTTTTACTGAGTTTGTAGGTCAGATTATAAGGCACAGAATATCAAATATAGCACAGGAATTCTGAGTCTCTTTGTCTCCATAATTCAAGCCAAAATAAAATTGGCATCCTGGAATGCCGTGCAAGTGACTGAACATCCTCCCTGACTCTGTTAAGAGTGCAGAAATGGTTCCACCACTGGTCTCTCAGGTGGTTTTTGCCTTGCTCTACTTAATAAACTGTATTATCATGAACACTCTATTCAGGGCTTTGAAATTAAATAAGCTCCACTCTTAATCTTTCTGCAGGTTTTTTTGGGGACTGGCTGAGTCTTGAAAGATAGCAGCATTCACAGAACCCACATGGCTTGACTGAGTCACTGTTCAGTGTTTTGGAAATGTATCTTTTGACTGTTGGGAAGGAAATTGGCTACTTAAGATGCCTTTTTGTACGTTTAAATTAACTTAGTCCATCAGACTGAATAAATCCTGCTGCTGTATTAACATCCAATTATAACAGCAGAGATTGAGCAATGATTCACGTTTTGACCAGAATGTTGGCAGTTTAAGGGGAAAAAGAAGTAATGTATATTGAAATAAAAAAGTCAAAAATGGGAGCCAGAAAATTATGACTGTGAACATAGCAGGAGCTTTTGTGAATATATAATGGCAGAAGTAGGAGCCAAATTTCTAACGGGATTAGCTGTTACTGTCTATCAGATCCAAAAATCTCAATCATTTTGTTTTAAATGACTTTCTGTAACTCATTCATACTACAAATGGAGAGTAGAAGGGAGGCTGGGAGCTGGAGAAGCTGCAGTTTGGAATTTAGGCAGGATCAGAGGTGAAGTGTTGTGTGAAAAGTCCTGAAGCAGCAGGTGGGCTCTGAACTGTGCAACAGTTTGTGGATTTTGCCAGATTTTTTAAGATGTCCTTGTGAGTCAGAAACTCATGAATGACTTCTTTGAGAACAGCTGAATGGATGTGTTGGTGAAGTGAAATATCTCTTCAGGTCTTGCTGCAGCAATGGCAGCTGGACCTGCTCATTGTTCTCTTTCTTCCTTTGAGAAGGACTTTGGACTCACTTATCCTTGTCCAACCCTGGCTCTGGGATTATGTCTCACTCTGGAATGGTTTGGGTTGAAAGGGACCTTAAAGCCCATCCAGTTCCAACCCACTGCCATGGGCAGGGACACCTTCCTCTATCCCAAGTTGCTCCAAGCCACATCCAACCTGGCTTTGAACAATTCCAGGAATGGGGCAGCCACAGTTTTCCTGGGCAACCAACCAGTTCCAGTGTCTGACCTCCCTGGTTGTGAGTCAAGAACGGTCTAAATGGTGAAGAGGCCTGAGGGAGGCAGGTCCTGACACTTTAGTCTCTGCTGTTTAAGAAAGGTGATGGTGGTGGTGTCGTGGGTCTTTCACAGCCTCCAATCATCTTGGAAATCATATGGAGTGCTGTCTGCTCTGGAAATGCCAGCCTAGGAGATGATCAGTGGTCATCTGTCCCTCTGGTGTGCTGTGCACAGTTTTGGAAGTATAGCAGCTCCTAGATGTCCTTCAGGTGTGTGGACAGGCATCTATAGGAACCTTCATATGTTCAATACGTATTTCAATGAACTCAAAGTCTAAATATGTTCTACTTAATGGCTTAGTGTTCAAAAATCATGTCTGCCCTGAGCTTCTTGCATGAACTTAGATGTCATAAGCCCACATCTTCAAGGACATTTAGATGGCACCTCCTCCAGCTATCTGAGACCTCACTGTCGTGGNGAGTTAGTTATATAGTTAAAAACCTGAAATTAGGTCATAGATAAAACATGATACTCGTGACGCCAGGGTTGTGGGTTCAATCGGTGTGTGAGCATTCACTTGGGCGTTGGACTTGATGATCCTTGTGGGTCCCTTTCAACTCAGAATATTCTGTGAAGGTATTCCGTCACATATGGCATCATAAAATGCTCAAGGGTCATCAAAGTCCACCTCCTGCCCCTGCATGAGACACTCCAACCATCCCACCTTGTCCCTGAAAGTGTTGTCCAAATGCTCCTTGAGCTCTGTCAGCCTTGGGGCTGTGACCAAACCCTGGGGAGCCTGTTCAGTGCCCAACCATCCTGTAGGGCAAGAACTTTTCCCTACTATCATATGTATTTTCCTATTACATGGAATATAAGCTCTTAGAACAACAGCTGTCTCTCTTACATCCACATATTTCTCTGGCACAGTGAGGCCAAAGTGTCAGTTAAACCAGAAACACTTTCAGAATTTATATTATTCTGGCTCATAGTGCCCCAAAATGAAGGACACTTCGCTTTTGTTAATCCTCTGTCTGCTGAAACCCTGGTTATATTTTGACAATCCTCTCAGGCCCATGGTGAAATCCTTGGGGTTGGCCTCTGCAGGGCCAGGAGTTGGACTTGGTGACCCTTGTGGGACTCTTCCAACTCAGGGTATTCTGGGAATTTATGATATTTGCTGCATAATGTTGAATCCAAGTTCCACCTCAATGAAAGACCAGCAGTAGAGACCCTCACCAAAGATGGGAAATAACCTTGAAAAGTTGGTCAAACTTTCCAAGGACAGAGAAGAGGTGAAAGGAGTTATCACAGCCTGGTTTGCCATGGAGGTTTCAACCTTCAGCACTGTCTGGTCCCTTCATCACCATGAATAATGGCAAGGCTCTGTAATTGGGTGGCTGTGTGGACTTCCCTTTTCCAGATATTTTAGCACCAGCACAAAAAGCTGACTGTTCCCTGGAGGGCCACAGTCCTCAAAACTTTCAGCTTGGAAAGCTGAGCTGAATTAATTACAGTTTATGTTCCAAAAAGGAAAATAAGGCCTCAGATGTGCCTTATTTGCTTGATGTTCTTTCTCTTTTCAGCAGACGACCCGTAGGTGGTTTTCCTTTCAGTTGCAGCTCCTTTGTTTTATGTAGTTTCTTTCTGTATTAATTAGAAGGTCTGACACTTACAGCCCAAGACATTTACCAGCGTGGTACAATTTTAATTAATCTCACAATAAAGCTACTTGAGGTGAACTCATAAAAAGGTCTTATACAGCTGGAATAACACAAATGGTGACATGGGACACACTCTGGGGTGATTGACTGGGTGTTGGGTTGTAGCTTAGTGGAAGGTCTTACCACATATCTGTGGTCTCTGGGACAGCAAGGAGCAAGGTGTGCTCCTAAAAAACATATATCCTATAAAGAGCCCTAAATACACTGAAAGAAAAACATTTCTGCAAAGATGAAGATCTGTATTCCCAGTAGGTTCCTCCTGCCACCGAAAGGAGCTTGGATATCCTTTGATGGCTAATTAAATAATAATAATAATAAAACCTACAGAGATGGCTGTTTATCTACTCTTTTCGTAGCAATTTGCAAAGAAATAGCAGATTTCAGTCCTCTAGGATTTCTTTCTTGTACATACATCATAGCCACTAGTGGAATAAGACTCAGAACATTCAAGCCCAACATCACTACGTGTTGGAAAAGTGCATGTTCTGATCTAAACTTCTTAACCAAAGCTCACTTCTGTAAGGGAGATGTAAACTAGCTCAGAAATGAGGTTAAGAAAAACTACCTGGAGCTAAGGAGGATAAATTAAGCAGCACCACATGTCAAAGTGAGGGTGGTTTGGGTAGGAACTGCGCAGCCAATCCCAACCGTGTCCACAAATTTCTAATTACAAGGTGGAGATTGCACAATCAACTGCATCTGGATTGAGGAGTGGCAGGTTTACAGTCATTCAAAACTGAATTATCTGCCTCCTCTTCAAGTACTCTGGTGGTCACAGCACAGGTTTTGTCAAGCTTGATGTGATCAAGGAAAAATAAGTCACAATGTATTTGTCTCAGTAAGAGGGGGAATGGCTGCTATAATAAATGATAAGATTGATATGTATCTTCTTGTGTAAAACTGTGTGTCTTTTTGGAAGTTGGATGCAGCACAAACAATTGAGTTCAACAAGTCTAATTGGGTGGAATCTTGGAGCATAAAAAATGTATACTTGAAGAACAGCTGATACCTTCTTGACCTGAAGCTTAAGGAAGGGGGAACAACAGCATTCATGGCCAAACCATCTCACCTTTGAAACCATCACATAGATTGCAAAAGATCTTTACAATCATGGAATCCAACCATTAACTTCTCAGTGGCAAGTCCACTGTAATTACAGAAGTTTGAATGTCTCCATCCCTGTTTTGATCCTCTCACTTTCATTGTTCTGTTATCCTGATTATGTTCTTCTTATTCTCATAGCAGTCAGTTCAGTTTGGGAAAAGAGGTTTTGTGTTGGGTTTTGTTTGTTTGTTTGTTTGTTTTCCCCCCACATTCTCACTTTTTCATTAGCAGCTTTCAGGTTTGGTTTCTCTGGGTGACTTGGCACAGGCAAGAGTGAAATGAGAAATAAACCCCGTGGTTTTTCTACCTGGAGTTTTCTAAAGCTGCTGCAACTTGCCAGAGGCGAACTCACACGTTTTCAGCTTTTGATCATAGACTATCAACTCCCACATGGGATTCCTGTACAGGGATGACAAAGATGATTCCTGATACAAATAGAAAAGGTCTTCATACATAGCTGGAATTTTGCCTGATCTATATTATAAATTTTAAAAAAAATGCTAGTTGTTGGCTCGTTTACAGGTATAATCAGGATGGACCTTAATCTGTCACTTTACAGCTCAAACTCTCCTGAATGTTGTGTCAAATAAAAAATTGTCACTGGGATTCAGGTGTATTCCCTTGACATTTGTCATGAGTAACTGTTCTGCAGTTTACAGCTGGCAGTTCTCAGTGGTGTTTCATCAGGATAACACCACACTATATCATCTGAGGGAATAAACTCTCCCTGCTGACAGGAGCTGGGGTGAAGACACCAGCAATTGACTGTGTATTATAGAAGCTCTCTGAAGCTTATTCAATGGAAGAGAGACTATCAGGTCATTGGGCCCAAATTGTATGTTTGGCTTCAAAAGATATAAGTGGCTTACAAAACCTAAGAGGAATCAAAAGGCTCTGGTCTCTTAGACAGGAGGTCAGGCTGGGCAGTCCCTTCTGCCTTTGAAATCTCTCACTGGAATACTTTAATTAAAAAGGAAAAATGAAAGAAAAATAGCTAATAAAATACAGTATTTTGGCAGTAGGTGGGTGTTTCAGGTTCTTCTCTAGTGCCTCCTAAGCTGCAAAGGCAAGGTGACAGCAAGAAAACAGCCAGCCTGGTAGCCTTTGTCCTTTTCCTGCTGGGAGCAACCTCTCCAGGAACGGGACAACTGATGGCTGGAAAGATGCACAGGCAACAGAGAGTGGAGCTAATGCTCCCTTGGGACCAGTGGTGATGTGGGAGGTCATGGGAGGGAGACAAAGACATCACAAGGCCTCAGATCTCACAAGAAGCCAGAAAACAACAAGGTCCACAACCAGAGAGATCAATGAGATCCAGTGAGTTGAACTCCCTGCAGAATTGTTTCATTGTCCCACGGTGCCAGGTCCCCACAGCCTCCCTGACTCACTGATTCCCTGGGAAACTGCAAGTAAGGCCATCTGGTAACAGAGGCTGGAAGGCCATGGGGAAGAGGGGAAGGCCACAGGGGATGTGCTGATCTTGGCAGGGATTGCACCACGTTGAGCTCTGGAGAAAACTGCATCCACATCCCTCTGTCTGCCCCAGGACGGGTGTCCCTCTGGGAGGACAGGCACCAGGGGAAGAGGACAGGAAGGGCTGCACTTCCATCAAGTCACCATGGGCATTGCAGAGCCCTGTGAAAAGCCTGACAGGTTGTCCCCTTTCCTCCTGCAGCTCACTCGGGTGCCCGTGGAGTCGTGTAGCCAGTACGAGACCTGCAGCGAGTGCTTGGGCTCAGGAGACCCTCACTGTGGATGGTGTGTCCTTCACAACACGTAAGTACCTGCTGGTGTTTGTTGCTGTTCCAGCCTTGCCTTTCCACCACCCATCTTCCCTCAACAGCTGTGGTAACACATGACAGAGGTGCAAAATGCTCTCAGGCTGAGCCAGGGGTGCTGAGGACTCAGCCAGGTACCTCCAGCAAGGTCTCTGGGACTCACTGGGTTGTTGTTTAACTAAGAAGGATTTTTTGACATGCAAGGGGAAAGAAGGTAGGTAGAGACTGGATGGATCTCCTCTACCACCTGATCTACAGTCTGCTGACTGCACCAGGAATGAACAAGTCCACCCTGATGCACTTTGCACCAAAGCCTCCAGTCGCCCTTTTCTGGGTGATATTTACTTTGGTGTTCCCATTCCTTAAGGCAATTTAGCTCTTACTGGTAACTCTTGTCTCAGCACCTCCAACTTTCCACTGAAACAAAAGGTTCGGGTTCCATCTGAACCTCTCCTCCTTTGGATTTGTCTTGGTCTCCAGCGTCCTTAGAGAGGAATCAAATCCCTGAGGCATCGTGGGGTCCACTCCAGGTTAGTTTTCAATGTTGACCCTGAAATTGAGTGTTTGTCATGTGTGGGTCAACTCAGCTGGGCCAAATGAGCCCAAATGGGTCAAACTGCTTGTTTGGCTTACGTGAATAGGATGATGAGAAAATGTGTCTCTGTCCATATTCTTGGGCTTCTGCATAACAGACCAAGAAGGGACCTCATTTCACTATTTCATTATTTTATCCTACTGGCTTATCCAGTGCCTCCCAAGGAGCACTGGATCCAGGTGTCCTCAGGACTGGGATATTAGTTCACTGGCTTTGTTTTCTTTAAGGTTTTTAATGATGCTATTGATCTTGAAGTTTCCCCTCTGCAGCCTTTCCCTGCCGGTGCTCTCCTCCTGCTGAGAGCCCTGTGCCAAAGCCTTGGAGAGGGAGGTGTCAGGTTGGCTGAGCTCCTGGCTATGAGTGGCAGGGTGGCCTCATTTGCCAAGAACCTCTCAGCAGAGACAGGGGCTGCAAAGTGCATTGGATCTGTCTACCCAAACATCTCCAGCTGAGTGTGGCTCTGCAGGGTGCTGTCACTCCAAGTCTCACAGTGTCCTTGGCAGCCTTGGAGGGTTTTTCTGATGGACACTGCTGTTGCAGTGTGTTTGTCTTCTCCTGCTGAGCTCACCTCTGAATTCTTCCTGTTGCATTGAAAACTCTCCTGATGGAGACAGTGATCTAGTTGAAGTTACATTCCTAACTCTCCTTTCTAGAACAGAAGGGAACAAACCTGTACCATATTTCAACCTTCTGTCGATGCTCTTCAGCTTGTGGTACACTCATCCAAAACCATGACAGTCTGTTTAATTTCAGATCAGATCTAGGGATTCCATCCCAAAACATGGCCTAAAAAGTGACTCACTAAAAAGTGACAAAAACCTTGGCAAACCAGTCCTGAGTTGTGGTCTGATAGGTATGAGCCCATGAAATTTTCACTCTGCTTACCTGAGGATATTTCCATTTGATGGAAATGTATAGCATGTTTCCATCCCATCTTACCTTGCATCCATCCTACAGAGCGCTGTGTGTTTTGCTGTCAGTGGAGGGATTGCACAGACTATGTGCAAGCAGCATAGGAAAGCATGAATTTGGCCATTGATTGTACCACAGCAATGTTAGATATTTCATCTCCTTCCATCCAGGGTCAGTGGCAAGGAGCAATCAATACATCCAGCAATAAATCCCCCAAAGGAGGGAAAAGAGGCAGAGACAACTGCAGGTTGTCAGCAGCTCATCATGAAGGAGTATTAGAAATGAAATGGCTGGTGATGAGTGGCCTTGGCAGCATCGACTTGGTTAAAACAAAAAAAATTCTGTACAGTCTTTATCCTTCAGGGAGAAGTTTGGCCTCACAGCCTGTACCTGTGCCCTCTTCCCTCTGGTCACTTAACCTTTGTTTCCTTATGTGGGAAAGAGAAACACCTCTTATTTGTGTACATTTCAGCCGAGTCACAGAGATTAATTCCTTGTGGACTTGTCTGAAGTAATTTGAAGGCAAATGTTATCTAATTCCCCTCCAGTTTCTTCCTTCTCTCTAGTTTCCATTGCAGATAAGAAATCTGATTTTCAGTCCTAGTTTGGAAGGGATTTTCAGTGCAGCCTCAGATGTTCCTTTCTGGGTCTCAGTTTCCTCATCCTTTTAGGTAGCCCTGAGAGTCAAGGAACCAATTACATCTCATTCAGCAAGCTTTGACTACACAGGATATTCAGGGTAAAGGTGTCTTAATATTAAGTGCCTTATTAGAATTTTTTGCACATCGGAACCCCTTAAGATTCTTTTACAGAGTTTTCCTCAACTGGGATACATCACCAACAGCTTCTGTACAAGGATCTCAGGGGAAACATGCCCTAAGGATTTCCCCTTCTGACTGCTGACCCTTCCCTCTTCCCTCCCAGTCAGGAATCCCAGGGAATGGCTGAATCCATCCAGACTGACAGGAGCTTGTGGAAGGGATGGAGGAGGCAGTTGCGCTGTGCAGGATCTGGGGTAGAGTGAGACAGGGAACCAGATTGTCTGTGGGCAAAGCCAGGCTGTTCTCTCATCTTTCTTTTCTGGTATCAGGAGGAAAGGTGGGAGACTGGGAGACAGGTGAAACCTGCATCTATTTTTTTGTCTCTCTCATGGGCGTCTCCTTTATTTTGGGATTTTCACTTCAAGGGCTGATGCAGCCCCTGTTCCCCGGGCCTCATTTCCAAGGTCCCCACAGCTCCCTGCACACATGAGAGGTCTGGGGACACCTGGGGACGCCTCTCCATCCATCGTCTCACGGTGCAGCGGAGGGCGGCGTGCCAGGGCTTGGGAATCGATTTCTACAGCTCTGCTGTCCTAACCTTACACCGAGAAACTCGAGTCTGCTGAGAGAGAAGGAGGCAGACAGACCCACAGACGGCTGCAGGAGAGAGGAGGGGGGAGGATTGATTGGCTTCTGCCCCGAGAAGAGCGGAGCCGATACAGAGCAGGACACCGGAGCTTTCCATCTCTGTATCTTTACCCAGATCTTGTCCCCACCTCCCTTCCCCTGCTGTCGCTCTGCTCCCTCCTTGGGCTCTGCCCAGGCCTCTTTAGGCGGCGATGAATCATTTAGTTGGTGTAAATTGAAAATGTGGCGCTCGGTTGCTGCAGGGGTCTCCCGGGGAGGGTGGCGGGCTGGATTGGGAGCAGGGGATGGAACCAGGCTGCAGAGCTAAAAGCTGGAATGGAAGCATTCCATGCGTGGCACCAAGGTCACAGCAATGTCACCAGTCTGAACTGGGGCTGCAGAAAGGTATTGGAGCAGAGCAAAATTTCTGCAAGCCTGGAATAAATTCAGCAGCTTCCTCCTATGTCAGATTAACAGCACTATTCAAAGATGCCATCCAATATCTGACCATCCCTCCAAACCTCCCTGACAAGTTACTCTTTCTCCATCCATATCCAAACTGTACCCTCCTTTTCCTTCTTTCCCACTCACATGCAGAGGGGCAGCAGTAGCTCAGACTCTACCCCTGAAGAAGGGATAAATCCTTCAGGAGCTGAATGAGCCCTCCCTAGGCTTAGATTCAATATTAGAAAGAAATTCTCCAGCGTGAAGGTGATAAGACACTGACACAGGTTTCCCAGAGTGTCATCATCCTCATCCCTGGAATGTCCAGGGCCAGGTTGGGCAGGGCTTGAAGGAACCTGGGATAGTGGAAGGTGTCCCTGCCCATGGCAGGGGGTGGAACGAGATGATCTTTAGGGTCCTTTCCAACCCAAACCATTCCATCATTCCATGCACATGCACCGGTCCACGTGCACGTGGTTACCACACAAGTTTTTGGCCCTGAACGGCATCTCTGAGTTGTATTTAACACCCCAGCTGCCAAAACAGTGGGAATTTGGGGCAAAAAAAAAGCGGCATCCCTACGGAGAGAGGTGACATTTCATTACAGGGAGACACTCTGACCTTGCTGGGTGCAGATGGAGCCTGTCCCAGGCTCTGTTGTGTCAGTACCTCTCCCAGATTTTGGCTTTGCTGCCTCATTTCACCCTTATGCAATATCCATCTAATTCCAAGAGGGATAGTGGAACATGCACAAGCTGTCCTTAAGGGAGGATGCACCCCCAGGCACCAGCCTCCTTCTGCTCTGGAATCTGCCCTTGCTGGTCTGGGGACTCCTTGGCTAGCAGGTCATTAATTGCAATCAGTGAGGAAAACAGTCCCATTTTCTGGGAGAACTTGTGATATTTAAAAAACTTTTGGATTTTTCCCCGCAGCTCGCGGTGGCCAATTATTTTTTTAATAAGGAATGTTCCTGAAAGCTGTTTTGGAAGGGGCTGATTCCATTTGGTAATTGAAGAATGATTCATTTAGACTTCGGAAGTTCTCATTTGGGGGTTTTATTTCAGTTTTTAGTAAATTGCTAAAGATTTAAAAATAAAAAGTCGTTCTGAAATGAAGGATTACTTTTTTTCTCCCATCTATTTCCTTCATTGCACTGGAACATTTGGGCATCTGTGATTTCTTTCTTCCTCAGAAGTCTTTACCAGCTCTAGAGACTGTGCAAAGCAGGACAACAAATACTGTTTGTTTAGAGGGACTGACATTTGCTGCAGAAGGAAGAGGGTTTGTTTAAGCATCTCCAGTCTGTTCTACTGTGGAGTTATTGGAGCCAGGAGTTGGCTCTGTCCTCTGCACTCCTCTGCTCGTCTCTGAGGAGCTGTTCATGTCCTTTGTGTGTCCTTCTGGCACCCCAGAACCTCAACAGGGTTGGCTTTGCATCCCCTTTCCAGATGATGTGCCAGGAGCACTCTCCTTTGCCTGAACCATGGGAATTGGATGCAGTGTGTCCTCTAGACATCCTCACCCCATAAAATAAGGATTGACAAAAGGGTTTTAGGCATGGGCCATACCATTCCTCTTCCTGGATCCCTTTGGCTCTGGGTTAGTGAAGGGCTGACCAAAAGCTCCTGCACACAATCCCTCAGGCTGAGTTGACCTGGATTTAATGGGATACCAGCAGCAGCAGCAGCAGTGGTGTTTATGAGACACTTCAGAAGTCATAGGAAAAGTTTTTGGTTTCCCCATGAGAAGACAGCCCCATTTGGAAGGGGTTTTTGCAGCAGGCCCCTACCCCAGTGTGGGGGAAGTGACCTTCCCCATCCTCCTGCTCTCCACCTCTTCCCATCTGCCTTGTAGCCGCAGGATACTTGTGTACCCAGAAATTACAATTCTCCTTTATAACGTGATAGAGAGGGGAAAAGGGCACTGAAACAAGTTGTTTTCTAGGGAGCGAGGGATTAGTGTGGAGGGGGAGGCAGGTTTGTTATCCATACTCAGATTCATTGCCAGACCAAGAGGAAAAAAAAAAGGAAAAGTTGCAAAGTGCAGCTCCTGCTGTCTGGTCTCAGCAAGTAACTCGATGCCATGCTGCCTGCACAGGCTCATTGATCGTCCCTGGCTTTAACTTTCTTGGTCAAAGTCTTCTGAATCACTAGAGAGTCTCAGGTAACCCAAGCTGCCCACAGATGCTGCAATAAGACCTTTATTTGAAGGGTCTTTTTCTTACTTGACTTTGTGCTGTCTGAAAACCTGTGACTGTCTTTCAGGCTGAGGGATTTTTTCAGTCTCTTTTCCCCTTCACCTCCTCTCATTTCCTTCCCAGTCTTTTCCTCCAGTGCTGTGTGGGGAAGGGGCATTGGGAAGGGCTGTGTGGATCAGGCTTCAGGGACCCAGTGGGGCAGGAGGGTCGAATATCAAGCCCAGTTCTGTGTCACTCTGGGTCAAGAATCCCACCATGTGCCTGAGAGTGTTGTCCCAGTGTCTCTTGCACTCTGTCAGGCTTGGTGCCATCTCCACTTCACTGGGGAGCCTATTTCAATGCTCAGTTATTCTCTGAGTCTCATAGTCATGGCTGAGGCCTTTTTTTCCAAAGAAAAATCTTTCTGTATTCTTTCCTTCCTTCACATTGTCTTGCCATGGGTCAGCTCTTGGTGCCTTCAGATACCTGAGAGACACTCCACATGCCAAAGGTACATGATAATTGTCTTAATTTTTCTAAAAATAGATCAGCCACGTGGAGAGCAAGTGGTTTCCAGCTCAAATCCCACTTTTCTTTGGAAATTTGCAGCCAGCTGTGCTGTTCTTCTCCATCAGAGGGGAGGCTCAGAGGTACTTCAGTAGTTCAACATCTTACTCAGAGCTTCTTTTAAGTTCAACACCCCTGAGTGTCTGAGGTATCTGGGGGCATTTCTCATTGCAAGGAGAGATTTCCAGTTCCATGATTGGGAGAAAAACACAAATGCTGGGAGTGAAAGTAGTAATTGCAGGAAATCTGAATTCCTGCATTTGTTTTTAAGGTCTCCCATCAGCTGTTTGTCAGTGTTAATGGTGCCCATCAATGGTGGCAAAGGTAAGAGTGAATCAGCTGTCAGAGTGTCTTGTCTCTCAACAGTTTGACTCCTCCCAGGTCACAAGTGGCCTGAGACCCCCTTCCATCTGCTAGCAAGGGAAAGTGGAGTCATCTTCGCTCAATTGGCCTTGGCACAGAGTGATTCCCACCTTCTTCTCAGGTAGTTACTGAAACTGGAGACGGCACTTTGGGGCTCGACACAGAGGGAAGCACAGCAGTAGGGCTCTGGGAAGTGACATTGGCCCATTCTGCATTGAGCCCTGATGACCTTTAATCCATCTGCTGAGACAGAGCTAAAGTACCCATCCTTTCACACCTCGGCTTTGCCTCGCCTTTGGAGCAGAGGAAATAGCCCCAAATGTGACAGCTCTGCAATGGCCTTTTGAAATGAGATCGGGGCTCTTAGTCCCGAGACAGGAGGAGGAGGTTCTTGGGGCTGGGAACGTGGCTATTGATGGTGGTAAAGCCCTGAATGAAATGAAGGCTCCTGGGAATCCTGTTTCACTACAGATGGGTGATGACATTGAATAAACCACCCTGAACCAGCCCCGTACCTTTGAGCAGAACAGACAATCTCCAGTCCTGGAGAGCTGACCCATCACTATGTCCGGCACCAGAGAGGTCCTTCCATTCCCTAAATGCCATCCTGTCCCCTCTGGGAGTACTTTTCCTTCTCTGGTGTGCTGAGGAGTGCAGGGCAGAGCTCTGCCCTTCACAGGTTGATTATCTCTGTGGCTGTACCTGCCTGAGGCAACTCAGGGACAGCACTGGGCACTGTGGCTCATAAGTGTCTCTCTGTGGCAGGCGTGTGTTAAATGTGTTTTGATAACAACCTTCTTCCTTGATTAGCTTATTTTGCTAGAGGGCAGCAGGGAGGGGTGGGAAGATAATTAGTTTGTGCAATGGGTTCCAGCAGAGACTTTCTGCTGATGCAGCCCTGTGAGTTAGGTGTCCTACTTGGGATTTGTGTCCATCACAGAAACGTTAGCAGCTCAGGTTTAGAGCTGCATAAAGTTCAGCCTTTGCAGAGTCTATAACTATCAAAAAGGAGGTTGTAGTCAGGCGGGGGTCGGTCTTTTGTCTCTGGCCACTGGAGATAGAACAAGAGGTCATGGTCTTAAGCTACAACAAGGGAGGTTTACACCTGACATTAGGAAAAAGCTTTTCACTGAAAGAGTGATCCAGCATTGGAATGCGCTGCCCACGGAGGTGGTTGAATCGCCATCCCTGGAGGTGTTTAAGGGTAGACTGGATGAGGTGTTGAGGGCCATGATATGTATGTTATAGATGTTAGGAATTGCTTGGTTTATAGGTTGGACTTGATGATCTTCAAGGTCTTTTCCAACCTTATCAATACTGTGATGCTATGATATCCCACAGCAAATATCCAGGGAGGGAACAGGGACAGGGGAAAGCTGCACGGCCACTCTGAGCAGATTATTGCAAGGGCTGCCACAGGGAAGGACTGACATCCTTGACTTAGATATGGAGTAGAAACATAAGGCCTTAATTTAGGTGTCTAAACACAGGTACATGAAGAACACAAGGAGACTTTGAAATACAGGTGTTTTTATTTACACAAGGAGCTCAGTTACTGAATTGAGCCCATCCCTGATGTGTGCTGCAACTGGAGCACCTGGGTTATCTGAGACATTCACCTGGGGCTGACAAATATGATACTGAGTCTACTGGAGACCCATTTCCTCTGGAGGATAAGATGGAGACCAACTGAGGGCCTGAGGAGATGTCAAGTGACTTTAAACCTCTGTATATTTGCAAAGCAAATAGAGCCCAACCCCAGCTTGGGATGTCCTCCACCCACAGATTCTTAGAACGGACAAAATTCTCTCAGGTTTTGCAACTCAGCTTGACCAGCCCGGCTCCTCCTGTGAATTTTAAAGTCTACCAATGTTCCGGTTTGCAATAAAGGATGGCTGGGCTTTCCTGCAAGGTTGTGCCCCTCAGTGGGTGTCAGGAGATATGGATGGTTCAGGAAACTCAGTTTCGGGGCTGTTTGTAGGGAATTGCTCTGTCTTACTGTCAGATGCTCCCTGGTGCCTCTGCAACCAATGATCTGCCAATGAGGGAAAATGGCAAATCAACAGAGCTCTCCCCAGGGTGGGGGAACATCAGCTTTCGACTTCCACTGCTGTTTCTGTGACATTTCATCACCTGTGACAGGTCTCAGAAGTGAATAAATACCTACCCATAAATACAGACAATCATGGAATCATAGGTTTGTGTGGGAAAAATCTGTAAAGATCATCTCATTCCAGCCCCCAAGGGCAGAGACACCTTCCACTATCCCAGGTTTCTCCAAGACCCATCCAAGCTGGCTTTGAACACTTCCAGGGATGGGAAACCTTTTCCAGGGCCTCACCAGCCTCAGAGCCAGAATTTCATCCTAATATCTTCTGTTGCACATTCAATGATCTGCCACCAAATCTTCCCATGTGCCACCAGCCCACCTCTCTCCAGCCCCTAATGTTCCCTATTGCGCCACATCCCTCTGTACTCCAACCCTCATCAGAGATGCAGAGCTAGATCTTTTCCCATTTGGCTTCTTTACCAGGAAGACTTAATTTATTCATTTATCTGTATATTTATTCATTTATAAATTTTGGACACAAGAACTGAGTGTTTTTTGAGCAGGCTTCCCAAGGCAGTGGTCATTGCCCCAAGCCTGACAGAGTTCAAGAAGTGTTTGAACAATGTTCTCAGGCACATGGTGGGATTATTGGGGTGTCCTGTGCAGGCCAGAAGTTGGATTTAGTGATCCTTGTAAGTCCCTTCCAGCTCAGGATATCACATGACTCTCTGACTCTCCTTTCCCAGCAGTACTGTGGTCCTAGAGGCAGGTTGGGAGAGTTCACAGGAGCTTTTGAAGTTGAAGCTGATTATCTCATCCTGCTGTGGGGCTTTATTTTTTGGGATCTTCTTTGCTTTGTTACAAAAACAATCTCTTATAGGTAGGATGGTGTGTTGGTAGCAGGATGGCAACAGGTTAGGTAACAGGTTTGGCTAGGTTAGGTAATAGGNCCTTCATTTTTGTGGGATTTTCTTTGCTTTGCTACAAGAACGATCTCTTCTTCCTAACCCTGGAAAAATGTGTATTTCTTTTGTGTGGTGAGTGGATCTGAGCAACTCATCGTCCCGTTTCCTTGAACATTGTGTCTTCCATCGTTTCTCACTTCAGATATGTCCTTCAGCAGCTTTTGAATGATGTACCTTCTACTAAGGAAGACACAGATGTTTTAGCTCCATGAATTACAGCAATCAGACAACAGCCTGATCTGTGTCCTGTGGGAGAGATACAGAAACCCTCCCTCGTGCACAACACAATATTCAAGTAGAATGAGAGGCAGATGTGGACATGGACCAACATTTTTTCCCTCTTATTCTGACGCCAAACAGATTGGAATGAAATATTCCAGAGTAATAAGTGAATTTTTATTAGAGTCTCATCCCTGCTAATGGAAGGAAGGGCAGGTTCCTTGTGATTTCCCTCCACCATTTGCTTCCCTACATAGGGAGCTGCATGTGTCTTTTTGTTGGTTGTCTTGTGGCAAAAAATAAAGAGAAAGTTGAGGGCAGAGAAATACTTTGAGGAGAAGAAGTGCTGAAGGGTGTGCTGGGACAGAGTGGAGGAGCTGGAGGATGATTCTGCCTAACCTGGATAAAGGGACTTGAGAGTTTGTGAGTAACACAAGGAGGTGGGAATTGGCGTGGGCTGAAGGACTGAGACACTGTTGTAAGACAAGATCTGGGACAGTTTCTAACTAGAGAAAACAAGTTCAGGACCCTTTGGTACATTTAGAAAGGGATGTCAGCATGATCCCCTGGTTACAGAATTTTCCTTAGGCAAGAGAGAGCAGAATTAATTTCCCTGCTGTGCTACAGACACTTTGCATGATTTTGGACAAGTTACTTAGGATGGGCTTTATCTCATCCCTTGCTGGGTTTCTGGTCTCTGCAGACAGTGAAGAGAGGCACTTTTTCCTCAACACATTCCTTGTAACCCTGAATTTCCCTATGGAGGTGCCAATTTCTTTTACCACCTCTTGATGAAACCTGAAAGAATAAATCAAACAATACCCAACCTAAAACTACTTCAACCCGTAACTTCCCTGTGCTTTAGCCCCTTGGTTGTAGGAGAGGGGTAACAATTCCTCACCTCACAGATGGATGTGAGATCCTAAGCCTTAAAGCACTTGGGATGAGGAACGACTTGCAGGAGTCCCGTAGGGAGCTGGATGTGTTGCCTGCAGGGTCTCAGAGGGTGAAGCATATATACATTCATATAAAGCATATATAAAGCATGAAAATAATAATTCCATTTCACCAGTGGCTGAGTAAGTGTTGGGTTTGTTTAATTAAAGCAGAAGGAGCCTTGGCAGGCATGGCAAGGTGCAAACACATGTAGTTTTTTTCTTACCCCAATGAACACCCTGTGCCCTTCTGTTAGAGCAGAGATGGCAGCAGAAGGGTTAAACAGGCAGGAATGAAGCTCCCTCTTGCTTCTCCCTCCCATATCTCATTCCCAGTGCCTCCTGCCCCTCTGCCCCAGGCATTTAAAGAGATCTACATTTTAATTGAGACCTGTTAAAACCCAATCTCAATCTACCTCACTCATGCCTGGAAGGCTTCTCCCTTGTTACCTTGGTGCAGATGCTAAGTGCATATTTTGGGGATCCTTGCTGGATTCCTGGGTCTTGGGAGGAGGGCAGAAGGCTGGAGCTGTCAGGAAACAGTAGAGCAGAAAAGAGCAGGACTTCATTTAGATCTTCTCCCTCTCTTGCAAACAGGATTAGCATGGAGAACCCAGCCCTGGTGTGCAGCAGGAGGTGCTGGTGCCTGGCAGCGCTGGGCACTGGTCCTTGAGGACCCTGGGAACCCAGACTTCACAAGAGGCTCTTCTCTGGCTGCAGCTGCCTCTTCTCTCCCCTCCCTCCAACCCTTGTTGTCAGGAGTGGAAAAGAGGCCAAATGCTTTAGGGACACATCCTTGATGCGGTTGGATGGAGAAGGAAAGGGGGTGAAGTGAGTCCCTTTTAGTCTTTCATTTTTGTTAATCAGAGAATCATAGTTTAGTTTGAGTTGGAAGTGACCTTTTAAAGGTCACCTCGGAACATCTTCAACCAGATCAGGTTGTTCAGAGCCAAATCCAACCTGACCTTGGATGTTTCCAGGGATGCGGCATCCACACTTCTCTGGGCAACCTGTGCCAGGGCCTCACCACCCTCAGTGTAAAAACTTCTCATATCTAATTTAAATCAACCCTCTTTCAGATTAACACAATTATGAATGAGGGCCCTGTATTAATGGGGTCTTACTCATGGCTCATGACCACAACAAAACCAAACCTTTTGTCCTCTTGCAGACCCAAACCTTCACCACAAAGAGGTGCAAGTTTTGTCTGCAGACTTTCTCAGCTGCAGAAGAGGAACAGGATCTGTCTTTTCCCTTGGCACCTCGGGAGTTGAGAATAGGCTGCCAGACATGTCCTGCCCCCAACCCCAGTTTGGAAGGGATGCCAACCAGCCCTGCCAAGGAGCACTGAATTATTTTGTGCAGGGCAAGAGGGCAGGATTTCAGTTCAGATAACAAACACTTGCCTATTTTGTCTGCTCCTGGTCTCTCAGAGCTTGCCTGGCTTGATAAGGTGTTATCAGAGAGGAGCATCTCTGTCAGAGCCATCACTGAGACCTGGCAGGGCCAGAGGTAGCTTTTCTTCAGGCTGCCCTGGCCCTTTTCCACCCAGCACCTCTAAAGAGCCAGACAGTTAATAACAGTAGGAGGATGATGTTGGGATCTTGCCAAGAGCTTTAGCCCTGTGAATTTCTCAGGGAGAAGAGAAAATGCAAACGTGGATGAGAGCAAATCAGCCTGATCCCTTCCTCACTTTCACCCAGCCCCAATCCTGCAAACAAGGTCACAAATAACTTTCAGTGTATGAGTAACCCAGAAAGCAGAATGATTTTTCCATCTTAAGGCTATTGCCTCATAAATTTATTGTCAGGAATGGCTCTGAATTTCTCAGGGTCTCAGGGAAGGGTTTCAATATAGCAAAATATGAAAGAGATTTTCTGTGTGGAAAGGAGTTAATTCTTACCACTACTTTGAGGGCAACAGTGAGTCTCTGCTCTCTGTTCCACACTGTGTTCTCATGGATCAAAGACAAAAAGTTGACCTGGAGAATTCCCTCCTGGCTTTGTCAGATGGAAGATCATAGAATCAGAGAATTGTGGATGGTTTGGGTTGAAAGATCACTTCATTCCACCCTCCCTGCACACCTTCCACTAGGCCCGGTTGGTCTAAGCCCCATCCAGCCTGGCCTTGAACACTTCCAGCAATGGGGCACCTGGATTAGGATCTGGAAGGATTGGTGAGAAAGGAAGGAGAGTGGATCCATAGCATAAACTCACCTGGCCAATTGACAAAATATCATTTGATGGCCTCTTGAGCTGTTCAGGAGCACGTCAGTCCAGTTATTGACTGTTGGACTTCATCTGCTTTTGATTAAGGTGAGTTGGAGAGGTCATCCTTCCCCACCACCCTCATTCCCAAATTAAAAAATAAAACAAGAAGGAAATGCTTAGACTTTTTCATTTTGCCTGGATGTTGCACGAATTTACCATTGATAAAACCCTCCAAACACTTAAGAGTGAAAACAGGCATAGAATGAATTATAGCAAAATCAATTAATACTAACAGTATTAAATATTGCACTCTGGAGCTTTGCTGGAGTATCTTTGCTGCTCTGATATGATCACGGTATCATTAACATAATATAAAGAATCAAAAAATCAATAGCTTGCTGAAGCCCAAAATTAAGGCCAAACAGTTTTATACCATATCTTTAAAACATCTGAAATAGCAACTTGTCTCTGTCATGTACAAGCTATTTGCAGATGAAACATCTCTCACAGAGTAGATGGGAATTTGTTGGCCTGCCTGTCCCTCCTGAAGCTGCTCTCTTGGGAAACTTGGCATGAAGGTTGGCTCAGTTTTTCCAAAAGCATGGACACGAAGAGAGGAGAACATCTGATCAGGGTTAGAGAGGGACTCCAGAGCAGGCCCAGGGTCACTGTGTTGGGGGACAGACTGATGTATCTGTGTGGGATGGAAAGATGGATGAGGTATCTTCTCCTGCTGACTTGATCTACATTTTATGATGTTAGTGTCGGGGGGTTTCTTTAGCCTGGGGTACCAAGTTAAGACACTCCAACTGTTCTGCCTGTGTTGGAAAAATAAGAAATGGAGGTAGGAGAGACTTTCAGAAGGGCCAGGAGAGATATTTGAGCAGGAAGATCCACTGCCATGGATTTCACAGAATGGATTGGGTTGGAAAGAACCTCAAGGATCATGCAGTTCCAACCTCTGGCCATGGGTGTTCCACTATCCCAGGTTGCTCCAAGCCCAGCTCAACCTGACCTTGAGCACTGCCAGGGATGCAGCATCCACAGCTTTTCTGGGCAACCTGTGCCAGAGCCTCCCCACCCTCACAGGGCAGAATTTTCCCCTAATATCTCATCTAAACCTGCTGTCTTTCAGTTTGAGGCCATTATTCGGCAGCAGGTAAACACGTGTATGTGTTTCTCAGGACACTGAGGAATGGAGCATCCAGATTCCAGTGGGAAGAATCCTGGTGTCTTGGGCCACATAACATATTTATAGTAGTAATTAAAGCAATTCCATGGAATGTTATGAGGTGCTGGAAAGTGGTTCACATATAGTTTGGCTCCTTCAAACAATTCCAGGACATGTTTGGGGATTAGATGGGTCGAGGAGGGTTACCACAAGGTGTTTTGAAAGTGAATAGAATTTAATAACATGACTGTGATCAGACCATGCCATTTGGCCCCAGGATTAGAGAATATTTCCCGGTATTGTTCAGCACCCTAATGGGATGTTGCCACAGCTCCTGATTGTAAGAAGACAGTAGGAGGAAAATCCTGGAAGAAAGACACTGTTAAGATAACAGGCTAAAAATCAACATTTTCATGTTTCTCAAATGCAAAGCCAGTGTTTCGGTGCATTAGTTAAGAAAACAGAGTGTGAAAAGTTCATAAGGAGTAAGGAAACCTTTTCAAAGAGTGGGAGCCGACAGGAAGGAACAGGTTTGTCGCCAGTTCAATAAAAATTGGGCAAGCAAGAGGTTTTGAAGGTTAAAACTCATTGTCTAGAGGTGAAGTCCTAACGTGCCTTTATCCTTGAAAACCAATTGGATTGGAACTGGATAAAATTCAGGTTAAAGCATCAAAAATCAATCCCAATGAATGTCCCTTTTAATCAAGGCACATGAAAATAGGCAATCAGACAGAATTAAATACTATACACTTGCCTCTGTGCATGTGCTAACAGTCTGCTTTAAATGAAGATGCTAATGGGATACACAGCTCAAAACCCTGATAAAAGGAAGCTCCTCTGTGACATAAATCACACAGGAACAATAGAAGAGGCCAAAGTGATAAAGAAAGGCCTTTTATGTTAGAGAAAATGTAAAATCAAAGCAAGAAAATAGGGTCAATGTGTGCACAAGTGACAAGGGGTCCCTGGGGAAGGGTGCGGTGTTAAGGTTGGTTTATTGACCATTTGAAGAGGGTGACAGTGACTGACATGCTGAGAGAAATCCAAAAGGTTGGGAGGGCAGAAAATGTGAGAATGAGAGACTTCCAAGAGGCTTGATATGCGCTGAGCAAATGTCACAACACTTGGAGCTCACACCTGTAAACCCACTGAAAGAGAAACAAATCTGGATTTAGTCTTGATTTACTCACATCCTGTGCTGCAGGACACAGCTGTCGATGCATTGCTCTGTGAGAGGGAGCACATGGTCCTGTAGAAGCAGAATGAAATAAATGAAATTAATGAAATGAAATTAAAAAAAAAATTGCAGTAAAGTTCAACTCCAAAATGGAAACAACATAAAAATGAGGCAGCTCCTTAAAATGAGTAAACATAAGAGTAAAGTGATTCAAAGTATCTTGTATAATGGCTTGTTGTGAGGTTTGATGACATATGAAAAAAAGACCTGAAGGATGGTAAAAGTAATAATATATAAATAAAAAAATAATTTAAAATACCTGCTTAAACAACAGGGTAAAGAGACACTACTCAAAACTGGAAGTTGCAGTCAAAGGAGAGAAAAAAAATTAGAAATATCACTAACTCTGAGGTGTAAATTGCAAAACAATCACCAGACATGGAAACACAGGAAACCCATTGCCAACCTCATAAAAATAGACAATTAAAATTTAATGAGGGTCCCCCGGAAGTTTACTCTCTAAAGGGCATGAGCTGCCTGATGTGTCTGCCATTGAGGGTTCAGTAGAAAATGCTTTTAGAGCATTTAAATTGTATTCACTGAAATGTTTGGGGGAAGCTCTGGTAGAAAATCACCACAGAATTAAATCTGTTCTGCACTTCGTTCCTGGTACTGGCCTTGATACTTGAGGAATGAAAGGTGGGAAATATACTTTTTTTTTTTTTTAAGTGAAGCTCCTGAAGAGTCCAAGAACAGGAATTTGAACCATGAAATTTGAATCCAGGTTGTGAATGTCCCATCCCTGGAAGTGTTCAAGGCCAGGCTTGAGCAACCTGGTCTAGTGGGAAGTTCCCCTGATGATCCTTAAGATCCTATCCAACACAAACTATTATGGGATTCTATGATTCTAATGATTTTTTTCCCCCTCCATTATTTTGGTTGAGCCATCATTAAGAACATATTAATAAAAAAAGCACATGACACGTTGGGGGAGGGCAGTGGGTGTCACGAGTCACTTATTGTTCTTTAAATAAATCCAAGTCCGTGTGATATGGATGATGTGGTTAATACAAGGGAATTTATACTTTTCCCATAGCTAGGAATTTAAACTATGCTGTCGTGGGACATGAAGATGAGTCTTTTGATAGATTAATAACCAGTTCAAAGATGAGAAATAAAGCTCAGGAATAAAGGGTTGTGATAGAGGGAGGCGATACCTGGGAGAGTCCCATGGGAATGTCTGCTGAGGGTGTTGGGTGGATTTATAAATGAGCTAAAAATGGGTGAAGAATGAAGCAGAAAAGGTAATTGGTGGTAGAGAGTTTTCCAGGGTTGTCAGAAGTATCCAAGGAGAGATTATGTGACTTGGCAATTTTCATCTTAAAAGAGAGATGACTGAGAGGGCAACAATACATCCAGACAATCATGAGTGGAATGAAGAAAGAGAATAGGGGATGATTATTCCCCATTTCTCATAACACAAGATCCAGGGAACTTTATATGAGATTATCAAGCGGAATATTAAAACAAACAGAAGAAAAGATATTTTCTTACAGCGTATCATTCATCTGTGCAACATTGGGAGGCACATTGTGGAGGGCAGAAACACAACTGTCTGGAAGGCAATTAGACAAATTAATGAAAGAAAGATCTGCTGACAGCTGCTCAATACAATGACATCAGTGCAGGCTCCAGGTCAGACAGTCCCCTTGCTGGAAGCTGGGAGCTTAAACCAGGACCATTTTCACTTTATTATCTTGGTTTTCTTATTTTTTCTGCCCAAAGATCTGCTACTGGAGCCAGGGACAGCATGAATGGCTTCTTGGATATTTGGGCTGAGCTGTTGCAGCCACTTCTAGGTTTCTGCCTTTCCAAGAACCTCTCAAGGATCAGTTTGTACATCTTTTAAATAAAATCCTCCTGATCTGTGGCCGTACTAGCACAGCACCCAGTACTGACCCAGAGCAGCTGATGTAGAGTATGATCCAGCCAGGATGAATCTGGAAGCCCTTTTGAAGACTTTTCGCCAATAAACTGCCCTTCACCCTGCCCAGCAGGCCTTGGGTGGTGGATTTGGCTCTGATCTTGGCATGATTGACTTGTGTGGCTCTTTGGGATGGTGTTTGGGAAGCCCCCAGTGCTGCCTGGAGCAGTGTCTTCTCTTCCATTCAGCCACCCCCTGTGATCCTGCTCACAAGCTCCATCTCCCTCTCACCAGCTGTGGCTTTTGTTGGACCACAGTCCACTCTGGGATCAATTGTGTTTGATTAGCTCAGTAAATCCAGGAAGGGGAAGCCAAGATTGTCGCAGGAGCCTTTCAGCACCAGCAGTGGGGAGTCCAAATCCCCATTAAACTGTGTGCTCAACCCATCCCACGTCACTCATTTTTGCTGTCTCCCTCTATCTCATCCTTTGTTTTCTTGTCTTTGCTTACAGTTGAAGTTTATATCAATATTGTTGTGGTGAGTTCATGCTGAAGTGGTCTGTTCCCTGCAGATCAGGTTTCAATTTAAAACTCTACCACTGAGGCTCAATGGGCAAACGATGTTCCTCCTGTAGATCTCAGGTTTGACATTTGGAAAAAAAGGTGACTCAAAAGTTTTGCTTGCAGGGGGAACATGTGCTGGATTTATGGATTTCCTGTGGATGTGTGAAGGGGGATGCTCCAAGGATGGATTTTGAATGACAACTTTATCCTCTCATCTAAACGATTCCAGCGTGAGGTGTGTCAATGTCACAGCCACCAGCTGGTCTCAAACCCAACCTGCCAGTCATTGTGACAAGGTCGTGAGAGATAGGAGGCAGGAGAAATCCTTGAGCTGAGCTACAAGCAGCCTTCAGGGAATTACTCTGTGGATCCTTCTGGACCGGAGATTCAGTTCCTCCTGGATTTGAGAAATACCTGGTGCCTCTCACCTTGTCATGTGAGAGCGGTGCCTGCTGTGAGCTCTGGGATGAGTTGATGGGCATCTATTCTGGTCAGACTGGGAATAAAGGGAGAGTTATTTTAACAGGATAAATTGCTTGTGACAAAGAGGGGTCTGACTTGCTGTTGCTTGTGGCTCCTCTGTCACAGCTACCTCTAGACATCGACTTTTCAGTACTGAGGTTCCCCTTTCTTTGCATGTGATACATAATTGTTAATGATCCAAGTGTGAAAGAAAGGAAAGAAATCTCTTAAGTAAACACAAACTGAGTTTTAGCTGTGTCTGAATTGATGGAGGGAAGCTGGGACCAGCCTAGTAGAAGGATAGAACTGGTCATGGACTGCCTGCATCATCCGGAACCCCACAGTCGCTTTAACTCTCGGCACAGACTTCCATCCCGTGTTACAAGTAAAGCTCCTTAGCTGGAAAGTGTTTCTCATGATGCACTGTGATTATTGATCCAAAGGAATTAAGTTATTAAATATCTTTTAACTCTGACTTTCTCTCCCCTGCCTCCAGCCAGGTCCATATAGGTGTCATTGCAAACTGGCATTGTCACTCATTAGAGGTACTGATTTCTACTGTGAATGTTGTGTCTTGTGCCTGGGGAGGGAACTGTGGCTCCCTGTGTCTGGCTGAGCATCTCAGTTCATCCACGCTCTCCTTCGCCAAGGCCACGGGAAGAAATCCCTAATTCTTCCCTTGAAACATCAGTGCAGCCATGAAATCAGAGGGAACAACTCAAGATTATTACAGAAACATAAGAAATAAAATTTGTATTTCAGGGTCTGTTGCAGACCGGAGTAAGATATTGCTGGGTGGGAAGAGAGATTTGCTTCTCGCAAAGTGCTGGTCCAGCTGATGCTTCTTCAGAGCAGCCCCAACCAATCACTCCATGGGTACTGCACATACTTTAATTAGATATTGAATCATTGACCAGAAATGAGGCTCCCACGCATATCTCAGGTCAGCATCCCCCACCTGCTGTGCCTGAGCTGGCAGTGAAAGCAGAAGGTCTGTACCTGCCCATGACCTTCCTCTAATTATTTGGAATCCATATTATGGACGTTGCTGCACAAGGCAGCCAATGCCAGGTGTTAAATTAATAAGCTGAACCAGGTTTTCTGATCAGTGCTCTGGGCTCTTTGCCATTCCTTTTTCTCCTCAACATCTGATAAAATAACCCAGGGATTTGGTCAAAAGTATTTTGCATGTGTGCTATTGATGGCACTTGGAAAGTGTTGGGTATTTTCCTACTGGGTAGGAAAGAAAAAAAATGGGGAAAATGGATCAAGTCAGGGAAAAAGTAATCAGAAAGTTGATGCTGGGGGAAGACACAAGCATTCTCTGGGGGTCTAGTAGTACTGGTAATTTGTAGTTCAGGTGAATTGAAAACACAAGGGCATGCAGTGCTGGAAATATTTGAATCCATACTGGCACCCATTCAACTGGGGGGTGAGCAAAGGCAATTTCCCAGCTACTGCCCATTTACCAATGAGTCTGAGCAAATTCCTATTCAACAGCAGTCTGAGAATGTAGGAACATGTCATTATGGCCGAAGTAGCTAAATCCCCATGCTGCAGGTAAAGCAATTCACGGGTTATTGGAGGGAGGATCAGTGTGGGACAGGGATTCTGCTTGTGGCTCATTGGAAGTGAGCTGGCAGCAACCTGTCACCTGAGATTGTCATCAGGGAAATCCCTGACATGGAGATTCATTTGCTTGTGAAGTACTTTGCCTAATAGGAGAGGTAGAAACACATCAATAAGGTTTGTAAGAGCCTGGAGGAGAGGAGGTGACTTGGGATGTACGTCCCAGAGTCAGATTTTCTGGTTGAATAACTGGGAGGTGCCCATGGAGCTGTCACAGCCAGAACTTTTGGGCTGGACCTTCTGTGTCAGTAATTTTCTGGTTTTATGGGGAGAGACAGTGTGTGTTTGTTGTGGTTGGAAGGGCTCTGCCAACCAATGTCTCCAGAGCTGGTTGTTGGAATAACTCAACCATTTCTTGCCTTCAGAGGAAGGTCCCCTTTACTCTTATCCTGCAGATTCTCCCATGGGGACTTTCATTTTGGACTTAATGATCCTTGAGGTCCCTTCCAACTGAGGATATTCTATGATTCCATGATTTTATGCTGCTTCTGGCAGCAACAGTTTAAGGTTGAACAATTCGAGGCAGAGCATCCTCCTCGTGCCCTTTATTCTCTGCTGAACAGTGACTTTTTTGCATAAGGGCAGGGGATAGAGGACAAAAATAATTCTCATCCCCACCTTGAGAAAGTAATAGTTGTTTAATGTCTCTACATTTCATGGAGATTTCTGTTTCTTCCAGTTAAGAGCTTCTGTTTTATCACAGTACCTATTGAAAAAATGTTAAAAAGAGTGGCCACAACGAAAACAGTATTTCTGATGGAACTGAGAGGAGGGGAAAATTGCCAGACCCAGCTAAAAGACACCAGGGAATGAACCAGATCTTTTGTCAGTCCGTCCATCCATCCATCCATCCATCCCAATAGTATCACACATGCATAATAACCCTGCCTGCTGAGGACATCTACCTCCAGGTATCTCTTCAGTCCTTTCCATCAGAACAGAAATTCATTCAGAACCGAGGGAGAGTTATTGGTGTTGTGTGGATGCTCTAATAGATTTTTTATTGCACTTTCCAGAGAGATTGCAAAGCCCCAGCCATCCCAACGCTGCATTTACTTCATCAATTCTTGTGCCTGCTAATGCTGACGCCGTAAGGTTTGGCAGCTTCCATTAAGAACGGTTTGCTCCATGATATTAACAGGCAGGGAAGCTTTGTGCTGATGGATAAAGCACGGCGTAAAAGCTGATTGGAATCAATCAGAGTAATTGTCTGGATGTGTGGTGGTTAATAGGAAATGTCCTGCATATTATTGCAGGGTTTATATAGCGAAAGGATGAGCCTGCTGCTGCCTTTTGTGGCTCACGGCCTCTCCTGAGCTGCTGGGGGAGGTGATGGATCTGTTGGGAGTTCAGGAGACACTGTGCTGGCGGGTCTGTAAGATGTGGAGCTTGGAGAAGAGCCCTGCAGTTTGTACTTGTCTCTGGGACTGTTTTGCCTTCATGTCCATTGCTACCAGCTGGGCAAAGGGCAGCTGTCAGCCTGGTCCATGACTGATGCCAAGCCCAGCCAAGGGATCTGGGAGACAGCAGGCAGCAGAGACCAGGAGCAAGCCTGGGGCAGAAGGTCTCTGAGTCTCATGTGTGCTGCAGACTCACACACTGGCAATTAAACACAATCTTGAATCCATTCAGGCCAGCCTGGTGTCCCCACAGCTGACCTTCCTTGGAAGGAAGACTGAAGAGAGGCCACCCAGGAGCCTGTTATCCCTCAGGATCCAAGTGCTGGCCCTGGGTCACACGCAGAGGCAGCCTGGGAGGATTGAATGTGAACTTTCAGCCAGAAAAACCCACCTTGAAACAGGCTTCACAATAAACAGCGAGACACTCACACCCCAGGAGGACCTGATCAGACTCTCTTTGATCAGACACTCCAGAGCTGAGCTAAAGCCCCTGGGGCAGCTGAAAGCAAGTAGATCATAGCACCTGGCATATTTACACATAAACTAGGAGTAGCCTTGTTTTCCAGCATCCTTTTCTTCTGGGAGAGGCTTAAAGCACATAAACTTCCTCATGGAAGCATCTTCCCAGTCAGTCACCAACCCCCTGGCAGCTGTGGGTGCATCCCCTGACCTGTAAAGGTACCCCTAAATACTACTGAGGGTGTCTTGGAGGGGGTCAGTGACTCAGTGAGGGGTGGGCTGGCTCAGGACAGCTCTTGCTGAACAACCTCGGGTTATGAAGACTCTCATCTTGCTCCCTGCCCCAAGGACTGAAACATTGGGTGTTTTTTACTCACTTTTGCTGCATTTATTGTTAGTAAAGTTAATAAATCCCCACAAAGCACAGAGGTATCACTTGCATTTCATGAGCAAGGGCCTCACTCTTGCCTGAGGTCATGAGTAGTGCCTTTCATTTAAATTCAGTGCTAGAAACTTCTGAATCCCTGGGAAGAGATCTTTCTTGCCAGCAGAGTTGCCGATGTGGAAGGAGAGGGAGAGCAGGATTTGGCCAGGAAAGGCCAGTTCCCGTCAATGGCCAGAGCCCTGAGTACCACCTGAGGTGCAGGAGCCTGGGATCTAATGAAAGAGCTTTCTAAGCACTCATTTCTTCCCTCAGTGAGTCGAATACTATTAACCTTTAAGGCAAAATTATATTTGGTGCCTCTGGGAAGCAGTAACATTTCACTGAACTGCACTGGGGAATCAGGTAAACAATTGTTAACTCTCTCCAGCCCCATTTCAAGGCCCTTTTGGGGAGGCTGCATGTGTGTCCAAACCCTGCCAAGCAGCTGAGAAGGGCTCTGAGCTTGGAAATCCAGGAGACACAGGAGGTCAGCTGGAGATCCACTGTCCCCTGCTGCCATCCAGCCTGATGTCCCAAACTCTTTCTCATTAACTGAAATCAGTTAATTCAGTTGAACCCACAGTCCTGGCCAGGAATCATAGAATGGTTTGGGTTAGAGGGGACCTTAAAGATTATCTAATTCCAACTCCCCAGCCATGGACAGGGACACCTTCCACTAGACCAAGTTGCATTTGGTACCAAAACCTCTGCACTGCTACTTTGCCATTTCCAGGGTCCATGCAGTTATTGGGCAACAGGTCTGGCTTTTGATGGCTGGGGATGTGGTTTGTCAAGAGTCAGGTCATAAGAAGCCATTTATGAACTTGTACTGTGACATCTGTCACAACTGGAGGTGTTTAAGGAGGTTTTAAACACTTGGAGGTGTTTAAGGGTAGACTGGATGAGGTGTCGAGGGCCATGATATAAATGTATTATCACTGTTAGGTTTTAGTTGAATTATAGGTTGGACTTGATGATCTTCAGGGTCTTTTCTAATCTTACCAACACTGTGATACTGTAACTGGAGACAAAGCCGCTGTGTGTGGCACTGCTATTAAATAACACCATGGAGGTAAGCTCTGAGTTAAACATCCAACTGCGCTTAGAAGCTGCTTCACCCAACAGCTTTGACAGCCTAGACACTTTGACCAAGTCCCGCCTTGCTCTTGGGCAGCGTGTGGGATCACAGTACACTCCAGAGATGTGAACATTTTGCTGACAGGGTGAAACAGGCTGTGAACTCCGCCAAGCACCCATGTGTGCCTTGCACAAGAGCTTCTAAACGTGTTGAGTTCAGGGATACATTCCCGTGAAAAGAAAAATCTAAAGAAAACTAAAAAGTGAGTGCCTTCCTTATTTTCCTCCTTTCCCCCCCCTTTCCTTTCCTCGTGTCAGTGCATTACTCCAGCTCTACCCTCCCTTCCAGCCAGTGCTCTCCACTGGAGCTGCCCAACACCAGGCATTGCAGGTTGGGCAGCCAGGGGTGGTGAGGGAGCTCTGAGCTGCTCAAGCCTTGGCAGAGAGAAAGCAGGGGCCACAATACGAGGACAAAGTCAACACCTTGGGTGGAAAATTAAATCAATGAAGCAGCAGGAGCCAGAAAGCAAACGATGCAACAGCAGCAAAGCTGGCTTCCAAATTGAAATGTGTTTGCTGGGGATTGTCCAACGGCTTGGGGAGTTATTATTTCCATTTCTCTAGTTATGAATTAATTTCTAGAGAACTTAATCATCCCCTCCCTACTCCCCTCCACAACCCCTTCTTCCCTTCTCCTTCTAATTTTCCACTTGACTGGGGATTCTCTGACAGTGAAAATTCAGGCTTAGAGGAGGTCCATGCAAGCTGCTCCATTAGACTGGATAATCTCATTGGAACCAGTGGTGTGAATAATAACACCTTCACCTCATGCACAGCACCGGATTCAAATGACACTCAACACCTCAGGCTGTAGGAAACAAAGGGGAAGGGGCAGGAACAGGGGAAAGGGGTGGGTCAGAGCTTGCACCAAGCACCCTTTGTCTCCTGGATCTGCCAATCTATTCCCACTCCTGAGGACACATCTGCAGTACAAATGCTGGTCCAAGTCTTCTCTGGTGCTGGGACATCATAGAATCATTAGAGTTGGAAAAAAACCTTCAAGATCATCAAATTCAGGAGGGGAAGGTCCTTCCTGACTAATCTAATTTCCTTTTATGATCAGGTAACTCGTCTAATCCATGAGGGAAAATGTGTAGATGTAGTGTATCTAGATTTTCGCAAAGCCTTTGATACCGTCTCCCATAGTAAACTCCTGGTGAAACTGGTGGCTTGTGGCTTAGATAGGCTTACTCTGCGCTGGGTTAAGAACTGGCTGGATAACCGAGCTCAGAGAGTGGTGGTGAATGGTGTCACACCCAGTTGGAGGCCAGTCACTAGTGGGGTTCACCAGAGTTCAGTGTTGGGGCCTGTTTTGTTCAGTATCTTTACTGATGATATGGACAAAGGGATGGAGTCCATCATTATTAAGTTTGCAGATGACACCAAGCTTGGATGTTAGAGGGAAGAAAGGCTCTGCAGAGAGACCTTGACAGGCTGGAGAGATGAGCTGAGTCCAGTAACAAGAGGTTTAACAAATCCAAGTGCCAACTTTGGTTGCAATAGCCCCATGCAGAGCTGTAGGCTGGGGACAGAGTGGCTGGAGAGAGGCCAGGCAGAGAGGGACTTAGGGGTGCTGGTTGATAAGAGACTGAACTGATAGGTGGCCAAGAAGGCCAATGGCATCCTGGCTGCATCAGGAATAGTGTTGTCAGTAGGACTGGGGAAGTTATTCTTCCCCTCTACTCAGCGCTGGTCAGGCACATCTTGAGCGCTGTGTCCAGTTCTGGGTCTCTCAGTTTAAGAAAGATGTTGAGTTGCTCAAACGTGTTCAGAGAAGGGCAATGAGGATGGCGAAGGGGCTGGAGCACAAGCCCTATGGGGAGCGACTGAGGGAGCTGGGGTTGTTCAGTCTGGAGAAGAGGAGGCTGAGGGGAGACCTTATCACTCTCTACAACTACCTTAAGGGAGGTTGTAGCCAGGCAGGGCTCGGATTCTTCTCTCAGGCCCCCAGTGACAGAACGAGAGGACACAGGCTGCATCAGGGGAGGTTTAGGCTGGATATTAAGAAAAACATTTTCATAGAGAGAGTGATCTCTCAGTGCAATGGGCTGCCCGGGGAGGTGGTGGAGTTACTATCCCTGGATGTGTTTAAGGAAAGGTTGGATGGTGTACTTAGTGACATGGTTTACATGGTTTAGATGATGGGTTGGTGTTGGGTAGGTTGATAAGTTAGGTAAAAGGTTGGACTTGGTCTCTATGGTCTTTTCCAACCCTGTTAATTCTGTGTAACCTTTGACTGAATATGACCATGCCCACTAAGCCATTTTCTACACAGTTCCATGGATGGTGACTTCCCTGGAAGTCTGTTCCAATGCTTAACCACTCTTTCTAGAAAGAATTTTTTTCCTCATATCCAATCTGAACCTCCCCTGGTGCAACTTGAGGCCATTTCCCCTTGTTCTATGGCTTGTTACTTGGGAGGAGAGACAGAGATGCAACTAAAAAACTGGGTTCTGTCAACAACCCACAAAATGGACAGTTTGAATCCAGGATTCTGGTTTGGATGTTGATCCTGAAGGACCTCAAGTCTAGCAGGACTCTTTAGCCCCTCAAGGGCATAGTTGGACTCTTGTCCATCACAAATGATCATGTTAGGAGAAGAGGTCTGGGTGGATTGTGCATGAGAGACAATATCATGAAACTACATTTGAATTCCTACCTTCTTCAGCATTCTCTTCCCAGCCTTTTCCAACTGCCTACCCATGCTGGATCCATGCTACCAGAGCCTTTGTTGAGGCACTACTGTGCACTGCCACAGCCAGAAGGAATAACATCTTGCCATAGTTACTTCCATCACATCCACCAGTGCAACCTGGCTCTTGGGCTCACCCGATATTCCAAGAAGTACCCAGAGAGCAGCACCTGTGCAAGTTTTCTCCAGAAATGACTTGCTTTTAAAGGGAAGGAAACAAGGAGATGGACACTTGGAATGCATAATGAATGGCTCTACTGCTGTGTGTCTGACAGCCCGGGCTGCTGGAGGCCATTCCCAGCACCACAGCAATTTTTCAGTGCTTAACCCATCCCTTCCAGCCATGCAGGGATGAAGGGAAATTCATACATCACAAGCCAACAGCATTTTCCTTGCAGGAATGTTAACTGAGATCCCTGGCAAAGCCTCGGCTCAGGGAGTGCTTTCCAGAGGGAGGGGGCAGGCGCAGTGAGGTGTCCTAGACCAAACTAGGAGCTCTTCATGGTTTAGGAGGACAGTTCCTAAGGACCCTTTGGCTGTATGATTAAACCACCAGAGGGATGAAGCAAGGATCATCTGTAGGGTGTTCTGAAGTCTTGGTCCATCTTTTTCTTATGTGTCGGCTCTGGGTGGATCCTCTCCCAAATCCAAACCTCTGTGCAGAGCCAGCTTTCTCTTCCTCGTGAAGAGCAAGGCAAACACTGTGAGGGAGCTCGGGCTGCCTGATGTAGCCCTTAGTGTTCAGCAGAAAGAAGAGTCTAAGGAAGAGAAAAACTCACCTTGTTCTCTGACTTTTTGGCTGGAGCCGGCTTGGGCAGAGAAAGGCAGTGAGACTAAAATTAAAATCCTTCTTGCTCTATTTTTTTTCTCTTATTATTCTCTCCCCCGAATTCCCTTTCCTAAAAGGAGCTGAGCTGTGAAAGTCAGGATGAAGCATACTCCGAGGATCTTATTTTTGTCAGAATTGGAAATGCTGACTTAAGTAGTTGGGAAGCTCTAGCTCTGATCAAAAACCTGTGCATCAGTCATGTGAGGGTCTAAAAACTACCATGTAAACACATTTTGTCCTTTATTTATGATCTCTGAGACAGTTCACCTGTTGAAGGCTGTGCATCCAGCTCAGCCAATGCTTTTTCCTTGCTCCAAAGAGACAAATACACCTCAGAGATGGATTGGGAACTTCAGACACGGTGTGGGTGGGGTTGGTGGAACTGCATGGGTGCCTGTATTCCTCAGCCAGCAAACCCCACCAGGGTAATTTCACACCTCACAGAGAAAGCAAAGCCTGGGCTAAGAGGCTCCTTGGCTTATTTTTCCCCAGTGAGGATTAATTCTCAGCACAGTCTCTCCTCTTCAACCAGAGCCACAGGGAAAACCTCTCTTTCCAGCTCTGGATGTAATGGGGACTCAGTGTAATTCTCTCTGTGCTATCCCATGGTTTTCCTGGCTGCTCATTGCACTGCTCCAGAGCATGGGGAAAGTTTGGAGCTGGAGGGTGGAACTGTCTCTGCCAGCAGCAAATACTGGAGCTACAGCACACGTCACTGTCTGTTGTTTCTGCTGCCTGGGGACACGGGCAGATGGATGGAGGCACGTGGGCAGCGGGAGGAGGAGGAGGAAGGGGAAGGAGCTGAACAGTGATGTGAAAAAGAAACACCGGTGAAGGTCAAAAGGAGTGGTGGGTTGGGAGAGTCCAGTCTGAGAAACTCTGTGGGGTCCCCTATGCCTTGCACCCTCCTGGGTAAAACCGCTCAGGGCAAGGGGTTTCTGGAGGTGAGGGATTTTGGATAAACAGTGGTCAAGTCTGATCGGGTCTCTCCGGTGGAAATGTTTTCTCTCTTCTTGATGTGCTTCCCGAAGTCAGGACAGCAGATGCTCACAGGAAAATAGCAATTAAATGACATGCTGGCTGAGTCTGGAAGTCTTACAGTGTGCTCCCCAACCTCCTGGCAAACCTCCTTGAACAGAGATGTTTTCCTCCCTCATTTGCAGTTTTCCTGCCCTGTTTGCCCTTTAAGAGTTGAGGCTGAAGTGGCATCGAAACTCTCCCACCCTTTTCGTGGGACTTCCAGGTCTCACTGCAGCCTTGGCAGTGATTCCCGAGGAAGCCTCAGGACCACTGATCTGGATTAGCCCCAGTCTCGGTGCAGCACACTCCAAATTTTACCTTTCTGAAGGCATGGGCCCCTCCCATCGTCTTTACCAACAGCTATTTGGCATTTGGACCACGGTGACAGGGAAAAGACCAAATTAATTTCTTCGGCGTTACTCAGCAGAAGCTCCCACGGAGAATTCAGGGATGATGTTCTGAATCAGGCCATGAACAAAGAACTTCAGCCCCTTTGAACAAATTACTTGCATCAGCCCTTGCAGAGGAGAGCGTGTAGGAACACAGGAGAGAGTAGGTGTTATCTGCCCAGGTTCTAGGAAAGACACTCACAAACATTATTAGCATGAATAGGAAGCACCATGATAGGATGCTCTCTGGGAAAAGTAATTTTGTTCATTAATTACTTGCCTTATCTAGCATCCTTGCTCCCTTTCTCTTGCTTTCTTCTTTTTAATTTTTTCTTTAAAATGACTGTAAGTGAATTCAGTGTATGGAAAGTTATTTTCCTTCTTCCTCAGAGACGGTAGTTTGTATTACTCAGGTAGCCTTCAGCTGAGTCCTCAGGGGTTTTTCCATCTCCATTTGAAGCTCAGTCTTTTACGGGCAGATGGCAGAAAACAGATTCCAGGCAGGTTCCTGTGATTTTTCTCAGACCACCTCAGTGCAGTTCACATGCCTTTGGCTGGAGTTGTGCCTGGTGTTTGGGATTTTGTGTTGGGAGATTCTCCTCCTGCTTTAAGCTACCAGACTCATGTTGTACCTGGTTAGTTCAGCAGCAAAACGACTTGGGAGGGTTGTGATTGAAGGGACAGCGAAGCGGAGCCCCTGCGGCTCCAGAGATGTCCTTCCCTTGTGTCTTCAATCCTTGCAGGAGGTTGGAAAGGGTCCGTGGATGGAGACAGGTGATACCCGTCCTCCCAGATATTAAACACATGTGTTTTTTATCTTCAGATGCCTTCTACAGGAGGGAATGATTTAGGATTAGATATGAGGAAGAAATTCTTCCCTGTGAGGGTGGTGAGGCCCTGGCACAGGTTTCCCAGAGAAGCTGTGGCTGCCCCATCCCTGGAAGTGTCCAAGGCCAGGTTGGAGCAACCTGGGATAGTCGAAGGTGTCCCTGCCCATTGCAGGGGGTTGGAACTGGGTGATCTTTAAGGTTCCTTCCAACCCAAGCCTTTCCATGAGTCTATGAATCATGGAGGAACAAAACCTTTCTGTAATGCTGAACACCACCAGCTGAGGAGGCATCACCTTCCACAGACCCCCTGTCTCATTTCCACACTCTACTCCCCCGCCCCTGCTCCCCCGTGCCAGCAAAGGATTTACAATTCTTCATTGGACAAAGGCTCCAAGTTTCCAGGGATTTGCATGTGAAATGCTCCTGTTCATCTCAGGCTTGAATGAGCCATCAGAATGCTCATCAGGGATCTGCCCGCGGAGGCACAAACATGTGTACACAACAAATTGCTTGTCCGTGGCTGCACCCCAGCCATGCGTGAGCTAGGGTGGTCCTTGGGGCCACCTCTGAACCTTTGTTCACCGGGTGGGGGGGGTGCTGAGGAGCAGGTTGCATTTGATGGACCAAACCGAGCCTCCCCCGGGCAAGATTAGCAGGGACAAGACAATCCCCAGCTCTGGAAACCTGGGGAGGGGGAAGAGGGGAAGGAGAAGGGGCGTGAAATCCCCCAAACCAGGGGGGGAGGGATGCTGTTTGTGGAGTGTAAATCCTTGGCACCCACGCCCCGTGGGGCTCCGAGGGTGGGCTGGAGGGAGGAGCCCACCTGGGGACAGAGATAAGGGGCGGGAGGGGGGGATTGCCGTGGGATTGCCGTTCTGCAGGATAAACCGGGAGAGTTATCAGGGCGGAAACTCGGCTTCTATTACCATGCATTAGAATAGATTAGCGGGCAGAGCAATTAGCATCCTCACTCTGCCTGGCGCAGTGACAGGGCCGGTGGTGGCGGGCAGGAGGCGACTGGGAAGAGGCAGCTTTGGCAGGGCTGCATTTCCCTCCCCCCTGAACTGCAGCCCAAGGACAAGGATGGACTTCTGGGTCTTCCCCTTCCTTGCTGGGACATTGGGAAGAGCAGGAGGTGAGAGGGATCTTTGGTCAGTGGTGTGAAAATTTTTGTGGCTTGAGGTCGCTGATAAAACGCCCTGGGAAGGTGCAAAACTCTTAAAGAGTGAATTTCAGCTTTCTTGAGTTACCTCTTGAGTTACCTCTTCGTGTCTCTCTGGAGGAATCCACAGACCTCTGGGTCCCCAAATTAAACCCATTAACCCCCCCACTGCTTCAACATCCCCCAGTGGCTTTTTCCCCCTTTCCCCAGCCCATCTTTGATGCCCAAACAGCAATTTTTGAGGGAGATGAGCCTGTTTGTGGTTAGATCTAAAGATGGAAACAAGGAACCAACTCCCTCCTCAGAAACACATCAATTTGCTGAGAAAACTTCCCCTTCTCTCACTGCCAGCATGTATTTCCCAGGAATGAACCTGTGCATTTTCTCAGGTCAAATTTATCCCCTTTCATGTAGTGTCTTCTGCTTTTCTGTCCAGGATGGAGTATCCTGGGCAGTGGGTAAAATTTAACTCCTTGATATCAGGGAAAGCTAAATTCCAGCTATGCCTTGGGCAACCTGGAGGCAGAAAGAGAAGACAGGGTCGGAGTGGGGTATTTGCCACATGACCATATAAAGTTTAAGGTCAATTTTTCCTGCGTCTCAACATTTATGGCATTCCTATTCTTAGGCCCCCTGGGGAGCCTGGAAATGTCAAAACATTGCTAAAACTGACCTTAAACTTTACATGCAAGTGGGACTGAAGCTTCTCCCTTTTCCTGGTCTGGCCAGAAAATTGCTTTGGCTCCAGCAGAGGGAAAGGCAAATTTCAGCTGCTCTCTCTTTCCCCAGCCCTGTTCCCCCCTTGTGATAAAACCCTCTCAGGAGACACAAAGCTGGCTCTGCATGTTGGCCAGACTTTGGCTAAAACAAACCTCTGATTCCATCCCCGGGGTCCTTTAATTGCTGTGTTCTTGTCTCGCCCTTCTTGCCGACTGGGAAATCAAAAACTTTTCCCCCCAAAAGAGCAAAGCTGTCAAATTGAATCACATACAGAAAGAGGGACCAGACTAATGAGACTGATTCAGACCATCACAGCCAGATAATTCCAGAGCTTCCCAGAGCCACAAATCTCGGTGTTCTACAGTCCCTTTCCCGACTCCAGTCCCCAAGTCCTGGACGAAAATGCCACACGAAGGGTTTGCTCTTGGCTTCCACCGAGCTCCCTCTGCTGATCGCCTTGTAAAAGGCGTATCAGACCTACCTGGTCTTCAAAGAAACACATCCCCTCCTGCCTCAGAGCAAGGACTTAGGGTAGAGCAGGCCTTGGGAGTCTCGGGTGATGCTGAGAAGGTGCGTTTGGACACTGGTGGGATATCGACCCGTGCTTGTTTGGGGAATGGGGCACCCTGCTAGAAGCTCCTGGGGTTGTGTAGAGAGAGGGAAACCCACGTGCTACGGCGATGTCAGAAGTGTCCCTGACACCTCCCAGGCTCTGTGCCTGCTCCAGCTTTTCCTAGGACAAAAATGCATGTGTGATACAAGACCAAAGATTTTGACAAAGATTCATTATTTCTGTTATTTCATTTTTTAGAAATCGTAGAATCCCAGAATGGTTTGGGTTGGAAGGGACCTTAAAGATCATCTTGTTCCAACCCCCTGCCACAGGCAGGGACACCTTCCCCTATCCCGAGTTGCTCCAAGCTCTGTCCAACCTGGCCTTGAACACTTCCAGGGAGGGGGCATCCTCAAGTCACTCCTCCCCTCAGGGCCAAGGAGAGCTGCTACTGGGCCACGCCTGCATTTCCGATTCCCAATTTCTTGATCTGGACTGAGCTGGGAATGCAGGACCCTGGTCAGTTTGTCTCTTGTCAGATAACTGCAGGTACAGATGCTTTGCCGTGGGCTCTGTCTGGGCTGGGAAATCACAGATTTCCCCTTGGAGATGAAGAGATGGAAGAAATGGAAAATCATTTTGTCTTACCCTGTCTTGATCCAGGACAGATGGGAGCATCTGGACTACTCAGGGTCCTCAAACTGAGACCTAAATCAGATTTCCCTGAAAGTTTCCCTTCATCCTTTCTAACCTCCTCCTGAATTTCCTTGCATCTATCTATCCAACATACCTGGACAACGAGACCACTGGAGGTGGTGAGAAGGAGGCAGACAGATAATCTGAGGAAAAGAGAAGGCAACAAGGTGAATTTTAAGGGAAAGAGCTAAAGGAAAGTGAGAGAAGAGTGGGAATCATGCCCAAGCCGAAAACACACCACTGAGAAGAGGTGAGGAGTGAGCTGGGGCAACATCTCCATGTTGCACAGTCTGAGGACCCCACCACAGAACACTTAGGAATGAACAGCTTGGGGGTGAAAATGGAGGTGCCAACATGAAGCCTCTTTCCCATCAAAATATCCCAACCTGCCCTGGTGACCCTCTCCTTGTTGGTGTGAATCCCACCTGCCACCCCCAGCACCCTACAGGGAAGGTGTAAAGAAAGGGTGGCTGGAATTATTCAATCACAGGGTGAGAGAATTTATCCCCTGAGGGAAATGTCACCGTTTGCAATCAGAAAGGCAAGATGAAATGTCAAAACCTTTTGCAAAACAGTGACGCTGGCAAATTACCTGTTTTGGAGGTGGTGGAAGGGTGTCATTTCGGGTCGCTGGTGCCTGCCAAACCATTGAATTGTCTCTCAGCTTTGCCATCAAATATAGATGCTCCTTCTTCCCTACAAACCCACCTCACTGGTCAGTTCGAGCCTTGAAATGCAAAGGCAGTCAAAAGAAATCTTCTGTGCATCAAATGGTTCTCCAGAAAGGATGAGTTTCTTTAGAATTTATTTCTAGGAATTCATTTTTAATGGTATTTTTTTTTGCCTGAATTAAAAAAAAGAAAAATCTGTAGTGCGCTAATTGGCACTTGTGAAAAATCCCTAAACCCTCCCTTCTCAGTAGGAATTTCTGATCAGGTCCAATCACCACCACTCTTTTGTCTTGCAATTTGTTATTAATTAGGAAAATTGCACATAAGACCTTTACCATTGCCAGAAAACTGACTTTTTTTTTTTTTTGTCTCATATTAAAAAATTCAGATATTTTAGTCTGCTACTGGGGAAATTATGAGGGGAAAAGAAAAAAATAAAGAGAAAATAGAATGCGAATCTCCTTTTTCAACAGTTGTGGTTATGAGCAAGAAAGGCTCATTCAGGACTATATGCTGGTTTTCTGACCGCATTTCCAGGAAAAAGAAGGAAAATAAAATACAAAATAAGACTTGAGGAAGTTCCCTTCTTCACTTTCTCCCTCAAGATTGTCAAGGGTGATGCTAAGGGTTGCCTTGCTGGCAGGAATGAGAAAGGGGAGAAGTCCAAGGCTCGTGGGACGGTGGAGCAGTTTGTCCTGAATGAATGGCTCTAGAGATCTTGGTCTCTAGAAAACTCTGTGCAACATCTCTCCATCCTGGTGCAAGACGTGGGAGCTGCAGGGATACTATGGCTCAGGAGCAAAGGGCATCTGCAGCTCTGCCAACCTCTGAGCACAGCCTGTGTGGGCAGGGAGAGCCCACCAGCACCTTCTCCTTGTTCCCCTCTGCTAAGAAATCAGGATTCATCCCAAGGAAACTCAGGCATTTCAGGTAGGGGTGGGATGGAGATGGACTGGAAGTGTGAGAGGCAGAGAAATATCCCCCTTGGAGGCACTTGTCCCACCCCACTGCTCCCACGAGGGATCTCTCCTGTGGAGACAGACTGAGAGAGTTGGGGTTCAGCCTGGAGAAGGGAAGGATCCTAGGATCTCCTTCCAGGGCTTAAAGGGGCTCCAAGAGAGCTGAAGAGGGAGTTTGGACAAGGGCTTGGAGAGTCAGGACAAAAAGTAATAGCCTTAAACTGAAGGAGGAGGTTTGGCTTAGATTTTAGGAAGAAATGCTTGGCTGTGAGGGTGTTGATGCCCTGGAACAGGTTTCCCAGAGAAGCTGTGGCTGCCCCTGGTTCCCTGGAGGTGTTAAAGGCCAGGTTGGATGGGATTTCGAGCAACCTGGGATAGAGGAAGGTGTCCCTGCCCATGGCAGAGGGTTGGAACTAAATTGTATTTAAGGTCCCTTCCAACCCAAACCGTTCTATAGATTCTTTGACTTCAGTTCACACTTCCATCCTTGAACATTTTGGGACAAATCCTGGTGGTGGTAGAGTGAGTCTTGGCTTGGTTTGACCCAGCCCTAGCAAGGCTGAAGAGCCCTTAACATCTTTCTGCAGAGGTGGAATAGGACCTGGTCCCTCTGCAGCCTGTGCTTGCAGGATGTGGCCCCAGCAAGCTGCTTTATGTCCCTGGAGTTTAACCTTGGGTCCCAAACCAGGACCTTCATCTCATGCTCAGGAGACCTGGACTTTGCTCTGCTTTCCAACACACACGTGTCTGTGCTTCCCTTTGATGTCTCTACCTGGGTAATATTTCAACCTCATGGAGGTATCATGAAGTTTAATTAGCTCCAGGCAAAGCCCTTTGAGATCCTTGGATGAGAGATGCTGTAGAAGCACAAAGTATTAATTTAACATTATTAAAATAATTGGCTAGTGGATGGTGAACAGAAGGTTAGCAGTATTTATTCTTAATGGGAGATGAGGAAGAAATAACATTCCTCATGGTTCAGTGGTAGGACCAGCTTCTTAGTGTTTGTACTAATGATTTTGGACAAAGCAGGACACTTAGAATTGTTGGGCAAGCAGCTGGTAATGAAATTGCAGCTGCTATTAAGGCACACAGAGAAGCGCAGTCTCTGCACCATAATCTTATTCAAATAAGTTCAGGACTGGGATATGCTCTTTTAGGTGCTTTAAGTGTAATATGATGCCACTGGGTGGGAGTTACACATCAGCTAATTATAGCATGAATAGCGGTGAATTAGGGGATAGGGCAGTGGGAGGTGATCTCAGCACATTGACATCCCCAGCATGGCGGAGTTACGGGTATTTTATTAAAGCAAAACAGTTTGTGGCAGTACAAGGTATTTTTCTCTTCATGAACCATAGCAGATACATCAGATGAGAGCACAGCAGAGCCACAGGAATCTCCCAGGGCACAAAGTACATCCTCTCAACAGGGACAATGCGAATGATAAGTTGGGGTCAGGATATTTCATTACCCGTCTCACAGTCCAGCTGCAGAGTGCAGGCAGCTGCCTTCCAGGTGACCACTTTTACAAGGCAGCCACTTGTGTCTGGAAGTACTTATTTATTAAAAGTCCCATTTGCCTTTATTTACAGCTTGCTGAACTTTTGGGGCTGCAGTGTCCCCTCCGGGCAGCTGCCTTCAGCGGCCGGGTGCTTTGTCACATTTGTTTCTGCGTCTCAGCTTCCACCATTCAGGGGTTTGAGAGAGGTGCTGCAGGGCAAGACTTTGCTCTGCACATGCTGAAACAATTTTCTCTGCTGTCTCATGCCGTTCTTGGGGGAGGGCAGAAGGTTTTTGGCAGTGCAGAGGAAGACTAGAAGCTTTATGACAGGTACCTTTCTGTGCTTCCCTGAATCAAAGAATCACAGAAAGATTTAGGTTGGAAGGGACATTAAAGATCATCTCATTCTAATCCCCTGCCATGGGCAGGGACACCTTCCACTATCCCAGGTTGCTCCAAGCCCTGTTCAACCTGGCCTTGGACACTTCCAGGGATGGGGGATCCACAGCTTCTCTGGGCAACCTGTGCCAGGGCCTCCCCACCCTCACAGTGAAGAATTTCTTCCTAATATCCAATGTAAACCTCCCTTCCTTCAGGGTGATCCACCACAGGGAAAGCCAACCACATTTTGCCTCTGAAGAACCACAGCTGTAGGTGCTGGGCTGATACCTTGGGTGAGGTGTCAACTCACAGGATGCTTTTCATGTTCCAGCTCAGGATAGAGGAGGTGGTCAAGGAAGAGGAGATCACAGAATCACAGGATACTATGAGTTGGAAGGGACCCACAAGGATCATCTCGTCCAACTCACCATCTAACACCCGTACAGAGACCGCGCACACCCCAGAGTGGTGAACATAAACCGAGTTCCCTCACAGGCTCACAGGCCACTCCAAGCCAGAAGGGACCCACAGGACCCTCCAGCCCAACACCTCCCTAGCTAGACCATGTCACTGAGCTCCTCATCCAGTCTTCTCTTAAACACCTCCAGGGACGGCGACTCCACCACCTCCCTGGGCAGACCATTCCACTGAGGGATCACTCTCTCTTGATGGGGAAACCATGGGCAAAAGGCTCTGGAGAAGAGCCCCCTGCACTCTTTTCTGCGTGGACAAACCTGCAGAACCCACTGGCAGGAGGCTCCATCCTTTTGGTCTTGATTTATGCAGCAGCTGGGATCAATTACCTGGGGTGAATGATGTTGATGTGGTGTTGAGCTGAGAGCCTGAACCCTGACAGTGACCCAGAGCCCAGCTCAGATTGGTTCAGCTTGGCAGAATTTCTCCGTCATCAGATTCCAGCACAGACACAGTTGGGTGTTCTGGGATTTTTGAATTGAGAAATACCATTGAAAAAGTCAGACAGTCAAAGTCAAAAGTTAGAAAGTGGCAAAATGGAGGTTTGTGTGGAAAAAAGGGATAATAATATGTGATCTTGTAATTAAAGTCCAGCTTGCAGTGTGTGAGTTCAGGGAGCAGATTTGGAAGTGCAGAACGTACCTTCAGTCTGGCTGTCCCTAATTCCTGAGACCCTGACACTGCAACGTGAAAACTTTATTAAAACCAGGCTTAGTTTGATTTGATTTTTCATAACTTCAATATTTGGATGGCAACCCACCTTATGACAGATATTAAGGCTGCAAGACACATCAATCTAATATAGAGTGAGTTTTTAGTCTGAAAACTTAAATGTCTTCAATGTGCATGACCTGTAAACCTCAAGATAAAATGTGGATTATTACATTCCTGCTCAGAGGTGGGATTAGGAATACAAACCACATTCCGAGATGCTTAACAAATATTTTATCAACAAATTCCAACAAATGTGAACAAACAGATATTTCTGTGGTGGAGGAAATAAATAGGAGGGAACAGGACACCTTGAAGAATTTGAGCACTTGAGTGTTAACATGGAGCCCAGAAGGGTTTCCTTCCAAGCTATTCTCAGGAGAGGAGTTCCCACACCCTGTGGAGTTTCAGTGGGATTACTTTGACTATTTGCTTTATGGAAGTGCTTGGAAAAACCTCAGGTCAGCATCTGACCGTTTGGATTTCAGGCCACTACGGGGATCTTAGAGTTTTGGGAGCAGTTAATCGACTACTGGTCCAACCCTCTGGAAACTGCCTGCTTAAAATTCCTGAGGCAGCATGAGGCAGCACTAAAAGAGACCTGATGGGATAAAGGCTCCTGGGGAACAGAAAGCAGGAGCTGCAATGCTGCTCTTGCTCTCTCAAGCCTGCAAAGCAAAATTGAGAGTGTGCCGAGAATGGCAGAGATCTCCCTTTATGATCCCTGCCTCTGGAAATGCAAAACTTTGCTCCACCAGAAAGATGGAGAAATTGGAGTTTGAAGGTGGGATGTTAATTTTTATCGAGTGTCAGCCACTGGAAAAAAGCCAAGGCTTAAAGTTTTAGGTCACCCCAAGCATTAGGGGTAACCATATGTTGGGTTGGTTTTCTATGTATTTCCATGTATCGTCTTCAAATTCCTACACAAGTAGGTGCATCTCCTCTCCAAGAAACAAGGACATTGAGGAGTGATCTTGGAGCTGACCCTCCTGTAAGCCCACATGCTCTCACAACTAAAACTTTGAAATCTGGAAACAGGTGAATAATTTAACAGCCACACTTGGTCTTTATAGCTGATTTTAATGGGGGGTAATAGCACTGCTAATAACAAAATCCATTGAAGACACCCTGTGCAAGTCCATAACATTAACTTAATGGCAAAAGGTAATTGGCATGCAGTTGGAGCTGTCCTTTTGGATTAACCCTGTGGATTTTCAGGCAGACACCTTGCTGGAAGCAATAGTCTAGGCAGCACATGTGGAGTGAAATAGAGGTGTGGTTTATGTGAAGCAAATGCAAATGTGGATGGAAACAGGGCAAAAAGCTACCAATTCACCTTGCTGGCTTGTGCCTGCACCAGATGGGTGAGGTGAGAGGTAGTGGCAGTGCTGAAAGCACCTGCAGTCAGTGGATGGTGTGAGCTCAGTGGGCCTGTGCAGCCCAGGTATGTGCAACAAACACTTGCACTGAACAGGCACTAATTGGGAAGACCAGAATTGTTGAGATTCAACCCTTAACACCTCAAGTCAGACCAGGTGCCAAACCAGACACCAATAGCTCCTTAATCTGCAGGGACTGCTTAGCACTGCTGAGCAAAGGCTCGGAGGGTGGTCCCATCCCAGCAGAGAGATGCCAACACTCTGAGGTACCACAGGTGTGCAGCGTTCCCAGCAGGGTCAAAAAGCAGCTTCTCTACAAGGACATCCCTGCCTAAGGTGTCCCACTGCCCTTGGACAGGAGAGTTTTCAGGGCTGGGTTTGCCCAAGCGAAGGTTACTCTGTACTTGTTATGTGGGTAGAGATACAAGAGAATCTGTGAGTTCTCTCCAAGGGATGGTGATTTCACCTGTTTCCTATTTTTCATGATGTCCTTTCAACTCCCCATCCTGCTGAGCCATTCCATGGCTGATAGCACCGAAGTCAACACTCTCAGGGACATGGTGGCATTCTTGGGGTTGTCCCATGTGGGGCCAGGAGCTGGACTTGATGATCCTTGTGGGTCCCTTCCAACCCAGGATATTCCATGACTCTGATTCTGTGAGTTGGAGCGTTCTGAGACACGAATGTGCAGTCCCAAAGGATACAGAGCTGACTTTCCATCCAAAATGGTCACTCCTCCCACGCCCCAGGGTTGTCCTCATCCTCCCAGCCTGGCTCTGTGTTAACCCTGTGCCTCTCTGTTCCCGTTTTCCCAGGTGCACGAGGAAGGAGCGGTGCGAGCGCTCCAGCGAGCCGCGGAGATTCGCCTCGGAGATGAAGCAGTGCGTCCGGCTCACCGTGCATCCCAACAACATCTCCGTGTCCCAGTACAACGTATTGGTGAGGAATGCTAACCCCTGCCCCCCTCAGGTTTAGTGTGCCTATGCTGTGTGACAGAGCATGTGCAACCTGGGTTCAGGCTGACTGGGAAGGACTCGGCAACTTGATGCAAGAGATTCTCCAGAGCTCAGTAACAATGGATTTAGTGCAGGACGACATTCTGGCCTTGGTTATCCCCTGTCTAGAAGTGTGGAAAGAAGTTCCCTGTTTGCTGTGAGTAGCTGAGGGCAGGTCTGAAGAGATTCTGTGCCCTTCAAGTGTTGTGTGCACCCAGTGTAGCTGTTTGTCCCCTGGCAGAGGGATTTTTTTTATGCCTTTAGCCAAAGGACATTATGGTTAAAGACTGAATTCTAGAAGAAAGACAAGTGAGGGACATCATGAGTTATTTCAGTGAGCTCCAAGTTCCCAACATCTTGGATGGAAATAGCTCCTTCTAAACCACCAAAAATTCTACCCTGCTCCAGCTCCAGCACAGTGTGGACAGCAGAGCAGGATGCTGTGGAGAGGAACCAAAGAGTTCCAAGGTTCATGGAACCAAGTTCAAGGTTCAAGGTTTCAAGGCTCTGTTGTGACCATAAAGTTTAACCTTTATGGCCTTGACCTTCTTAGTCAGCAGCCAACAAAGCCACACCTTTAGTGCTGGCAGAGCAGCAGAATATCCTGATCATTTACTGGGCATGAGGCAGGAAATCTCTGCTGAAGATCTGACCACCTTGTGGTTTCTCTCCTGACTTGTATCACCAATACCTTATGTGGTGAGATCCCAACATGCTCCAGGAAGGAGGCAGAGACCCATTCCACTCAGGCTACCAGAGCTCTGTGGTTTTTGACTGTGCTAGTTTGAGGTGGAATTAGGTTGGTAACCCTGAAATCTCTGTCTCTGGACAAGTTGGTCATTAGCCCCACACCCTGAAAGGTCCAAATGGAATTGCTCAACATGCGGCTGCCAGACACCTTCCAGGTGACAGGTTCTGGAGTGCTGGGACCTTTTCGATGAAATCAACCTTTCAAAGCCTGCATGTCCAATCATTGCTGCTTTGTTTCTGCCTCTTAACTTTGCTGTGACTTTACTTTCCTAGGCTTCAAACAAAACTGATCTGAGACATCTTAAGTTCTTTGTTCTTCTGGGAGTTCAAGGTCTCTTTTTCTTATTCTCTCAGTAGCTGTTGAATTCTTTCATGTTGGAATAAATCCTGGGGGGCTAGCTGGTTCAGGATGGCTGGAAATTATAACAGATTAAAGGACCTTTACCTTTAGGTTACTCCCAGGGTGAGTCAGCCCAGAGATGCTGGATCAGAAGTTGCCATCATCTATTGTTACCAAATAATCTGCATGAACATTTTGGTGGGATTCTTGGGTTATTCCTGAATAAACTGGTGACCCAACTCATCCAGTCATCACAGAGAGTCTCTTGGCAAACTAACAGGGGAACACCAATGAATGAGGGGCTGGTGGTGTCCTTACCAAGTCTTGTTTGGGTTCCAGCAAAGGGTCAGTGAGTTCTTGCTTGTGGAGGCAGAGAGTTGTGTGGTCAGCCAATCTTTTAGATTTTGGGCTTCTAAAATTATATCAGAGTCCATTTGAAGTCCAGGGGTGCAGCTCTGGGGTCTCTAGGAACATGGGCAAGGCTCCATGCTTTCCTTGTTGAAGCAGGAATGTGGGAGGTAGGAGTTCCTGTTTGTTCAGAGCGTGCACTGGCTCATGGCATTTGTGGCCAAGCACTTCTGGTCTGTCCACTGGTGTCATCCTCTGCATGGCACACCTTCATTCTGCATCATCCTTGCTCAGAGAAAGATTTGTTAAGCAGAACAATTTTCCCTTCCCCATTGCTGGCAGAGTGTCAATGAGCAGGGAGAATGGATTTAGCCTGAAGTGTTAAATCCATCCAGATAACCGAAACGTTTTCCTACTCCCCACCCAAGACAATAAAAAAAAAATCACCTTTCCCATTGCCATTCCCTGGAAATGAACCTACTCTCACAAAGGCCTTTTGTCAGCCAGGGCTAAGGCCTGTCTGCTCAGCCTTTCTCCCTCATGTTGCTTTGTATGAAGAAACAGCTCGAACCCTTCCCTAAGTGAGGAAACAGCAGTGTGTGGGAGCAGTAAAGTTGTGTTATGTTCTCATCTTGTCCTGCTTTGTCACCTGGACTGGCCTCTGTTCTCTGTGCTGGTAGAAATAACCCTTCAGCATGCATCTGTGTCTCCTCTCAATGGCTGTCACCTCAGATGGGCCTCAGACAGCTCGTGGAGCAGGCATATGTGGAGAGCCTCTGCATTTGTGCCTGTGTCGAGTGGTTGGCTCTAGTGTTGGGTCACAAAGATGCTAAATTTGTACTAATTACTAATTAGGCCATCAGCAGGTGCTAGAAGTCCCCTGGGATGATTCTCTGTGTTCAGGCATGATCTGGTGAGTTGAGCAGGACTCTCAGGGATGGAGGGCTGTGGTTCAGGACCACAGCTGGTCTGGAAAGTTACCACCTTCTACAGAGCATGGACATGGTGGAAACCAGCCACGAGATTCCTTTTCCTATCACCACGAGCAAAGACACACTAATCCCAGAGGGTGCTGTGAACTCTAAAAACATGGGAGACTCCTCCTTCGTGGCTTTTTTGACACATGGAGCCCCAGAATGGCAGGTCCCTGGAGCCAACTGCTTTCTCGGTGGGATGGGCAGGAGAGGTTTGCTATGCCTCTAGAGACAGCGCTATGTTGTGGTGGACTGAAGGCTGTAACTAGACTCTCCTCACACAGGAACTTGGTGACAGAGTGCTCCCCACCTGCTGATGCTAGGAGAGCAGGCCGTAGAGAGTTAGACTGGAGCGCTACAGTTTCTCTGTAGTCTGCAGAGTGCCTCTTGTGAGTAGCAGTCACCTTCCTCAGAAACCGCGTGCCCTGGGCCACCACAGCCCTGGTCCTCACGGCTGGCTCCAAAGATTCCCTGCCTAACCTTCCACTTGCATGACAGATAGTGAGCACTTCCCCCCCTCCACTGACCCAGCCAGCACTGGGATGCAGTGCAGGTGTCCCTGCACAGCCACGTACCACTTGTGTCGGCATCTCATTCCCTTCCCCTCCGCACACACATCCCTCTCCTGAGTCGCTGCTTTCTGTTGAAGGAGGATGCTCTCTCCAGCAAGAGGCTCTTTGTCCAACCTCTCCAGTGTAATTCTCTCCTGCTGACCCAGCTCTGTTGTTTGGCTTAGTATTCTCTTTTCTTTTTTTTTTTTCCCTATCTTTTCTTCTCTCCCTCCATCTTTACTTGCAGCTGGTCTTGGAGACCTACAACGTCCCCGAGCTGTCAGCAGGAGTCAATTGCACCTTCGAGGACCTTTCAGAGATGGATGGATTGGTGGTGGGCAGTCAAATCCAATGCATCTCTCCAGCTGCCAAAGAGGTGCCCCAGATCATCACAGAGAACGGTGAGTGTCCCACAGCTCCTCCACCTGCATCACTTCACTTCTCCTTTCCTGTCATGAAAGTGTGTTTTAAGGTCCTCACCCACACCCCTGTGTCTCTCCTGCTTACTCACAAAGCAGAATTTAGCTCATGGGAGCCTGAGGACAGGTCTGGAAAACACTGGGAGCATGTGGGATGCTGGTGCTTCCTGGTGGAACTGCACAGCATCACATCATAGCATGGGCTGTGTGAATTTGTCCGTGTTTCTGTGTGCACACACGTGCAAGTGTTGAGCTGCAACACGGGCACCTGGATTAAGGTGCTTGTTTGTGTGACACAATGTGTTTTCAGACTGCCACCGAGTGGCAGTTGTATATATCTAGCAAAGACAAGACATGGATGTGGGATATTCCCTCAACTTTTGCCCAAGCTGGTGTTACACCATGGCGAATAAGGCCAGGTCCCCTGATGCAGGTGCAACCAGTATCATTGAATGCTGGAGGACTTTTATATGTTCTCAATGCTGTTCCCGCGCACGGCAAATATTCAAATATTCCCATTGGTTCCAGCTTCCTGCTGACGGGCTTTTTCTGTAGTACAGTAGAGGCACCAAGATACTGAACCACACCTATTTTAACTGTTGTATCTTACAGAAATCAACTATGTTAATACCCATAATTCCCCCTGTTTTGTTTACAACAGAAACAACAACTTACAAAAACCTGTCAAGAACACATTGAACATATTCCATAACATAAAGCAAACATACAACAATGCATAAAATATACTAACACATGTTAATCTTGTTTTTGTAAACAACTGTTCCTAACAAATCTAAGTCCTGGGGTTCTGCAATGGTAACAACATCATTTACAAATAGGGCATATGGATGTTCCTGCCTTCTGATCGGGACTTATCTTGTTGGTTTTGTGCTCTGTGTCCATCAGTTCTAGTGTTGTCTGTAATGCTGGACTGACACACCTTGCAGGGAGCCAGTAAGGTCCTGCATCCTTGGGGACACGGGCATAGCCCCTTCCCCAAATTACTAGGTCAAATGGCCCTTCCCATTGTCCTGTGTGAAGGGATTTAACCAAAGCCTTCACTTTTTGTGGACAGGTTGTGGGAACTTTGTTGTGTACTGAGGAAAAATGAGACAAGATGACAGGAGTACCTGCATCTGTTAGCGACAAAACATTGAGTGTATCAAGTGCTTTCTGTATTTTACCATGTGGACTAACCCCTTGCATTACCCCTTTTTATTTTGTAGCATTTCTTTCAGGGTACGGTGGGAGCATTCTACCATAGCCTGTCCATGAGGGGAATGAGGAATGCCAGTGATGGGATAGGATTTCTGTCCCATTTCTATCCCATTTCTATCCCCCTAACCCTAACCCATTGGGATAGAAATGCCTTGGCTTCATGGCCAACACAGCCAGGGCCATTGTCTGCCTTGATTTGCTGTGGGACTCCTAAGGCAGCAAAACTGTGTTGCCAATGTCTGATCATGTTTGCTGCTTTCTCCGGACCCTGCAGTTGCCCACAGAGCTTCCTAGAAAGTATCAATGGATACATGCACATATTTTAACTTACCAAATTCTGGAATATGAGTGACATCAGATTACCAAATTTGTAAAGCCTGCAGACCTCTTGGATTGGTACCTGTACCTGTTGTAGGAGCAAAGTTTTGACAGCCCGGGCAAGAATGGATAATTTCTTTTGCCTCACCCCATAATAGGGCAAATTGCTTATGTAGTACTGCAGCACCTTGATGGTAAAACTCATGGGATAATCAGGCCTGCTGGAACATGTGAGGCAATGGTTGTTGTAAAATTGGGGCAGCAAGATGGTGAGCACATGCATTTCCTTCTGTAAAAATCCCTGGGAGTCCTGTGTGGCTCCGAATGTGCATAACATAGTATGGACCCCATCGTTGTTTTAGCAATAACCATAACTGCTTTAAAAGGGAAAACAAATGCTCATTAGTAACATGCTTTAACCAGCTTTTCTCTAAACTTGCTGCAAATCAGAAACAAGATTAAACGACTGATTATGCCATATAGAAAAAGCCTGAACAACAGAATCACAGAATCTGTAAGGTTGGAAAAGACCATAGAGATCATCAAGTCCAACATAAAGTTAAACAACTTGGGGGGTGGGGGGTGTTTCCAATTATCATTCTCATGCCAGACCAACACAGCTTTGCCAGTTCTACCAGATCCATCAGTAAACACTGTTGGTCCAGCAACAGGTGTTTGTTGGCAAAGTGGAACTTTAACAAGGCCTAATTTCAGGTGTAATTGTATTAATTTGTGGGAAGGAAAATGTACTGAAATGTTGTTAACAAAGCCTTCTAAGGCAATTCGAAAAGACAGAGTATTGGCCTGACACCACTCCAAATATTCAGCAGTGAG